>JASJFT010000009.1:347037-424296 GCA_030770425.1 Darksidea phi
CCCCCCCAACCCACCCCACCCCCACACCCAAACCCCAACTCCCCCCCACACCCCCCCCCCCCTCCCCTTCCCCCTTCCCCCTTCCAACAACGAATCAAAATCTTCCGACTTCCATTCGCCCAAACAACGATCAATGACGCAAAAAGCCCACAAAACGCCTCCCACTGCAACCGCAACACAAACATTCCAAATGACATATCCAGGCGGCACGGCCGAGCTAAGCCACGCTCTGGAGCGCATGTCGCGTGAGGAACCGGCTTCGGACAAGGGGGCTCCCCCTCCCCCCGCCACCACGTCGACGCCGCTCAGCGAAAGGATGCTGCTGACGTCTTGTGTCTTGACGCAATACACTGCGGTACGGGAGGGTAGACGGGGATATGCGGCGGAGGCTGTGCAAAGCGTAAGAGCTGTCGAGCCTGGTGTAGGATCTGAGTAATATTATTACGCGCAGTTCTCGGGCGTCATGCTAGTTTCGTGTGGTACTACGACCACCGCCTCCTGATACAAATACCCCCCACTCCCAACAAACAAATATTTTCGAAAAACAAATTAGAGTACTAGATGATAAGAGCATTTCAAGGTAGAAAACTTGAAAACTTGACATTTTTAGAGTGGGTCCCTTTTCTCTTGCCCATTGAAGAAGTACCCTCCGTTAGGCCCAGTCAGCGTATTACACCCGGTCCAAAAGCTCTGTAGTACCTATCCTCTAGGGTATACACCCGGGGGCGTGTGGCTGAGCGAACACGGTAGTCTTCGATGTAAGGATGACGATCAGGCTACGGAATGCGCAAGAGGGCGTGTCTCACATGAAAGAGAGAGTGGGTCGCGACGAGTGAGAAAAGGCGGGGGCATGATAGGCGGGTGGACACGGGAGATCGCCGTCACATGCAATGGTGCTCCCGGTTTCGCACGTGGTTTTCGTGAAGCATATGAGAACGGTTTAAAATAGCACGGCCTAAAAGAGGAAAAATGGCTGTAGTTGGCCCACTTCTAGTAGATTCAGCAGAGTGTTCGTCGGCCCCGAAACATGATGCGCTGTAGCTTCATGCCCGCAAGGCAGCCACGCGACCTCATCAAGGATAATCGAAGGATGCACTCAATTCAGGGAAAAGCAATATGGGCGGATTGACGGTGGGATGTGTAGAGAATGAGGAAGGTGCGGAGCCTGCCGTGCCGCCCACGAGGCTTCCCGCTTCTCGTCGAGCTATTGGCGTTTTTGCAGGTTGGAAGAACGAACATGTGATTGCATATGAAAGGCTTCGGAGTGAGGCTTCAAGGAGCACCTATGTTTGGTCGGCGGTGGGCGGGCAGCCTCGAGGGGTTTCAACCCCCTGAGGTCGAAGGCAGCGCAATGTCTCATACCCAAGAGAGAGGGCAGAGCTTCCTGGGTTTTGGTGGCTGCCACGCCGGACAGAGGGTGCTGCCGCTGTGGGCCCTGTGTGTGGGTTGAAGGATGCTTATTTTAGATGCGGCTGTTGGTGCACAGAGTGGGTGGGATTGTCGCGCTGCACCGAGGGTGACATGTCCAGGTTCAATGGACCCCAAAGATGTTGACGTGTTGGACTGCACTGCCAAGACAGGCTAGTAGGACGTATACACAAAACACGCCTCAGATTGAACGCTTCGGTATTACCTACCTTGATACGTTAGCGAATCGGTTTTGCCGACCAGAGCCGACGGACTGGTAGTGACAGTCTCGAAAAGGGGGACTGCAGCGGCAAGGTGTGGTTGCGCAGGGTCTACAACCCTTGCTGAGGAGAGGAGAGCGCTGACCGTGTTACATTCTGGTCCCGCCAGCGCGGCCCACGATAGCGACTGGCCTGGTTGCGGCAACTCCGTCGCGCTTCAGCTAGTCACGCGGAGCAGTCTCGCCGGACACGAGTCGGGATAGAAGAGCCTGTGTTGGGCAAGTCATGGACTTGTCGTCAGCCCTTGCGTGCGGGCGAGCAGGGGCTCTTGGCGCCGTGGGAACCAGGGCACAGTTATGCGGCAGGGCCATCGAAACCTGAGTTGCAGAGGGGGGCAGGGGGGGGGAGCCTTCCGGCGTTCCGTATCCCGCTCGCATTGCGCCCGCGTTTGACGAAGACTTCTGTCGCATGTCGCGGCGGATGCGTGTCTGAGGCGTGGTTCGGCGGCCGCTGTCAAGCTGCAGAGATCCCGAAGGGTGCTCCCAAGGCGTCGGAGACGACCGGCTGTGGACTTCGTCTCCCGAATCCAGGACCCGCGTTTATTGGCGGACGCGACTGCATCGTGAATTTGGCCGCCGCTCGAGAGATTGCGAGTTGGTGGCATTGTTGGCCCCTCCGACAAGGGGCGAGAGGTGTTGAATGCGTCCTTCCCGCTCTGTCCAGGCCGCGGACGCGAGGCGAATGGCCATGGTAAGACGGCCAGTCGCATGAGGAACGAGATGGCGCAAGCCATATCACAAACAATAAGATCGACGGCCGTATCCGGCTCTGCGCAGATCGCGCAGCCCCGCCGTTCCTGCAAGGTGACCAGATGTGATGGTGTCGGCTTGGTCTGCGCGTCTGCGCGTCGCTAATCTTGCCGAGGTTTCCATAGCAGGACCGCCGCGGGCGATCGGGGCGGGCCAAAGAGAGAGGAGAGAGCGTGTGCTCGAGCTGACTGGCTGTGGAGCGGGCGATTCGCGGGCGGTTCGCGGGCGTCGTCTGCAACGAGCCCAAGAGGAGGTGGAATGGGAATGGCTCAAGCCTTCGACCGCCATCCGCCATCCGCCGTCCGCCGAGATGTGATGGCTCCAAGGGCAAGCCATTGGTACGCTGCATCCAGCTGCATAGCGCGTCGATCCCCTCCCACGGCTCTGGTTCTCGGATTTCTTATTCCCCCCCCTCCCAGCGCCACCACACCCCCTCCCCCCAAGCACGCAGTCGGCGACTGATCGAACGCGTCCAGCAGAGCCGTATGGCCCTCCCACTCGACGCCTCGATCCGCGCAAAAGGAATAACACGAGATGAGGCGTCGGGGCGTCTTGTCCATATGTGAGGCTGTCCGCAAGGGTTATGGCGTCAAAAAAGGATGAGGCGAGTCGGGCCCCTGCTCTCTCGGCACGAGCTACCGTGCGAAGACCGACGTCACGCAGGGGAGCAGCATAACACCGCCCTGACTTGCCGCTACACTGTGTACACATACGAAATGGCGAGATGGTCGAGTGTCTAGTAGTTGCTTCTATGCTACATCCACCCAGGCCCTGTATGGCGGGCGCTGTTGCTGCCCGGCCCACGGCCCAACCTAACCCTCTGTCCCCGGACATTGCCTGACAGCTGTAGCTCGCGCCCAAATCCTTGGGCAGGAGACGAAATTGCCCCGAGCCCAAGCTTGATCCCAATCACTTCGCTCCTTCCTTCTCTCGACAAGTTCTCCGCCCATCCCTGCTACGTGTACAGCGAGAACACGCTTGCATGCATCCATCGCCTCATGTCTCCAAAAACTCATCACACCTCCCCTGTATCATTACGAAGCCCCTTGCGAGACTAGCCGACGCCAGCACCGGCCCATCTATGTGTATTAGCCATCTCGGCCGCAAAAGCAAACATGAGCCCAACACCCCCAAGGTCCCGGAAATGCCATGCCCAATTGTCCCAAAGAAGCCCCTGCTCACTTTTCCGCCTCATCGTACACCCCAAGGTTAACACCCATGCCGTGGCTTCCACCTGACCATCCGTCTAATGCACCGGAACCGAAGGAGAAAGAAATGGCGTACAAGAGAAAAGCCATGCCGTAGTCTGCGCTCATGCATGCTCCCCCCAAGGAGGAAGCTGAAACCAGAACCAATCGCGAAAATGCAGCAGAGTCGATATGCGTACAGAGAGAAGCGGAAGAGGAAAGCCGAAGTAAATAAAAGCGTGGCGTCGTTATTCGGGCATGTGGTAGGCGGACATGGCACGAATATGGAGGGGGCTAGGCGAGGTGGCTGCCGTCAATGCGCTATGGGACGGCCTTCGGAGCGCCAACCGAAGCTACAAGCGTGTTTGTCATCATGCGTCGAGCTTGACTTATCGCCGTCGCGATGAGGAAGCGGCCGGTCGCTGCGCAGACGGACCGCCGCCCACTTCCTCCAGCTGGTCGAGGCAGGCAGTCAACACTAGAAGCGTTAGTCGGCCGATGGGCGGCATGAGTGATGCCTACTCACTCGCAATGATCTCTTCCTCCCACACACCCATCTGGTAGTCGACGAGCCCGTGCTTCTCCATATTGTCGCAGTTCTTGACGAGCTGGGTGCCCATCTTCTCGAGGAAGTCGTATTCCACGAGCGACTGCGGCTGTTGCGGGCGCTGTCCCGTGTTCACCATGTCCGCCACCAGTTCCTTTTGCTTTTGCAGCAGAGAGAGCCAGCAGTGGTTGAACTCCTCCCACAGCTGAAGCCGCTGCTGGTAGTGGGCCTCGTCATCGCGCACTAGACCTATAGTCAATTCAGCCGCTCGTTCCAGATGCGCACCGCGAGCACGCTCACCTAGTGTCTCGGCCCAGTGCAGCAGCCAGTCCGACAGCCTGAACAGCTGCGCGGCGGCCTCGCCCAGCCGGCCGTCGCGGACGTACTCGAACGTCTTCTTCAGCTCGGCCTGGTAGTTGTTGTAAAAGTCGTCGTATTCGCTGCCGCCGCCGGCGCCGCTGCTGCTGCTGTGTGGCGGCTGCTCCCCGTACGGGGCCTGGGGATACGCTCCGGGGGCCGTCGGCTGGTGGGGGTCTGTCATGGCTGCGGCGGTGTAGGCGGGTGCAAGTGATTCCCGTCCGACCGGGGCTTGCTGTGATGTATATCCCAGCGGGGGATACTGGGAAGGAACGTTCTGTGTCGCAATGGCCGTCGAAGGCGCGCTCGTGGGGCCGCCCTCGCCGGGCACACCACCGTAATATTGCGGTTGTGCAACGCCAAAATCGGAGCCCAGGACGCCTATGGCCGAGTCGCGGGCCTGCTGGTACGGTTGCACCGGTTCATATTGCGATGTTGCGGTTGCGGAGGCCTGCGCGTCGGGCACATTGTACATGGCACTCTGCCCGTACGGCTGGTACTGCTGTGACGCGCGCTGCGATGGCTGCTGCTCCGATGCATACGCGCCCGCGACGTACGGGACGCCGGGCTGCTGTATGGACGAACCGACAAACTGTGAACCTTCTCCGTAAGCGTAACCGTAACTCTGTGAGCTGGTGCTGCCGCGACCTGCTGGCGCGGGGGCCGACGTGGGCGGCTGCGCAGTCAAGGGCGCCTGTCTGTAGTGGTCGGATGCGCTTACCACGGGGTATGGAGCTTGCGGTGGCAGCAGCGTGCCCTGCGGACCTGCGTAACCTGCGAGACTCTGCCGTGGCCGGCGGTCATTGTCCATCCCACCCAGCCTTTTGAGCTGCACGCTGAAAGGCGGTTCGACGGCCCTATACGCCAAGGGCGACTCCGGCGGGGTTGCGTAGTTGGCCAGCTTGAAGCGTGTCGACGGACGTTGGACGGCGCAGAGTGGACGTGGCAGAGAGATGTGGAGCCGAGGGCAGCGAGTGAGATCCCGACGGTGACGGAGCCGAGGTCAAAGAGAGAGACTCGGGATGCGAATGGGAAGAAGGCTGCGTGTTGGGGACGAGTGAGGTTGGATTTGGGTGGTTAGGAATGCTCGATGCTCCAGACGAATGGATGAATATAAACAGCGCCTTGGGCGCATCACTCGCGCCAGCCAATGAGCCCAAGGTGGGAACGACAGCTGGTGCAGAAGCCTCACTAGACGCGCGAGCCGCAAGGATATCCTCGGTCCGCTGCGACGAGGGTGTCTGGCGGCGATGCTGGTAAAAAAATCCGGGAAGGCGGCGTCCCGATGCGGAAATGTTGGAGAAAACGACGAGAAGAGGCGGGCCCACCTAACCACGTCGCTTCGCTGGCATGGGACGACGACGGCCAAACGCAACGTGGAGAACCCGGCAAGAGTTGGGCGTCGTTCCGCTACCAAGTCCGCCGCGGTTGTAGGCAAGTCCTTGCACGCAACCGAGAGAGTGCAAAACGGGGTGGGCAGATGCAGACCGGACCTAAAGGCTCGTCTCGGATAGTTCAACGCTTGTGTTTCGACGGCTCTGCAGCTCTGCAGCCCTACGACGCGCTGGCTATGTTCACGACGGTGGTCTGGTTGCGCACAGGACGATATGGAACAGGTGCAGGTTGAGGTGAAGCGTTGGACCAAAGTCAAGACAGACGTGCGACAGTGCTGCTATATTTGTGTCTCTGCTACTTGGTCCACACGCAAAGAGAAGGGTCCGGGAGAAGCCTTCAATAGAGTACTTCGAGTCGGCGAGGTCCCATTGGGCACTGGGCGGGGGGCTTCTCAGGTCGAGTGCGTCACCAGTGAGGACGTGCGGGCAGAGGTACTCGACGTCGCTCGCGGGAGCCGAGGGAGGCGTCCGGTCCGGGATGGGCTCCAGGGAGGGGGTGGGGGCGTGTGTAGACGGGAGTGCTAGGAGGAGGTGTGGTGACGAGATGGGGTAATGGGGACGAAGTGAGGGCGGGAAAGCCACATTGGGATGGAGCATCAAGCGGAGGGGGCAAAAGGAAAGTCGCCAACGCCACGACAGCGAACGGACGGTAATAATAGTAGGGCCGGGCGGCGGCGAGGGGGTAGGGGGACTGTACCTGAAGGGTGGGTGTGGCTGCGCGCCGGGAGTCGAGCGAGGGAGACGGTTAGAGAGCTTCGATGGTGCTGGTAGACAGGAAAGATACCTTGCAACGCTCCTTATCCGACGAGATAATGGCGGGGCCCAAGCTAGCATCTGCGCCGTGGCTACGATCGGCCTCGATCTGCAGGTGGCTGGGCTGGCATTTCTGGACGTCGGCCTCGTTGCATCTGCTGGCGAGAGGGAGCACTGCAGCTTACCGCATCATCGTCGACGACGAGTCCGCCCGGCGACGGCTCCACCCCATGGAAGCACCCTCCGAGAGAACTGCTCCAGCCGCGCTCTGGTCGGCCGTGACGGCGCGCCGCACGCGACTACTGCCATCGTACATGGCCTGTGGAGCGGCGCAGAGGCCGCTGCTAACCACGACAACGACAAAGGCAGCTCTGCGTCGTGGGAGTCGTCGGCAGCGTCGCAGAGCTGTTTCATGCACGCCAGATGCGGCCACGCCGGGGCAAGGGCGGGGTGCTGATTCGTTTCTCTGGCTTGTCAAATCATCAGACGGTTGTCCAAACCTTTGTCGCGGAGTGTGTTGCTACGAGGGCTGACATTCCATGCGTGTGCCCCGTGCGCCGTCGTGGTACGGGACTCAGGGGGTAATTTCGGCATCGCTCATCGTGGCTCTGATGCACTGATGCACTGATGGAGGATGCACGCGTCGGCAGGGGTTCTGCGGATCAAGGTCGTCAACCCTCACAGCCTCACTCGCCGATCCTCTCAGCAAGAGACCCACGCCTATGGTTTCGTGTTTGCAGCGCCTCACGATGCCAGGACCTGACGACAGCGCGAATGGTGCCCGCGTGTCCGTGGTCGACGACAAGACTCGTCCGGCCAGCAACCTGTCGGCACCCCTCCCGCATCGCTCACTGGCCGCCGCAGCTGCTGCACTCTCTGCGCCTGGCCGTCCTTCCGGCGCTTCCTGCGACGCATTTCTCCAGCCTCTCCCACACACGCGCACCCACGCCGGGCCCATGCGCAGGTTGCGCTATCTGCCCGTGGTGAACGTGCGCTCACGTGCTCCGTCCCGGGGGCTTCCTTTCACTTCCCGGTACTCCAACCTTCTCGAGAATGCGCGAAACCCTAACGCGCTGTTCGCGAAGGAAGGTGGACCCGCCAAATGAAACGGGCGGCGTCTATGTCGTCGCCCTGACCTTGCTCGACCGCGAGCATGGCCCATCTGCCTGATCCAACGGCGATCCGGCACTCGCCCATCGCCCCCAGCCAGCCGAAATTGCAGGCCCGTGGACCGCCCTTCGAGAAGCTCCATTTCCTTCCAGAAAACGTGCGAGATTGAGCCTGCGCCTCCAAATTGCTGCTGACTGATGACTGTGCCATGTCGCCGCCTGGCAGGCCTCACGCGTTCGTTGCGGCAACAACTCCGCCGTCGACTTGGCCGACGTAGCTCATGGTTCGATTTTAAGTTTACACCACCCACCGGGCCCAACGGCTGTTATTCTGTTCCCGGCGAAATGCACGTTGAGACGTGACGTCCGCCTTTAGCCGCAAGGCTGCTGCAGATCTATTCGCCGACGCTGAGATCGCATCGAAGCGGCCATGTCGAGATGTGGAGGCGATAGGGCGAGTACCGTGATTCGTCTGCTCTAATCTCCTCGATTGGGCCTACACTTGAGCGAGTCGGCACGAATTCGACACACCACCTCGGCGCCTGAGCAGGCCTAAGCAGGGTATTTTCTGCTCGCCTCGACCTACTCACGATATCATCGATCTTGCTGACCGCGATTCGTACCACAATGGTCCGAGTTGTTCATGCAGGACGGCGGCATGTGTGCCACTAACATAGCTTTCCAGAAGAGGAACAGCATCCATCAAAGATCCGCCTAGGACAGATGCAGCCATCGACACAGGGATCACAGTCCTAGCGCAATGCACCCGTACGTCAATTTCGACCTCCATTCTGCACACTAAAGGAGCACGCTCCGAGGAGCAATAGTTTGTACTGGGGCCGATGTTGAGCTCAACAAGCCAGTGCGGAACTCTAAGTTTTGGGGCTCGAGGCAGGCATCGCCGAATGCTTGCGCGCCTCGACGTTTATGGCCGCCGTGAGTGCATCAAAACGAACAGGGTGTCGGAACAACGATGAGCCGTGAGTGGTTGGCAAACTCAAGCGAACCGTTCATCCGGTCCAAACTGAAATCCTGAACGTTCTCAAACCGAGGACGCTCTGAAGACGTCTTCAGCCTCCTCCGGCTCACCAACCACCAAAAGGTCTGGAGGATGTTGATGACGGGATGGATAAGGTTACGATCGCTTGAGCCGGGAAATCTTCTGAAACCATCTCAGCACCCCGGGTAGGCGGGTTTCAACACCACTATAATTTCGCATTCGGTCCCCTTCACTTTCGATGGGGCCATAGGCAGACATCGACCCCTCTAAATGCCTCAACAGCTCGGAGCACGATGAGAACGGCGAGATGGAACGGCCCGAATAGAACTGCCAAGAGGACGCGAATGTCACGGCCAGATCCTGACAGCTGACCAATCCATCTACATTTTTGACTGACTACACTACATGGCAGTGTGGCGGCCAATATACAAAGGTTACAAGGTACTGTACACGGCGATAAAACCTTAACGCTTGACCCAGGTAGGCATCTTGCGCGCCTTAACACGACCCGCCTTCTTTCTCTCGACCTTCCTCGGATCACGGGTAACGCAGCCAGCTGTATGATGACAATTAGCGCTCGGCGTCTGCACCAGAGGGTTTCAATAGAGAGTGGTAGCGTAGAAACAAGGGTCGATCCCCACATGTGCATGAAGGATGACGGTACGCGTCGCCATAGACTTCAAGCGAAAACGGAAGGAACATTTGGGATATTAAAGCAAAGGTAAATTGGGTGTGTAACTCACCTCGTCGCAGGGCAGGTTTTAATGCGGGTTCGTGCACGAGGAGCGCTTTCGCAACCGCCAGCGTCATCGCTTCCGCCTGGCCAGTCGTTCCTCCGCCTGAGACCAGCCCAAACAGATTGTACTTGTCCAGTCTTGATGTGGCCTTCAACGCCCACACGGCGCTCTCGCGGTGATGCAGCCGCCCAAAGAACTGCGAGAGTGACTTGCCATTGATCAGCACCTCACCTTCGCCCTCCACAAGCCAAGCCACCGCAGACGAAGTCTTTCGTCGGCCAACGCCTCTGGCCCGTCCCCATTCATCCACTACACCCGGGGCTGGCACTATGTCGCCAGGCTGGCTGTCCTTCTTGTACCGCTTCATCGCCTGTACCACCTCCGGAGGCATCAGCGAGGGGTGGATGCAGTTCAGTCTCCGTAGTATGTGCAGCATCTTGTGGAACCGCTGTGTTTTGACGGGCTCGTTGGTCATGATGCGGTACTGGTCGATGTTCTTCCATGCCACCTTGGGGGCCTCGTAGGTTGGTATTGTGGGCAGTGTCGCGACTTTGCGGAGGAGGGCGCTGAGGTTGATGAAGTCGTCGGTGAAGGTAGGCTTGGCGCTGAAGTAGGAGGGCGACGCCGGCACCACGCGAAGAGTCCGCAGTAGTCTGTCTCCCGGTTTCCCCTTTTTTTGTTCATTTTCTTGTGAGAAGTCAATCTCGGGCGCCGCTGTGAATTTCTCGGGCGTGTCTTCGGCGAGCTCAGCGTATCGTGGAGGTGTGGTTGAGATGTATCGCGAAGTCGGGGGACCGACCCTCCTGTGAGCGCATCGCATCGTCGGTGCGGGTCGGATTCGTGGTGCGTTTCCCAGACATTCGGCAGCTGCCCGGAGGCTCCGCGAGAACTCGGTTCGCGCCATACCGACTCCAATTGGGGGTGTTGATGCACCGATGGCAGATCCGCTGGGTGTTGATGTGCTTCCTTCGCCGTAAATTCTGGGTGAGGCCTGACCACTGCGCTTTCCTCATTCGAGGTTAGCGTGCCGGAAGAATTGCTTGCCCGCGGCCACAAAAAGCTCTTCTGGCAAGGCACCACCCCGCCTCGCCATTGCCCAACACCCAATTTTCCCCAACCACGCCTGCGAACTCCCTCTGATTGTCTTCGTTCTACCCTACGGATACCGCAATCATGACTTTCGGCAAGCTGTACAGCTACAAGGTGAGTGGCTCCGGAATCTCGCAACGTTTGCCACAGGAGTAGCCGCTAACGTCTGCCTGTGTGTAGGGCAACCCGCGCACCACGGTTCTGCTCACCGTCGCGAAGGAGAACGGCCTTGACCTCGAATGGGTCGAGACTGAGCCGGCTAAAGGCGTCTCAACTGAGTACCTGAAGCTGAACAAGCTCGGCAAGGTCCCCACCTTCGAAGGCTCTGATGGCTACGTCCTGTCCGAGTGCATCGCTATTGCCGTGTACTGTAAGTCCATCAAACGTTCTTTGCACAAGCAAAAGGATGAGGCATTTTATTATACAGTTATCCCTGTCTGAACAACAATGTTGAGAACTTGTACTCTGATTTCATTGCGCAACTGTCGATACGACTGCATTTTCTGCATGACTCAGACTGACGCGCGCAGTGACCTCCCAAAACGAGAAGACGACTCTGCTTGGTAAGACCAAACAGGACTACGCTTCTATCCTCCGGTGGATGTCGTTCGCCAACACCGAGGTCCTCTCTCCTCTCGGGGGCTGGTTCCGCCCCATCATCGGCCGCGACCCGTACAACAAGAAGAACGTCGAGGAGTCACAGAAGGCCACCCTCAAGGCCGTCCACACCCTTGAGGAGCACCTCCTTACACACACCTACCTTGTTGGCGAGCGCCTAACCCTCGCCGATATCTTCACTGCCTCCATCCTCGCCCGCGGCTTCCAGTACTTCTTCGACAAGGCATGGCGCGCCGAGAACCCCAACGTCACCCGTTGGTACGAGACAGTCTACAACCTGCCCAACTACACTGCTGTCGCTGGCAAGCTCGAGTACATCGAGGAGGCCATCAAGAACGTGCCCCCTAAGAAGGAGGCCGCCCCTAAGAAGGAGCAGGCCAAGGCAGCCCCTAAGCCCAAGAAGGAGGAGCCCGAGGAGGAGGAGGACAAGCCCGCGCCTAAGCCCAAGCATCCGCTTGAGGAGCTGCCGCGTGCCACCTTCGTCCTTGACGACTGGAAGCGCAAGTACTCCAACGAGGACACCCGCTCCGTTGCTCTTCCGTGGTTCTGGGAGAACGTCAACTTTGAGGAGTACTCCATCTGGAAGGTCGACTACAAGTACAATGACGAGTTAACTCTCACTTTCATGACCTCCAACTTGATTGGTAAGACGAACCAACGCTTTGAGCTAGCCAGTGATGTCTAATTTATTTTAGGTGGTTTCTTCGCTCGTCTCGAGGCCTCTCGCAAGTACATCTTCGGTGCCGCTTCCGTATACGGCCAGTCCAACGACTCCATCATCAAGGGTGCTTTTGTCATCCGCGGCCAGGAGGCTCTTCCTGCTTTCGATGTCGCTCCCGACTACGAGAGCTATGAGTTCACCAAACTCGATCCCAAGAACGAGGAGGATCGTGAGTTCGTCAACGACCAATGGGCGTGGGATAAGCCGATCACGGTCGATGGCAAGACGTACGAGTGGGCCGATGGCAAGGTATTCAAGTAGAAGTCGTCTCGGTCAAAGAGGGTGTGGGCTCCGATAATGATGGGATGAATGTTACGATTTTTGAGATGGAACATGGGCATGATGATGCATGGGGCGGGTTTTGGGCAGCTTTTCGTAGTAGATACACCATGGTTGCTATGACCCGCTTGGACGGGTGAGGAGCCGAATCATAAGAGCTTGCTGTCCGGGATGTCTTAGTTCAAGTGAAGTATGCGGGAGCCCGAGATGTACGACTTCTACTAGCGGACATCTTGGCTGCTTCCTCACATGATTGAGTTACATGGCATGGTGTGGATGGATTATGCCTGGACCGGTCCGGTTGCAACATCGCATGCCCGCATCCAATCTATTTGACATTCCGGCGGCGCGACACCTACGGGTGGGACCAGGATCTTGGGTCAATGAGACGGGAGCCGTGGGTTGGGGTAGACGTGACAAGCGAGGATGACAGCCGCAGTCATGCAAAGACGATGCAGGAAGACATGCAATGTTTGCCTATGTCATAGATAGGGCGGGCCCTTGTGAGCGGGTGAGGATGATGTGCAATGCGAAAAGTGGCGAGGCGGGGCCCGACCGAGTTCTGAGGCGGGGCGCCTGTGTGGCACGCCCGGCTTCGTTGGACCTGATTGGAGAAAGCAGCCAGCACCGCCATAAAGAGGTGCAGAAAGACGGGACCGGGGCTGCGGCTTTCTTTCAACGTCAGGCGAGAGGGAGAACAGTACCGGTACACGATACTTGCGCATCGGGACCGCGAGGACCGTCTTGCCGCGTGAGCGCCGTGTGTGCCTATTCGGCTGCCTGGGAAGAATTGCGGTTGTGTTGGACTGGGCGTGCGACGATCTGAGCGCGCTCTGTGCTGTCGTGTGTTGGACCGCCGGAGTGCCGTATGTGGCTTCTCGCACCCCGTACATTCCCCGCCGCTGAACAAAGGGAACCGTTCGCTTTGAAAGGAAAGAGAGTGGCGCTTTTCGGCTAGCTTTACAAAGACGCGCATTCCCCAACGCCTAGGCTGCTGCATGAAAGAGCAAGGACTCGACGGATTCCCGCCTCTCCCACGACCGATCGAACGACCAAAGGTCCCGCTCGTGCACCTGCAACTGTACGGCGGCACTTGCGAGTGGCTACGTAGCCGCCTTGCACGTGTGTTAGAGGCAGCATATCTGTTTGTTTTAAACACCTCGTTCCGACACCTGTTGTTGTCGTTTCGCCTTTGTTGGAACGTGCGGAAAAAACCTGGATCGAGCGACTCTGATTAGAAAAACGGATCAGAAACGGGTCCGCGATCTGTACCTTTGGTGCGACTGCGCGCTTGGCCAGATTTCGGGAAGAGCGTGCGTGGGTTGTGGCGCTCAGACAGGGCTTTTCGACAACACAGCGTCTGTGGGAGAGCTGCGGTTTACGGTGGAGAGGCTCCGCGTGTGTGGGGTGGACTGAGACATTACCTCTGAGATTTCAAAGACTTGGTCCTGGAGGAAAAACAGAGCCTGGTAGGGTTTCTCGGGTACGGATCTCGGTTGAAGAGTTGAATTCGTCGGTCTCCGGGAATGAAGGAGGATGGACATGGTTCGACGAGGCGGACGTCGGGGCATGTGAGCGCGCCCGCTATTCAGGTGATTTGTTTGGTATGTTGCTCGCATTCTCCCTGTATACGAGAGGATCTAGGGAATGAGTTGTCCCAGTTTGCGACATGCTCATAGTTTTATCCAACATGACCGTTACTGACAATCCCAGGGCTCCGGTGGTGGTCCCAGTGAAGACAACGTCACCGGTTTCCTCGTCCGATCTACAGCTACAAAATGGGCGAAGAACTCTGTCCTAGCCGTCGATGCCGGCTCCCACCTCGCATCCATAACCCGCATCCTCTCAAAAGACTTCCCGCTTGTTTCTGGGCCCGAGCTAAACCCGCCACCGAATACCCTGGACGGCATTGGCACTGATGACGGTAACGGTCGGGAAATCGAATCACCATCACCAAATACTGCTCCGGTCTCCCCTTCGGACGGCGACTCTGGCATAGAGTCGCCGTTTTCTGACGCAGATGCGGAGGTGAAAGTGACCATGCTGGAAAGTGGGGCCTTTGCGGGGTTACCCTTCCCGCATGCGAGTGCGAGGGCGAATGCGCTGCATGTGGTGAGAGAGCACGTTTCGACGTATTTGATTACCCACCCGCATCTTGATCACGTATCCGGGTTTGTAATAAATACCGCGGCTTTCCACAACACGTCCAGGCCTAAGCGACTAGCGGCATTGCCATTTACCGTCAATGCGATAAAAACGCACATCTTCAACAACATTGTGTGGCCGAACTTGACGGACGAAGATGGAGGCGTAGGTCTGGTCACCTTTCAACGCCTCCAAGAGGGTGGCAATATCGCACTTGGCGAAGGTCGTGGAAGAGGCTACATCGAAGTCTGCGATGGTCTCGGTGTACGAGGCTTCAAGGTAAGTCATGGACACTGTATGCGCGGACCAGGCCACGTCCATCGCGGCTCGAACGCCAATATTCCGGAGACCCCCAGTATCCACCGCAGCTCTACGCACCATAGTGATCATCCCGTTGCAGACGGCCGAGAGGGAAGATCACTAAGCTTTTCTCTACCAACACAAAGTACGCCTGGTACACCTCTCTTCTCTGGCAACGCACCGGATCCAGGTCGACGAGGCAGTATCGCCGGCGCTGCTCACGCCAATCAATGCGTCATTGACTCCACAGCGTACTTCATCCGTACGGAATCTACATCTACGACGCCTACAAAGGAAGTGCTTATGTTCGGCGACGTGGAACCAGATTCTATATCCCTCTCACCCCGCACAGCGCATGTCTGGGCAGAAGCAGCCCCCAAGATTGCTGCTGGCATCCTTACGGGCATCTTCATCGAATGTAGTTACACCAACGTCCAAGGTGATCCAGTGCTGTACGGCCACCTTGCACCCCGACATCTCCTCGCGGAGCTCCAGAACCTAGCTGAAATGGTCAAGGAAGCACGGAAAGAGTACGAGAGGGAAAAGGAAGAAGCGAGGAAGGAGCGAAAGAGGAAGAGAGCCGCTAATAGTTTAGTGAGCGCAACTAGTGGGGGACTAGACATCCCCATCCCCATCGCCTCGGCACGCAAATCGTCTCGCTCAAGCACTTATAAATCCCCTACCAAAGACACTACCGACGACGAAATAATGACTGACTACGCCGCCTCGCCTACTTTTGGACCCGGTGGCCGCAGCGCCCCGGGAATACATACTCCTATGTCGCAATCACATCCATCAGCCCCAGCGGCGCTCCATCTGGGCTCTATATCAGCGGAGCATAGTAGGGCCGTGCTTGCGGCAGCTTTCGACGCCCCACTCAAAGGCCTCAAAGTCGTCATCATGCACGTCAAAGACACGCTAGCTGATGGACCCCTTGTAAGCGACGCCATCCTAAGAGAACTCAATGAAGGCGAGAGGGAGATGGCGGAGCGAGGCAAGGGGCTTGGTTGCGTTTTCGATGTTGCGCAGAGTGGGGATAGTTATTGGTTCTAGGCGCCGTAAGCATCGAGAGGGTGGCAAGATGTAAGGTTTGGGGGGGGGTTTTGTGTAGGTTCTGGCGTTTTCTTATGGCTGTTTTCTGTGCTTCTTTCGGCTTCGCCTTTGTTTGGAGACATGCTTTTGTGGGAGGCTTGTGTGTACTGTTTTGGTATTTGTTTACAGCGCGTTGGCAGCTCTGCTAAACAGGTGGGAGTGGGCGCAGTTGCGAGTTGTATGATATACGTCTGGTAGATGAATATGATGTAGCTTCTTTACTTGGACCTTTTCCTACCACTCATCATTAACGACGGTCAGTCATCACGCGTTCGAAGCCACAGTTGTTACTTGGGGAGGTAAGACTACGAAAGGTAGTCGTAATTGGAACTACAGCGCTTTCTGATCATACTACATCCGAAGCCGGATCCTAGGGGCCCTAAGACCGCGTATGATGTTAATCTCAGCATGCACAATGTTCTCCACAATTGCCAGCAATCCTGCAACAATAACATATCATACATAGAATTAAAACGCACGATCCCCAATATAATCGAAGACCAGGGTAGTCGGCATATCAGGCCATCATCGAACATAACCGTACGCATACCTTTCTTCCCTTCTTCTCTTGGGCTCAAGAAGCGTAGTAGCGCCTGTAGTACTTCGTAGTTTCCGTCAACGATATTTCAAGGATCCTTTACTCATATGGTATGAGTATTTGATACCTGCTTTGTCAATCACGTATATCGGGACGTATTGAAAGAAACATCTATGACTAATAAGCGGGAATGGGACTTGGTTACTGTGAACGAAAAAGGACGTCATACAGTTATGAGGTTTTCTAACTACACGGGTGCTATTGTGCCCCCGGAGAAAATGAGCAACCTAATTATGAGATAGGGCGGTACGGTATTGAAGCCCGAATCAAGTTTAATAATGCAGATAAGAGATACTGCTCCCGATTGGTGTTCACGTACCATTCATGACGAGCCGGTTTCTGAGATTGATGGGTACGGAGAGTACAATGCTAGGCCTCTTGGTCCAGGGCTAAATCGTCTATAATTAAAGGGCCGTGGCTGCGGGGTAATAGGATTGCGTATAGTAGGTACTGGGGTATAAGTCGGTGTACACCATTGAAAATCCCACATTAAAAAGCTATGTTGTTCTTCCATCTACCACTATAATGATCTTTAATAGATAATACTAGCTGAAAGTTAATAATTTATTAGATAATGTTATCATAGTAGAGACTGCTGTCTGCTGGCATAGAAGTATACGAACATCTAAAACATGACTGTACACACCAAAGTGATGGAGAAGTTGACCATAGAACTTCCCGCTTTTATCTTTACGCAATTTCTACTATTTCTGCTTCGCGGGAGGATCTCATCGGCCGTTACATGCGCGCTTGAAGTGCTAGCGCTTGTTCAAAATTGGAGGGTGGTATCTACTATATATGGGGTTAGTAAAAGGCGTTCATGTCTGGTTATGGGGAGTGTGTGTCTTTGTGTGTGTGGAAAGTGAGCGAGTAAGATGTAGTACAAGTGTAGAGAAATGAATAGGAAGTAAAAGACGTTTGATATGGTATAATGATACTAATGTAGAATTTGATAATACAATAGCGTCGAAAGCGCCGCGCACAGCTACAGTGCGGCACGCCATCCTCCTAACGAACAGGAAAATGCCTCAATTAGATTATTAGGAGGTTCTCACCTCGCAGCTGAATAGTTGGGGTAGTAATGTAGTATTAAACATAGTAAGAAATAGCCTTGACCCTAACGAATACAGTAACTCTTTCATACAAACTAGAAAGAGCGCTAATAGCACGTCTTAGATAAGGGTCTGCGCTTAACAGTATTAAATTATACTGTATACTTTCATAAAGAACAAGACTGTCACCTTAGGAGTAGACGCGGGGATTTCAGCGTTCGGTTAAACGGTTCTTATCGAAACCTGAACTCCTACGTACATTTTAAGCCTATTTGTGGGTGGCGTTTACTCCAGTGATACGGAATGGGTATTCAATAAGTAGATTGAGAATTAGGAAGGCGTTTGATGCCGATTGTTGGAGGTCCGTCATTAGTATGGGAGTGTACGTCTGTGAAGATGCGATTATTGCTATCCCCTTTCTCAAACGCGAAATGTCAGAGCTTGGCCTTGTCATAAAAATAATAATCGTACGATACCTTCTTAGAAAGGTTACATCCTCGCCGGTTTCGTAAATGCGCAACTTGGCGTCGTCTAGAAGCGTCCTCGCACTTCAAGTTTCCACCGGACGTGTGCCCTGCTGTTTACGAGGGGAGTCGGAAATATTCGTTGCAAAGATTACTGAAAGCGTCCTTTCATTGATGGGTTCTACTGTATTCTCACATGAACATTAATGAGTCTGAGTAGGCCCAAAGCGGCCACAGCCAAGGCCTTCGTCCTGACAGGGAGACAAGGGACAAATGTGAAGCTTAACCTGATTACCTTTAACGCACTGTACGCCGGTAAAGTCCATTTTAGTGAGAGGTCGCCGTGCTACCTTCGGCCATACGGCACACACTCGCCTTCAAGAAGGGCGCAGCAATTTAACGCCCTTGTCCTCTACGGTAGGATGAGAGAAGGGCGGATACGGGCGCATACTGGGCTTTCTATTAGCGAGGCATTTTGAATACGTAGATCTTAAGAGAAGTACACGCTGTCAGATATTTCAGGCTAATAGAAGGTTTATTACAAATTATTCATTCGTCTTTAAGCCGTTCGCGTTATTGGGAAGGGTGGCAGATCTGTTTTAAAGCCCACTGATTTACAAAAATTTCTTGCCTGATTGTAGGGGCGAAAACCAATCGGTGTGCGAACAGCACCTCGTACATTTTTCCTGCTGCTGTCGGGCGACCTGGACTCGATGCCAGGGGCTGAAAAAAGGCGGTAAGCAAGCGACCAAACGAGAGACGATACATTCAACACTTCCAAAGCTTTCCAAATGACTGAACGGCATGAAAAATATCTAATTCGCATCTCCCTTTGACTCAGCCTTCACATCTGCTTGAAAAACTCGATTGCCGACATCAACGTTCACACCACCACTAGATACACTCCGCCACCCTAACTACGTAAGAAGGCAGACTGAAGCCTAGAGTTAGAGGACGTATGTGGTAGTACCGTTGTAACACAGGTCTGACTTTGCCTAATCTAACCATATTTTGGGGATCTTGCTGACTGTAACACAAGCCAATCGCACCATATTTCTTTGAAGGACGCCTCGGCTAGCTAGACTGTCTGCGCCAATTAAATTCCCTAAACTACACGTGGGTATGATACTGCCCGCACGACCAGGTTGCTGATAGGCCTGGATGTACTGAAGCTGGGTGGGCAGACGGAATTGATTTGGGTCGCATGATCTGTCCCAGGTTTATCGGCCGGTCAAGGGCGGTGTGACTGCGATATCAGCCCTAAGCCCCAGCTGAATTTGCGGAGGCTTTGGACCGAGTCTTCAGCCTAGGAAGCGGGTTGGGGAAACGGGAGGATGTTGACCCGTTTTTACCCAGCCTTATGCTTGGGTATATAAGACGATGGGATGTTGGATGAAGGATCTCCTAATTTACAACTTTCGTTCTCCGTATACTCATCATACAATCTAGCGATCCCCAATCAATCTCTACAATCCATCATGGCAGCCGAACTTGACTTCTCGAACATTCAAGGCGACATCCTGTGAGACTATCCATCCAACCCAACACTTCATCAGACTAATAGTTTCTTAGAGTCGGTCTTGCCAAAAATACTCAGCTCTTCTTTTTCTTCGAAATCACTGACGTTGACGCATTCCGTTCCCAGCTCACCAGCCTCGTCCCCCTCATCACGACTGCCGACAATGCTGAGAAAGATCGTGCGAAGATCAGGGAAGCTAAAGCAGCTTTCCAAATACAAACGGGTGAGGGAAATAGTAGGGTGCCGCACCCCAGAACAGTGTCTGTTGCTGGTGTCAACTTGGCGCTTTCAGCAAAGGGTATCAACAAGGTCAGCCCTATAAGAGCCTCAATAGCTTAATCGCCCACTGATACTCTTAATAGCTTGGCATCACCGAAGACATTCAGGACGAATCCTTCACGAAGGGCATGCTCAATGAGGCTAAAGATCTCGGTGACAACGGAACAAACGAGTCTGACCAGAGCGGCTTCAAGCCCGACTGGGACGATGCGTTTCTCGAAGAGATTCATGGAGTCATCCTCGTTACTGGCGGCGATGCCGAGACGGTAAACTCCAAACTTTGCGAAGTCAAGGCCATCCTCACCAAGGATGGTAAGTCGGTCGTGAGGGAGATCAAAACTCTTGTTGGTGATGTCAGGCCGGGCGAAAACAGGGGTCATGAACAGTGAGTAGTGGCATCCAAGTACAGAGACTACAGTCTAATATGATTAGCTTCGGGTACAAAGACGGGGTCTCGCAGCCTTTCATCGAGGGCGGCGTCGAAAAAGCACCATTGCCGGGACAGACTTCCGTCCCGCGAGGGTAAGCCAAGAAAATCATATTCCGTGTTGCCGAAATAGGCCTTAACGTATGACTAGAGTTGCGCTGGTCCAATCCGGTGATAAGCCTGGACGGCCAGAGTGGGCAGTGGACGGGAGCTTTCTAGCGTTCCGCAAGCTGCCTCAATTGGTTCCAGAGTTTGATAGGTATACCGGTGCTAGATCCGCTTTTCCCATCCCGTCTGACGGTTCCCAGGTTCTTAGAGGTGATGGCATCGCCTATTTTGGGCCCAGGGACGCAGCAGGTGGAGCCCAAGGAACTCTTGGGTGCTCGTTTGGTCGGAAGGTGGAAGAGCGGTGAGTGCAGATCAAACCCCACAGTGTGTCTTGACCTTGTCACGTTCTAACGATATATCCAAGGAGCCCCCATCAGGCTGGCAGAAGTCGAAGATAATCCCGCAATGGGCGACGATCCGCTGCAGAACAACAATTTCCACGACTTCCCCGCCCAATCCCAGAACTTCTGTCCCTTCGCCGCGCATATCCGCAAGATGAACCCTCGAGGCGACACTAGTAACCCCACGGAAGATCTCAACCCACATATGATCCTGCGCCGTGGCATTGCCTTCGGAGTCGAGGTTACGGACGAGGAGAAGAGTTCTCATGAAACCAAGCACGAGCGAGGGCTGTACTTTGTATGCTATCAGAGCGACCTTTCCAAGGGGTTCAGCTTTCTCATGCGGCGTAAGTTACCTTTATGCTACTACCAGACCCCTGCCACATGCTAATAGGAACCGTAGTCTGGGCAAACAATCCCAACTTCCCAGTGAATGAGCCGGAAGAACCCGGGCTTGACGCAATTATTGGCCAAACTAATGGTGGTGGCCCGCGAACTATTAGTGGTGCCGTTAAGGGTGATCCGAAGCAGCCGTTGACGTTGGACAAACAGTGGGTCAACTCGAAAGGTGGGGAGTACTTCTTCTCGCCTTCCATCTCGGCACTCAGGAATACCTTTGCAAAGGCCAACTAAGGGAGGTGTGGGGGTGGTGAAGTTGACGACTACGGGTTATGGCGGACCCTGTTTTGATGTATGTGTAAGCGGGAGGCAGACACTCTTCCATACGGTCGTTAATGCGCTTGGCTTGTCTTAGTAGGAATACGCAAAACATGCAAATATCGCTACTTGAACTCGTTGGAATGATTGTGCGTCCCTGCCCTTGTGTCCTAAAAGTACCTCACACTCAACACCATGACACTTTGGCTAGGAACGGAAGATTCCAGCAACCTTATGTACGTGTCTCGCACTCTTAAAAATTTCATAAGAAAAGAAACACGTAACTAGACCAGACCCTTCAGTTGTGCGTGCGTTGAACTGTGTACTATCAGGCGAGCCAAATAGCAGTCATGTCTACCCTCATTGCCACTTGACGGGGTAATCCGATGTGAGCAGCAGCGTACCCAATATAATACAATAGGTACTGAATCTATCGGATTAACTTTGTTGACTGCGTACTGCCCTCTAGTAGTCTCTGAAATGCTACCCTAATCATCAATGCCCATATAGTAGTGCAAAATGCCAACTATCCTGTTAGACCCTAAAAGCAATCATACCCATACCCTTCTATACAATCCACCATCTAGCTCTATCGTCCACTCCTACGGTGGCGGATTCAAGTCCAGCCCCTCAACCAGCAATTTAAAACTATCTAGCCTGCCATAACTCCCCGCCACATCCAAGTCCAACCGTCCCCTCTCGCAATCTTCAAAGTCAACTTCAGTAACCAACAGGTCATCCTCCTTCTCCCACAAAGGTCCGGACAGGACCTCACCAAAGGGAGAGATGATGCAAGAGCCGCCACGGCAGACGTATTCGTCGTTGCTCGGGGAGGTGGATGGGTGGTTATGGGTTTGCGAGAGTGGAGATGGAGCTTTTGGAATAGATTTGCTCGTTGAAGGCGGTGCGGTGGGGGAGGGAGCGTCCTCTTCTTCGATTGCGGAGCTACTTTTGTCGCCGTTGGTGAGCTTGGAGGTAGCAGCTTCTTCGGTGATCGGCCAGCAAATCTCATGTTTGTCTTCCGTTATCGTGATTGTACTCCGTCTTCTCCCGGGCGCATGATGAGGCCCCGTAGCCTGTGCATGCGTCCCGTTAACGTGCATCTCCCCCCTCGATTGTGAAGCACCTTTCTCCTCTTCCTTCTCACTCTTCTTGGCTGAACCAGCAATCCACCCAGGTAACTGACTCTTCTTCACGCATTGATTCGCACTAACAACCACACACCTTCCCTCCACCCCGACTGTCTTCATCAAGCTCACCCACGTTTCCCTCGCATCCGCCGTCGGCGCAAACCACAGATTAGCATTCTGGCTGTACAGACTCTGCCGCAACAACGGCATGTAGTTCTCCCAGCATATCGCAGCCGCCATACACACTCTCACGCCCTTGATCTCAGTCGTAACAGCGCGGAGGGTAGACGGCGAGCCTTGTCCCCAGACCATGCGTTCAGCCCCTGTAGGCATGACTTTGCGCCGCTTGCCCAGTACACCAAGTTTAGGACAAACGTAGACAACGCCGCAGTAGAGTGTTCCAGCGCACCGCTCAACAAGCCCCGTCACAATAAAGACCCCCGTATGGCGCGCAATGCGCTCCAGCTCCTCTCTTGTTCCGTCGCCACGATACCTTTTCCCTTTCGGCAGCTCAAGACGTCGTTCTAGCCAGTCGTTTCCCGCGCCGGCTGGTGTATCACCTAGATCGACTGCGGCGTGGAAGTAGTGCAGGAATTGTTCTCGTCCTTCGGCGGTGCGGCCGCCCACTGCGCTGCCAAAAGTGCATGTTCGCGGGTAGCCGCCGAGATAAGCTTCGGGAAAGAGGATGATGTCGATACCTTGTTGTGCGGCCTGCTTCGTTGTTTGCTCGAGAGCTTGCAGTGTTTCGGCTGTGGTGGGTAGGGTGCGGCTTTGCGCGGATGCGAGTTTTAGCTTTTGCGGCATTGTGGAGACCTAGAATTGGAATTGGTTGAAGAGAAAGTGCTGGAAAAGCGTGTAACCAACCTATTCTGAGTTTTCTTAGATTGATGGCTGGGAGAGAGCCAGATATGTGCGGCCAGGCATCGAGCTCGAATTGAAGCTTGCCGGCGGGGTAGAACACAATGCGGGGAAGCTCTGAGGAAGTCTTATTGTGGCGGAGCTCTCGTCCAATCGGCGACGTTTGCTTCTACGAACTATAAAATAGCCAAGCTGTCGCAGAAATATGCCAATCCGTGCCTGGCGAGCGCTTCGTTGATAGCGAAAACGGATAGGGATCAAACTTGTCGCAATAGGTGCAATTCTGACTAGTCCTATTCTGACCTAAGGTCCCGACACTGCTACATCAGTACTCCGAGGCTGTGCCTGCTGCCAGCCACTCCGTCAATCCTCTCTAACCAACCAGACCCTTTCCCCACGATGTGCTAAACAAGTGGTTGAAATGAGCGCAACCACGAAATCGTAGGCGTAAGAATGAGGCTAGGGCATCCGCACTAGCCACTGCGCCACCGCCACTGCTCATCGTCCACCCCGTGCATTAATTTGCTGATAGGCGGATGTGTACAACTGCTGCTGATCTGTCCCGTAGAAAATGCTACCATCGGATATCCAAAGCCGACATAACTGCCAGCCAATGGCAATACATTGTTCAGAGACTATCACTACTGAACCACAATTTGATGCCAAGCGAATTGGGAAAGGGCACCAACGCCATGGGTATATCCGATAGAGAAGCGAACGGCGAGACGAAAGCCGAGAGTACTCCGACCAATGACAAAAGGCAACTAAGCACAGCGGAGGAAAGTCTAGCGGAACGAAAGCGACATTGTGACAAGGAGATCGGGTAAGTTCCCTGAGTCGCTGTAAGTTTCGATAGCGTCCCACTACCAGTCTGCACGAGTCGTCAACAACGGAAGCGCAGCTCCCGTCCCCTTGCCGACATCGTAAGTGCTGATGTCCGCACGCTTCGTGTTGGAATGCGAGAGAAACCACTTCCGTTCCTATGATCCACAGCTCGGAAACGAGAAACTGGAGAAAGTATCTTTCCAAGGATCGTTCGGTCGTAAATCGTAATGTCATTGTGCGCAAGATGCCGCGCGAGTACTATCTCAAGCACTACACCAAGGACGAGGACGGCCATTATATCGGAACGAAGAACCCTGCTGTTGATGCAGGTTTGGTCTTCGCGCCGGTCTAAGCGTACACCGGAGGATCTTTTGCAACAGGTGCACAAGGTAAAGCTCCATTATGCGATGGACCCTTCTGCTGGAGCGACCGTGGTTACCGTTTATGATGAAAACTGCTGGAAGTGTGGGTTAGCGAATTTGTGCAAGACAGAGTTGGGGGATTACTTACCGCAATTTCGCAAGTGCGATGTCTTACAATCGCAGACAGCGCCATAGACTCTCGAATGTTTATGATTAGACCGCCTCTCTCTGGATGTTATGACTGTTGTCCCTTGGGTGCTTAGATGCAGGCGGAAATGCTGTACAAATCGATCGACTTCCCAACCATCCCGGATGAGACTCGCTCGATGACGGATCTTGTGATGCTAACGCTGTGAGGTTCCGCGTGCTCGACGAGCTCGCATGGCTAGCTGCATCATCACGATCCTCCACAACCACGTCCAAGTCCTTGCTGATCTTGATTTGATTCAATGATATAGGCTCTGGCTCCCACTTGCTGTCCATATTTGGTGCTCCATCAGAGAGCCCGAGAGAGTTTCCTGGGCTCATTTTCCCATATCCAGATCGTTTCTTTCCGCTGGATTTCGAGAGACCGCTGCGATTGGTGGATCTCAGGTTGAAGTAGCGCTTGAAGAAGATTTTCAGAGCGGGCGCGGAGGCGCAAACGACGCCAAGTTGTGCTTCGAGCGCGGTCCATACCCACCCATAATAGGCATACCAGGTGATGTCGTACGTATAGTAGTATACGTAGATAGCGTAGTAGGTCCGCATGATACCGCAAACGCAGGTCCTGCGCTTCGTCAGTCGACCGTCTTAGCTTGCGACATGCGCAAAGCCCCACTCACACCAATCCCATAGCGAATATTGCAATAAGGGCAGCCTTTTGTCGTTTCGGAATCTGCAGGTTCCAGACAAGGAAAATCGGAAGAGCACAGATGACTAAATCCTGCATTGTGCTCACGACAACCACGGACACAATCATTGCGCCCTCGTTGCGGCATGTCATTTCGTTCTGGAGTCGCCACATGATGTCAAACATACGCCAGTAGCCTTCTACCGGGGTACAGGTGAAAACGATGGCGAGTGTGAAGCTGACAAAGTAAATTATGACGAATGCAATCGATCCCCACACGCAGAAGACGAAGGTCCGACTGATCGATCCATTCGCTAGACGACGGTAGAAGCAGAGAATCGAAATCTTGATAAGACTCGTCGCTGCCATATACGTGAGTTCGATCGTCCAGGCCATCTGAGGCAAGGTGAGCTTTGCATTAGCAAGATATAATGACGAGAGCGTACCTGGCGTGTGGTTACAAACGTCTCTTTTGTCTGATCCCAAGAATGCAACTGATAGCCGTAGATACGACATGCTAGTAAAGTAAGCGTTGTCCGCGTCAAGGAAGGACGATATATTATCTCACCAAGAACCACTGCTATCGACATTCCAACAAGCGGAAACATTGCGAAAGTCATGATAAGATCGTCTAGTCCGGCATTCTTTGCTAACGCCATTCGAGCCCATAACCGTGCCGTATAGACTGCAACGGAGAGTGCGAGTACGATGATAACTAAGATCGATCCTGCCCAGCCGTGCATTTCAGGATTGATGTAGTTGGGCCTCGGCCAGGACAGAATAACCTCGGACGGAGCGTTGGGCCCTCCGCTACGGGCGAAAAGCCTATCGGCGTGTTGGTGTAGAAGCTCAACATCCATCGTGTTGATGTGCATGTTCGAAGAAATGGTGCCCTCTCTGGATTGGGAAGGAGAGAGAACGAGCATTCTTGAGACCGAGCGGAAGTGGGAGTACAAATCCTAAAACACGCTGCACACATCCCGGCGTGATGTGCGTCAAGGTTTCGCGTCATTTGCATGGCACTAGAGCAGGGAACTACAGCACCACGAGTCTTGCGGGCCCGAGCTGTGCACAGCCTTGGCAGTCTAATGGCGCGAGGACAAAATCTCGTTGCTGTCTTGTTTCTCTCGCCAATGCTGGCGAGAAAATGTGCTATCTGGAGTGGCGAACTAAGCTAGTCACTGTTTGTAGGTTACACATGTAGCCAAGCCTGTGGCCTAATCTACTTCTCTTCTTTTTAATATCGGTCGGGGAGTGCGATGCGGGTTTAGGTACCCCGACCTGAGCGCTTCGCCTGAACCGCCGTGTGCTTTTTAATATCCCTCGGGGACTACAAGAAACGCACGCCGTTGAAATGCGGGTTCAGGCGTCGTCCCGATCTTGAGCGCTCAGTCTGAACGCCAATTCTGAAGCAATTCAAAGTTTGAGGCTAGCGATTCCGGAACATTGCCTAGTTCCAGGCTTTAAATTTTCATCGCCCCTTCTGAGACGGCCATCTAACCTTTTTTAGCCAATGGTAGCGAGACCAGGTGGACTAGTGCGAAGCAGGAACTGGCAGTATTTTCCCTGCAACCACTGGATACTGCCCAGGGACTGGGTGACGCGCTTGTGTAGTTCGCAGTGGGAAATGTTCCGAACGGCTTCGCGTACTTCTTGCGCAGGGCGATAGGCCCGACTTTTGAGTTGAAGTAGCTGGGTAAAACCTGTCGGGCACGAGACGTTGATGTTAGACGGGGTACATGCCCTTGGTGACGTTTTAAGAAACGTCTTTGTCCCCAACCCCCGAGCTTTCAGCGGCACTCCATGATCAAAAAGAGGTGTCTGGACCTGGCTACTACTGTATCCGGCAATGTTGGGCGGTGATAGTGTTAACGAGATGCATGACGGCACAACATCGGCACTCTTGAGATGACGATTGGCGCAGGGCATGTGGATACCGTTGCTGCCCACACGAGTAAGTTTCAGGGCGCCTCTGATAACCTTTTTGGGCATTGCTCGACGACGGCGCTATGTAAGAGCTCCAGGTTAGGTTAGAAGTCGGCCAAGGAACTTCCGCGGAGAGAAGCTGGGCTGGTTCAGCGCTCTAGACCCCGGACCCGTAGCGAGTGGTGTTGCAGTAGCGCCGTGATAGATTCAGCTCGCGGCAGGCTTTTCTGCATTGCGGGTGTAGTCGTGAAGTCGGAGTCTTGTGCACGCGCCGTTCGGCAAGCGTCGCGCTGCCACCTTTGCCGGGATCGGCCCCCACAGCGAACATCTTCCGCGTCGGGGATGCGGATGCAGAATTCGCATGCACCGCCCAGATAGTAAACTTTCCAGAAGATCACCCTGCTGCTGAAGAGTTTTCTCTTCCGCCCTGTCGCTTTCCTGCACACAGGTCCGCCGCTCAACCTACAGTCATGGTTAAGAACCCCCTCTCAAGTTCCTTGTCATGTGCTGATTTAATAGACTGGCATGGAGGAACAAGAAGTTATGAAGTGACTATTGGATAGCGTGTCGAGGGCCCGCTCCGAGTCGGACGAGCGGCGGCGGGTGGGGCCGAAGGCTGGGGTTAGAACAGGCCCAAATGCGACCCACAAGGTACGTTTCTGCTTTGAGAAGAAACAGTGGGGAGGAAGGAATCAGTACCGGTAGGTTTGCCTTTTCCGACTGTCCCTGATACGAGAACGGGATCCACCTCCTCCCCTTCTGATACGTGTCTCACGCTCCATTGCACAGTGTGCTAGCTCCTTCCCCATTCGCTTCCAGTCGTACATATGCGCTTCGCATCCTTTTCCGTCCTCCATTTGTAAAATGTACAACATCGCTTTGTCACTTTTTTACGCCATTTGTTACATCATGGATTTTCCACCGCTCGAAGCCTCTCTTCCAACTTTCTTACGAATATGGAGCCTTCGCAGCTGCTTCTACAACAGCAATCGATTACAGTTGCTTAGACGACACGCAATTCTCGCTACTACTAAATTGAAGATAACATGCAATTTCATGGCGCTTATGTACAGTGCACGGGCTTCCTGGCGCAGCCCGTATAGGTCCCCAAGGTATATATTGCTCGGTCTCCGGTGCTCAAAGCAACACTCTCGTTTCGCACTCATCTCCACCTCTATAATACCGCCTGGGTTTAATTGTCCTTTAAAGACAGCGCTTCGAGAACTTGGCGAACCGCCCTGCTTGCTGCATCCTCCGGCAGGTCGGGAACCGTAGCCTTGGCAGGTTGGACAACAAGGTTCTTGGGACCAAACTGAGCTGGACGTGGCTTGCTGTGCTTGGAACCGGCCTGTGTAGTGACCCCAGGTTGGAGTTGGCTCATGTTTAGGTCACCGACAACAACTCCGGACGGTCCAGAGCCGAACATCCTCTCGGGTTTCGTTTGTGGATAACTTCCCCGTCTGCGGTTTGGGACGATGAATTGCTTTCCGTCTATTACCTTGGGTTTCCCTCCGAATCGTAGATTCTGACTGTTAGCCGGTCGTGCACGTGCCAGTCCAGACTCACGGGGCTTTTCGGCGCGAGACGGTGCCCAACCCTTTCTGAAATGCAGGCGAGCGCTCTTGCCCGGACGTTTGTACTTTCGCTCAGGCTCATTCCTCGTAGTGTCTTTAAGGAACCCACCGTTCTCCTGTGCTCCAGGAATCTCGCTGAAGAACTGGAGTTTCGGTTCTAGTTTTGGGACCACCACAGTCGGTCGATGGTGCTTGCGCGTCAAAGCATCGATCTCCTTCTGCGCAATAGCCTTGATCCTCTCATCCTGGCCATTTCTCGTTTCAAATACGGAGGTTATCAAAGCCAATCCCTCAAGCTGTATCTCTAGACGAACTTTGCCTGTTACGCATACCGGGCAGATGAATGGCGTGCTCTCACCTTGCTGGTTGCAGTTCGTACCACAACCCTCATAGTAACGCGTTTTGGCACGATGACTACATTGGAGGTCGTGGTACAGAGATTCATCGTTGCATGCTGAGTGCGTACGATTGAATCGCTCTTCTGTGATCAAGGAAACCTCGGAAGCTGTAAGCATACTCTTAGGGTCAACGTCTTCCCCGTTTGATGATGGCATGTTGACAATAACTCTTTCCCTGTTAAAAATATTCAGGCGTAGCGTTAGTATATAACAAAGGATGCTATAGCTTTACCTAGAGGTCGTGGTGGCATTCTCAGGTTGTGACGGAAAGCAACCCTTCTATCACTGGCAAAAAGTGGAATATATATCCACGGCGGGGGTTTTCAACAGCGCCATTCTCTTAAGTGTACAAGTGGAATCCCCTTCGTTCACCGACATTGCACGCTGTTGCTAACATTGTGCAGAATCGTTGCTCAACTGCTTCCTTACTTCACAATACTCAGGAACGAGGAATCTCTGCCCTGTGCGAGGTTTGAGCTCCCCGCGAACTCGCGCCCCCCAATGATGATACAGGATCAATGTTCATGAGGCAATTGTAACAAAACGGGATTTTGAAGCAAATGATTTCTTGATATGTAGTGTTTTTCATTCGAAAACTATATCGCATGGAACGGATGTTATGGTAGTCAAACAGATAATATGGTGAGTTATGTGGGGAAGGATGTGTGACTGGTTATGGAGATAAGATGTGTCGACCATGTTTGCGGGAATTTTGAACTTTTGAACGCCGCTTAACTACAAGTGTGGTGCTGGACGCTCCTAAGATAACCTATCGAGTCTAATGAATGTCAGTATCTGGGAGTCTGTTGACTTTGTCACTTCGCATGTGTGGTTCACTAATATTCGAAAAACGTAGAAGGCACAGTACTAACTTTTCTCTATCATACGAGGTAAAGCGTGCCCAGACTTGTGTCAGAGCTTTTTACTTGGAAGTCTTTGCCGACTACAATGTCGACCGAGCCTCAGACATGATCTTATAGGAAACACCGACTTCCTACGTAAACGTCCGAGACTGACTCTATGTACCAGCACCACTCTATCCTCTTTCCCTAGCCTTCTAACCAGGGCCATGCTCGACTTTCTTTGCTGTCAGTTGCTCTATATACCCACGCACAGCCTTTATAAACGTACCCTCCTCCATCAAATCCATCCTCGCATCCTGCAATCGATAAGTCACCAGCTAAGCCAACTGATTCGCAAGACGCGGGCGTAACGAAGTCGGTAAAGCTGATCGGAGGGGTTCCCAAGTCTACACTAAGAGATAGATAAAGGTAAAGCGGGCGCACGTTTGGTCGCGTGGAAAGATCGGTGGCTTTCTAGAGGTTCTCTAGGTGTTGCCCGGCGCATTACCATGGAGATAGTTTGCTCACCTGCCTGTATTGTCACTGCGTTAGTCGTGAGTGCTTGACGGTGAAGGCACAGCCGGTATAGATTTGCCGCAGTCCGGCACCTCTTCGATATCGAGGAAAGCAACCTTGTTTGCGGGCATGATGCACTCAAGGTGAAAGGCGAGTTGGAGTAAATCTTCTTCTTCAAGACCAGCCCAACGGGCTAGCGCTCAACGAAAAAAAAAATAAAAAAAATAAAGTAAAAAAATTGAGTTACAGGCAGTTGAATGCCTGAGTTACAGGCAGTTGAATGCCTGTAAAGGATGGTGCGGTATGCGACATAGAAGCCGGAAATCCGCGGAAGAGCATGGCAGTTGAAGGCCAGCCTTCAAGGTGCAGCGCCGGCATAAACTCCGGACAACCACGAACCGAACCCAGCAACTCGCAAGGAACAGCTCAACCTGATGCAAACAACTCGTTCGCAGACGGACTCTAGTAACTCGCCAGAGCAGGCACCGTCCCTGATGCAAACAACTCGTTCGCAGATGGACTCAGGCAACTCGCCCAAGAGCAGGCATCCATCATCCGGGCAACTCGCGCGGCTTCCCAAGAAGGGGCATCTCAAAGCAACTCGCCCGAGGCATCCCAAGCAACTCGCCCGGGGCGCATGGCAACTCGCCATACGGAAGTCGTGCATGAGACATAAACTTCTCATGGCGGGCAGAGTTCCCGCGACTCGACTTGAGGAGAAAGTGGAAAAGTGGGCGGGGAGCGGGCTTATATGCATCTGGGAGACTGGTCCGTGCGTAGCGTCATGTGTTCGCTAAAGTCCCCCGAAGAAGTCCCGAAGGAGCTAGTGTCGTCATTGTGAGTGAAGGTGACGTTCACGTGAAAAAGTCGTCAAATTCTAAACCAGAGTGAAGGCGTACGTAGAAGGGATTTATGGTGAATGACTGGCGTTCAAGCTATTTTGGAGTGAAAAATGATAGATGACGTAGTTCCTATTGCTCAAATAGTGGAGTCAATTTCAGAGCACGTGATCCATATATGGCTGAGATTAGCAGAAGAGAGCAGGCTGGATAGAATCTAGTGACGTCTCGCGTGTTCTATTTGTTTCTGCGGATGTTGCGGTTATAGATAGGTCGTGATGTCATTGCCCCTCGCAATTCTTTTGTAATAAAATGCACCATCGATTGCGTGATACGCCGAAGGCCTGCTGGAGCTTATATTGTAGTTGCTGTTCTCGCTTGGTAAAATATTATGATGATGTCAACGGAATGTTGCTACCACTAAGTACTAATATGTCATATACTGGCTAAATCATCATCTCGGACTAAATGCAAGCGGCCGTAATCGCCCAACGCTTCGGCCTAGCTGCGGAAGCTTACTTTGTCAGATCTTGCAATGCATCAGCTATACCCCCCATCCCGAGGAACGGGGCAAAGCTCATCTTCTCAAACTCTTGCAGAAGCGCTTCAATTCGTGGCTCAACCTTCCGCGCCTCGGCCTCGGGGAACTTGCGCAGAAATGCCGCAATGCAGTTGAACTTCGGAACCGGCGTTGCGTCCCGGTGCCGACGACGACTAAGAATCTCTTGGGCCTCCTCTTCAATCAAACCTGCAGCGACATTGCTCGAATGCTTGCTTGAAACCTCGTATTCCGTGTCCAGAATCTGCGACAAGGACGGCTCGTTTTCACTTTGCATTCCAAGGCCAATTTCCACTTCTTGGGCGATGCATTCTCTGCACAGGAAGGGTTTGGCGGAGCCGGGGGTAATGCAGTTGCTTCCACAGAGATTATGCTGTCGAGATTCGATGCGATGACCGCAATTCAAGTTGTGGTAGTCGGAAAAGAGGTTACAGGGCATCCATTTCATGACCGCTTTGCGATACTCCTCGGCTACATGTGTGAGATCGTTGTTCTCAGTCGTTGCAACAGCCGTAGCGTACTTAGTAGTATTCATATTCATCACGATTCGAAGGATATTCTTAAGGATGGGTTGTTCGATTAGCTACGTGCTACGGAAGTTATCTTATAGATATGTGAGCAAATAAAGGGAAAATCCACAATGCTACGGTGTGTATATACAATGGTATTACTGTGTTTCGTGCGGACCTTACAAAAGAAACTCCCAATGTGCAAGTCGAAACAAACACAATGCTACAGTGACATGCGCAGAATTAGAGATGACGGCACCTTGCATTTGACGTACTTGTACAATATTACTCTTGAGGGAGGTCTACTTATTAATAGTGCAAAAAAATTCTGCCTGTGTAAAGTAGGGCTGTCAGCTTATAGCTAACTTTAGGGAGCACGATTTAACGAAGTCAAGTTTCGTCATGGCTTCAAAAGGACTCTCTACACCTGATTTCTATTATTTTGGCTTAGCAATGTGAGTTTGTAACGCACAAGCTGGTATATGCAATCTAAAGATGGAACAGAGGTGATGCGTTTTGCTCGGCCATTAAACAATCTTAGAACATCGAAACCGACCTTCTCTCTCCGTCTTTCTCTTTCCCATCTTTGTAATTTCCCACATCAGTTGGAATGGCCGTCATTCTCACAAGTAAGCCATCGACATCCCCATCCTCCAACAATCCCACTTTAGCGTCTCCCAAGCGCTCGGCAAGCTCATCAAGTGCCGAGTTACCCCTCCTCAGCGGACTACGTTCGCGATTCTTCCTCCCTACCCTATCCCAACGACGTTCATAGGTTCCATCTGGCGACAACGTTCTATCTTCATCGCTACAGCCACCCGGGGACCGACTGCGGCTGCGCGCTTTCTTATTTTTTCGGCCCCGAAAGGTCCACCGCCCGAGCGTATCTTCGATGATTGAGGGTAGAAAGCTGATGTGATCGTATTCATTTTTATGGCCAAGAAGGAAAACACCAGATGTTCCCTGCGTAACTCGCAAGCCTACTTCTTCATATGCCCGCACAACACAGTATGTCCAAATGGCAACATTGACGTCAACTTCAGGCGACGGATGGTAACCGGCAGATCGGTATTCTTTCCAAATCCTTATATAGTTGCGGCGGAGAGAGATCTCGATGCACATGGGGCAGACGAATGGTAGGAATGTTGAGCATTCAGGTCGCGGGTGCTCGCCCCGGGCAGTGATGAAGCATTCTGACTGTGAGTTCTCGCCTTCTACCCTAGTATTGGGAGTGGAGACTGATGAAATGGGGCTATGTCGCTTGCAGTTCGACGCGCAAGCCGATTTAGGAACGTTGGTGGTGGGCCAGGCCGTTGATGTAAGGACTATATGGCCGCAGTTTAATTTGTGATAGTTAGTCTCAGAATTGGAGCAAGCGGAGTTAGGTCGTAAAAGTAGATTAGCTTGCTCAGGGGTCATCGTTGTTGGATGGGTCTGACCGAGGGCATATTCCGTGACCTTACTGTTCGTACCTACGTTAAAGTTCTTCAGCGCCAAATCAAGAGTAATATATTGATTGTTGTCTTGCTCCATATTCAACTTCGGTTGAGGCTTGTGCGAGCGTTCAAGGGCTTGTAGAATGATGGGTCGGGGGATGAAGATTGGCGGTGGCGAGGTATCTCGTGCTGACACTCGTGCTGACGCAGAGTGAACTATACGGTATGCGACCGGGGGATGTGTTGCGTTATTGTGTACCCGGCTTGGCTCAGACGTCGCGCGGTGCATTTTTCGTAATGGTAAAAAACGCCTGCAGGGGTGGAGTCGTAGAGTTGCAATGTACCTGTAACCTAAATGGGTCGGAGGTTGGCATAGAAAAAGAATTGAGCTTAACGGTTGATGAAATACTGATGAAAGTCTGTCTACAAATAACTAGTGTTAAGAGCGCTTTTTCTTTCTTTTAAATGAATCATGTTCGTCCGCATATTCACTTGTACAATTCTAAAACGTTTTACATTGTAACATTGGGATATGTGTCCATAAGTCTTTTCCTCGATATTGTACAAATTCCACGAGAACAAGCAACCGCTGACTGTGCGAGGTCGAGCTCGCGAACTCCGGCTGTCTCTCACCACATCGAAAATGTGCCTCTATATAGCAAGCAACATTGCCGAGAATTTATCGTAGCCTCAAGCTACATTCTACTAGAATTATTTCTCCTTCAAAATTTCGTCACTTTTTTTTGGTAAAGCATATCCAGACTTAATTTACGATATTGTACCTAGAAGGATATGACTAGCAACCCATGCCGTCGGCTAGTAAGCTTTATAAGCTTCCATGTACGTCGCTACTAGATGATATGAAGACGCATAGACGGAAACCAAAAGCATTCGAATTTTACAGGTAGCTAGTTCTGCGTGGAACAAGTTGGGTTCAGAATTCAAGATAGCGAGCCGCAGAGGTGAGCGGGGACTTCGATTAGCAGAACCCTTAGTATGCGGAATACGTTCTCAATGCGCTTGATTCAGAGAGTGACCATTTTGGAACTTATCAATAGGCCCTGTGTCTGTTCAAAAACAGCGATCGACTCTCGAAGAGTGTTCAAATAGAGTGTTTTGTTTACATCCTTTTATTGTAGCTTCTGTTTACTTGTAGCGGGCTGCCCACCTCACAATGGGCCTTTCCTGTTCCTACCGAGTTGTACGCGAAGGCTACGGAAGAGAAGAGAATTCTTGTAGAACAGAGAGCAAACGAGACGTTGCCCAGGTATTCTGGACCAATTCAGTTCACCAGCGCTAAACCCAAACCATTCATGAGCCACCGAGCATGCTATTAGTACAAGCAACAATGGTAGGTAAGGCATCAACAACCGCAAGTTATAGTACTAGATAATAAGACTGTATACAGTCTTGTATATCGAATAGTATGTTAAGAACTATCAGGCAATTTTTATACTGTGGGCAGTAGTGTGGGGGTGCTAACTCATCGCTACCGCTGTTGGTCTCTCAACCGCCTCAATGTTCGAAACATCACCTCGTCGGTGTTACTGTGTACAGCTCTATAGCTCTATTATCGTTTATAAGGTGTGGGTATAGCGCCTCTACTGTGTACAAACTCCTACTGTGCTTCGTGCGGACCTTACAAAGAGACTCCCACTATGCAAATCCAAACCAAATGTTAAGAACCATATAGCTCTTCTAAGTACTATGTACCCTAATAGCCATTAATAGATCATACCGGCTAAAGGTTACTCGTTTTTTGTTTTTTCCCGAGGAAAAGCTGCGTTGCGCAACTATGCTATTGTAGGGGGTTGTTGTACTCCAATAATAAACTGTATATATCTGCAAACCAGCGCAATTGAGAGTCAGAATTAATATGTAGGTTTCTGCTAACACGGCTTACACGAACTTCTGACACATGACCGTACCTTTCCGTCATCCGTCCACCACAGGCCTCTACCTGTCGTATGATCATCGCAACCTTCCGTAAACCAGCCCCGTTAAGCAAAGATGCCAACTCCTGCAGCGGGGAAATTAGGTTCGGATGCCTCGGTTGGCATATGGAAACAGCCTCTATGGACTCCGTTGGGTTGGGGCCCACGATAACACATTATTTTTCTTTTTCTTTTTCTTTTTTCCCGAGTCATTCGCTAGCCATGGCGAGTTTTAAGCTTCAATCCTAGTGACCAGCCTACGAATCGTCTTTGGATGCGTGTTTGGTGCGCTTGTGCCTTTTTAGATTCCATTCTCTCCCAGTGGTGTGAGCGCATTGGTCACATTTAAGACGGATCCCTTTGTGAATCTCGCGCTGGTGCTGCCACAATGACTTGTGATGCCGATACTTTTTTCCGCAGTCGTCACAAGTGAAGTCTTTGTGCTCGTTCCGTTCGTGGTTGCGAAGTTGCCGGCGCTCAAGAAACCGCCCCCTGCAAGCTCTGCAGGAAAAGGGTCGCGGCGCTGGATTGAGTCGATATGACGTCGGTTGATAAAGAAGCGCATCGGTGGAAGACGACGATTGTAGTGGCAAGATGCTGGTAGCGGCCGATGCAAGTGAGCTATGCGTTGGTAGCTCTTGATCAAGAACTTGAAGAGTGTGTGGTTGAAGCCGTGACCCGACGTTAATTCCAAGAGGCGCATTTTCGAGGCTGAAATTGAAGTTGGCGAGATCGTCTAACGTCGGCAGAGGATGAAAAGATCCGTCGGAGCTAGATTCGTAGATCTGAGAAGAAAGCTCGCTAGAAAGCTGGACTGGATCATCCGCATCGACAGCAGCAAATTCCAACTCTGGCACGGGCTCTAAAAAACCAAAGCCTAGCCGTGTGTAGGGTTCCGTATCTGTTGAAAGCACGGTATCCGGTAGTAAGCAGTCGTTGAACCATCCCCCTTGAGGTAGTATTTCGGAGCAAGTATTCGAATAATCATGGGAAGGACCATCTCGATGCTGATCTAGGTCATCTAGGTAGACTCTATGATCTAGATCACCATCGAGATTTGTCAGCAGAAGATCACCATCGAGATGCGTCAAAAGAAGATCACCATCGAGATGTGTCTGCAGAAGATCACCATCGAGATTTGTCTTTCGAAGATCATTGTAATGCGTTTGGATGGCACAAGCGCGGAGCTATTGCCCCGCGCCGTGACTTCCTCGAACAGGAAGTTTAATTCTGAATTCCAAATTCAGTTGGAAGCGCTGAATATATGCTAGGGACTACATACCAGGTGAGGAAAGGCTGAGAGCTTCAGCCTTGCGGTGTTGTTCCAAGGACTTTGCTTCGTCGTGGCGACAATTACCCGACTGAGTGGCCAAAGGGCCTGAGCAGAGGAGATTAGGTGTAGGGTGGGAACTGGGCATGACCAAGCTTTTCTATTGCGAGCTGCTGAAGTCGCGAGGCTGAGGCCATCGATTTGATTCGTGTCTCAATATGGGCTCAGACGTAAGAAAGATAACGATGGGTTGGGGCCACCGGCTCCCGGCCAATCGCTTACGCCGGTAAAGCGGTGCGGCACCTACAAAAAATGAGGCCAATTGTTGCCATCCACTCTTATTGAGCCATATCCCTGTATATTGCCTCATGCAGCAATTGAGGACATCGCCTTAGGCACGTTCCTCGCCTGAAGGTTACCTTTCACAATCAGCGAAAGAGGACTTAGGCTGTGGAGGCTATATTCAGAAGCTGCCTACCGTGAGCACCAATAGGCTGATAAGGTGGCTTGATAATTGCGAACCACAGCCGAGCTTCAAACCTCAAGGTTGCGAAACAAAGTCAGCGAGGGTTATCCAGAGCGGTGTCAGTGGTCGTTATTTTGGACTAGGGATTGCGCTGCCTGGCGATGGCGATCCAACTCATACTGCCAACTTACGCGAACCTTCTTTTCCTGCCGTGAGGCTTGGGCAGGGCTTTGTAATGAGGCTCTCGGCCAACTAGATTATATTTCAGACAAGACTCAGATCTAAATGCAGCTTAGGGCGTTGTACCACAGCGTAAAGCAAACGCAAATTCACTTATATCATATGGGCAGTGATGACATATTAACGGTTTATAAAAGAATCAGTCATATGGACATGGGTGGTCTTTGAATCTTAGATTACGCACTTAGTGTGGCGTATTATACGTCCGCAGTGAAGACTGGATATCCTCTCGTGCATCTATATCTGCCTATTGACGTGAACCCTTCCGAAGAATTCGGGCTCGCCAAGGCGGAATCCATCCTCATACTACCTTAGAATGCATACAAGCCCCTCATATTCCAGATCGCCTCATCCACCTCCTCCGACGTCCAGTTGCCGGTAATCTGTCCGACAATGCTCTCTCGCTTGTCCCTACTCAGCACCAAGAATCGCTCGATGAGATCGCCATCGAGCACGCTCTTGACCGGTGTGTAGTAGCTGCGGTAAGCAAGATGATCCCTCCCGCTCAAAGCTTTATCGTCAGTCCGCAGCTGAAGTTCGAGTTGCTGGAACATCTTGTGCTGACGACGTGAATTGAAGGGGATCAGAGCGCCGAGGGTACCCTGAAGTCCCGCCCAGAAGATGACAGATTCACTACCGGCAAGGAGAACGGTGCGCTGCACCGAGACGGGAATGTCGTTCGCGAAATAGTGAGCAACCAAGTCTAGTCGCTTTGGGGCGCCACCTAGATAACCCTTTTCTTGGAGGAGGTTCAGGCCATCCGGTGATTCGTCAGATGCTTCTGAAACCTTGGGCGGACACCGCACGATCCAGATGTTGCCAAACTTGTCCCCTCCTACCGTGGTCTCGTAGTCTAGCATCTCAGTGCACGTTGTGTGACGGGCAACCGTGTCATCCGCGAAGGGAATGAGCCGGTTCGGATAGACCTGGTCTTTGTGGACAGTGTAGGTGACGGATTGAGTTTGGTCGGAAACGACGATTCGACTACCCTGGGTTTTGAGGCCCGTGATGCGGGTGGGGACACAGTTCGGTGTCATGGCTTTGCGGACTAATGATTTCATGCCGCAATCATACAGAGAAAGGTCTGTACCACTACCAACAACGAGTTTCCCCTTGAAAGCGAGGAGAGCCATCGGAGGCTCAGATATCTCTGTTTCGTGGAGAAATTCGAGTGTCTTCCCGTCGACAGAGATTTTGTACAGCAGGATGGAAGCTGAGCTAAAGTTGTAGGGTATGAATTGCAAGTCCTTCACGGCTCCGACCGCGAGATATGTTTCGTTGCGACTCTCGAAGTAGGGTAGTGCAACACTGACCGCCGACCTATTTTCTGTGAGCTCGACGGTATGCGTCACCGCCTTCTCAGTCACCGAGTCCACGACTTGGATACAGGATGCCCATCTCCCTTTCGCCCTTGGATAGCCGAAATCCACCGGCGGCAGTTCGTCGCTCTCGGTATATCCGTTTGACGTGTCACCATTCACCTTCATATCCGTAGCGTCGTCACCGTCGTTTTGTTGGGCCTTCGCCTGATCAATGAGGCTCTTCCTCACATCGGCGCCCATGGTGTTGTTATCGCTCTCAATGACGTAGAAAGTTGCTAAGGTGTGATCCCCGACTAGCTTTCGGGGGGTGTACTTGAGCGGTATTGACTCAAAGGTCATATTGTCATGCAATTCGCTGAACGTGAAAATCCTTTGCATCGGTTAGTGATGCTGAGTAAAACCTTTTGAGAGATCGAAGAAGAAAGACGCTGCAGTCAGTAGGAACAATTGGAAATAATGCGTATAACCCTCATTGTGAATCAGGCAGAAGTCGTCATCACGCAGCAACAGATAGGAAAAGAGTTCGCACTTACCGCAACTCGCTGGCACTCACGCAGATGATGCCTTTGAAAGCCGAACCTTCGAAGTTCCACGCAGATTTGAAAGGGATGTAGTGGAGGGGGGTAAGCTGAAGCGCTGAGGTACGTGGGTGTGTGTAAGCCAACCACGGTCGAGAACACATCGCTAGGACTGCCGGTTCGCCTGCCGCGTTAACTCGTGCAAACGTGATAGGTCCCATGCCAAGAAAACGCCTCCGAGTGTCGCCAATCTCCCCGGTCATCTCGTCTAGAACTGACCGAATGTAGACACCCTTCTGCAGGCCAATGTGAAGGAACTGGCTGTATCCTCGAGGCGACTTGTCGCTCATGTAGTTGATAGTTAAGGCGCTCGGCTCGGAGGACAGACCCTGCACGGAAATACTCCTTAGAATATTGCCTTCCATGTCCGGACTCAGGTTGAATATTCGAACCGTACTGTCACTGCAACCAACGGCCATGAAGAAGGCACGAACACTGCCGTCAGGAACATCTGGCATAGCGAGGCAATTGACGGTAACGTCTAGGTCAATCTCCTCCTCCGCCATAGCAAGCGAACCATCGGAATCGCACTCGAAATAGAGGATCTGTCCAGAGCTGAGTGCAATGGCGACTTGCCGATTGTTCGTTGCGCATGCCACAATAGTACGATATGCAGGTGGTTCCCAGTCGGTAACGCTGACATGAGCGGCTGTAGCGTCACCCTCTGGGAACTTGATACCCTGGATGTGACGTATACCTTTAGGATGGATCTGGATGATGCAGTCCGCTCCGAATTGCTGAACACCGAGCGTATTGGTCTCAAGATGGAAGCCAGTGTTAGAAGCCTCTTCAACATCTTCGCCGATCTTAAGGACAAGGGTCCTGCTGTGCAGACAAAGAATGATTAATGTGTCGGTTTCATCCTCGACCGTTAATTTGGTGGTCCACACACTAGTCGCAGTCTGAGGGAGCGGTGATTCGATGAGATCGACAACTTCCAATGCATTCCGTGTTGTTCTGAACGAACTTCGTCCCCCCTCGCCGCTTACGGTGGAGATTTGCGGAGCATCCTCGAGCGCGTGATTTGCAACCTCCATATCCATGATGGGATTGAGACTTGAAATTGCCTCTTTACACACTAAGTTGATAAGTCCTCGTGGTCGGAAGAAGGGTGGATCGTAGGCCGCAAGCGGATCGGTAGGGAACTGTGAGCTTTCGAAGATGGGGTCCTCCGTATCATCACCGAGCGATTCCAGTTCGTACAGGATTCCATCGCCGGACTCGCAGGCGGCGAAAACGAAACCCGCCCTCAGAATACATATGCTGGTCGCACGAGGGATGGTATCGAAGTATTTGATTTTGATCTTCTCCACCGATCCTCCAGGAGCGTCAACGGTGAGCTTGAACACATCACCGTCATTGGTCTGAAGCAGATAGAAGAAGTCTCCGCCTTTCAGAGTGTACAGCGTTCCAGCTGTGATAATACGCTTCCGATTCGGATCCTCAGTCGCACCTTCTCGGCGTGGTATGGCCAGTCGGTGAACTTGCGACTTGTTGTTGAATATGCGCCGGTAGCTGATGTTATCCTCGCCGCAACAGAGAACTCCACTCGGCGCGTTCGGACCGCCCGGGACGCGGAAGAGCGTATTCGCCGTACGATCAACGGGCTCAGACCATTTGCGCACAATGTGATTCAGACCTAGGTCCAGCTCGTAGTAGACCAGCTCCTTCTTGATATCATTAAGCGCCTCTCCAGTGGGGTCAGCTTCCGCGCTTGAGTAGTCCAGCTCAAGGGCAGCAAACATAGGGTTGTCATACCCGACGTCCAAGCCGATGAGACAGTACATCAGCGTCTGCGGCTTGTGCGCTTCGAGAGGTGACGAGATGGCAATATCCGTCTGGCCGCTGCGAGTGAGGATGTAGACCAGTTTGTTCTTCTCTACCGACCCGACCATGATAGCGCGCCCTTTCGGGTCCACGGCGAGGTATTCGCCCGGCACAACGCGACGAACGCCTGACTTGCCGAAAGTCTCGAAGTGTACCGTCCTGAACTGCTGCTCTTCGGGCAAGTATTCGTACGTCACCAAGCGACCAGAGTCACTGGTAATGACGATGAGGTCTATAGTATGTCAACAAATACTCTCTCAATATTTCTCTATTTCACCATCGGTGCTCACGCGAGCGCGGAGGTCGTAGCTATCGGTGTGCCTTATAAAATCACTATAAGGCTTTTGCGCATCGAGAAGACGGAGAGCGTACCTTTTGTACTACCCGCAAGCCGGAACTTGCCGATGCGACGAGTGATGGCGAACAAATCCTGCGAGTACAGCTCTTGCAAGGCTTTCTGCCGCCGCGAAATCTCGAGGATGGAGAGGCGCGAGCCATTCACGGTGAGGATTTGTTGCTTTCCATTGCCGAGAAAGTCGCCCGATATCGCATCCTGCGTCGCTGACGGCCTTTTGACCGTCAAGGCGTACAGGGACATTGTTGAGAAGCTCGTCATGGCGGACGAGGTGGACGCGCGGTCCAGGCGACGAGGTGCGCTGTTGGGCAGTCGATGCAAGGGGTTCCGCCGTTACCCTCGAACTATAATCAATGGGAGAGGCGACTCTGCAAGTGACCACGCGTTCTGTCTGGCTGTGGCGCGCTGGAGGTCGAATTGAGTGCGGCGGCGACCAGTCGTGAAGGGCAGGGACGAAGTTTTGGGAGCTCTTCGGGCAAGGAGTAACTTTTTGCCGAAGCAGGACCCGGGCCAGCCAATGGAAGCCGTTCACGCCCCGCCAAAATTTCTGAACCACCTGTTGGACCGGCGCTTTCCAGCACTGGAGTGTTCTCACGAAGATTATACATAACGCTGCAATGAAAAGAAAACTTGGTGCGCTTGAGAAGGTTGACGCCGATCTTACCAATCTGCAGTACAAAGTTCGCCGCGATCCGCCTTCGTATTTCGAGGACCACCGGCAGCAGTATATCCAGTATGAAACGCTGCGAGACCTCCTGCTACAGGACCCTTCGACCAGCGACAACACCGGCCTAGTTCGACTGAGTGAGCTCATCGATTTTGTTGCGCATACGGCCGACTGCTACCCAAAAGACACGGCCCAATTCCCGCAGGACCTGATCCTCATCATCTCGCAACATCATGAAGAGCTACAACCCGAATTGCGCGATAAGATTGTGGCCGACTTGGTGTTACTGCGTAATAAAGATATCATCGATTCGTCGACTTTGCTGAACACGCTTTTCCCAATCCTGGTCACGACTCCGAGCAAGACGCTGCGCGCACTCCTCTTCCAGAAGATCGTATCCGACCTCCGTTCCTCCAATGCGAAAGCCACAAACCACCGCCTGAACCGTACCATCCAGACCGTTCTCTTCAACCTCCTCACATCCGACCGCGATACCACAAAAGGGCTATGGGCCGTGAAGATCACACGCGAGCTATGGAAGAGACAGATATGGACAGACGCAAAGGCTGTCGACATCATGAAGGAGGCATGCTTATCAAATAACGAGAAAGTCTTGACTGGCGGCGTGCGCTTCTTCCTCGGTGGCGACAAAGAGCGCGAAGAAGCTGCAGACGACAGCAGTGACGAGGAAGATGGAGTGGACATGAACAGGCTGCGTCACCAAGCCGGCATCAACAAAAAGTCCAAGAAGAAAGGACGCGACCTCAAAAAGGCAGCTACTATGGTAAAGAAGAAAGAGAAGAAGAAGAACGCACCCCATCCTCTCAACTTCTCCGCTTTACACCTCCTGCACGACCCGCAGGGTTTTGCCGAAACCCTTTTCTCCAGGCACGTACAGAACTCCAAGTCAAAAATGTCTCTCGACTCCAAGCTCTTAGTCCTCCAGCTCGTTGCGCGCTTGATTGGCCTGCACAAGCTCACCGTCATTGCTCTCTATTCCCATCTCCTCAAATACCTCGCCCCACGCCAACAATCCGTCACATCCTTCCTCGCTATCCTCGCGCAAGCAACACACAACCTCGTCCCACCTGACATCATCGAACCACTAATCCAAAAGATTGCAAACGAATTTGTGAGTGAGGCAGCCGCGTCGGAAGTGGCAGCCGCAGGTCTGAATGCCATCCGAGAAGTCTGCGCGCGTCAGCCGCTTGCTATGAATGACACCTTACTTCAAGATCTAGTCATGTACCGCAAGAGCAAAGACAAGGGCGTACAGATGGCCGCGCGTGGTCTACTAAGTCTCTACCGCGAAGTCGGCGCCGAACTCCTCAAGAAGCGGGACCGTGGTAAGGACGCTACCATTGCTCTGAAAGCAGGCGACTCAGATAAGCGGCGGTATGGTGAGGAAACGATTGGTGAGATCGAAGGCATCGACCTTCTCGAAAAGTGGAAAGAGGAAGAACGGAGGAAGAAGCGCGAAGCTGCCGGTCTACCACTCGACGCTGCCACAGACGAAGAAGAGGAAGACGAAGCAGCTGACTGGAAGAATTGGGACATTGAATCCGACGATAGCGATTCTTCTGGCGGCTGGATAAACGTCGAGTCTGACGGTGAAGACATCAACATAAGCGACAGTGAGGACGAAGCGGACAAAGCTAAACAGCCACCACCCAAGAAGACGAAACTAAGCAGCGAAACACCCGCACCAAACAACGGTGTAGAGGACAAAGAGAACGAGGCGAAACGCATCTCAAAGCTCTTGACGTCGACCATTCTAACACCAGCGGATCTAAAGCAACTAAAAGCCCTCCAAGAATCCTCTGCCATAAAAGCTCATCTCCCTGCAGGCAAACGCGCGGCTCTCCTAGCAGCCCGCCATGCCGATGACGCCATCACCGCCGAGACCATCGAAGCCGCCGCCTCTCTGGGCAAGAAGTCGACCAAAGAAGAGAAAATCGCTATGGCGAAGGGTGATCGCGACGAAAAGCACCAATCTACAACAGCTAAGCGCAAAGAAAAGAAGGAGGCGGAGGGCAAGAGCACCACGAACAAGGAGAAAGCAAGGAAGAAGAATTTCTTGATGACACTGGGCAAAGCTAAAGGCAAGAATAAGAGGAGTCTGGTGGATATGCAGAAGACTATGCGCGGCCATATTGAGAGGAGTAAGAGGGGTGGGAAGAGGGGGAATAGAGGGTGATTGGCTTTGGGTGGTTTCGGTGGAAGAATAGATGGGAAATAGTCTTTGATACCCCGAATATACATGAAATGAATGGAGAGTGGCACCCGCTGGTCCTGCTTATCTACGGCTAGACACAGAAAGTTACGCTCACACAAGAGCCTGTTCTTCTTCCCCAGCCTGTTCTGGGTCCTGAACATCGCCCTCTTGTGCTGAGTCTAGACGGCCCTGGCAACTCGAAAGCGGCCCCTCATTCGACGAGCCCGCAACAACCGAGTTCGCGAATGACTTGGTACCTCCGCTGCTGATGCTTTCTTCAATAGACTTCTCCCATACGTCCGATTCAGCCGACAAGTACCGCTTCAGTTCATCTTCTTGCTTCCTATTCTCTTGCTGCATCATCTGCTGGCGGACCATGTCCACGGTCAGCACAATGATTTCACTCTGGGCATTTGCGTGCGCGCCTAGTGCGCCCCTCTTTGGGAGCGACTTGCGAGGTCTAGGCATAGGCGTGGTCACCGAAGATGTCCGCTGCGGCTTGCAAGTCTCAAGATCCAGCTCATTCTCCACAGAAAGCTATATCTCAAGCTGTTTATCTATCACCGCAGCTAACATCGTGATATCTTCTCTCAACCTATTCTGATCTGTAGAATATGGATATGCCATTAGTAAACTCGTGACAAGCTGCGCGTGTTGGACAATCTCCGTGAACTTTGAGTTGCGATCAAACATGCTCGCTTCTGATGTGCCTGTGTTCGGCGTGCTAGCAAGGTCAGGCGTCTTTGTGGGAGTTCGGTTCCCTTTCCGGGCACGTTTGGTAGTTGTAGACGCGTTCTCATACTCCGAGCTGTTTGTCTCGTCGGGGTCGTCAGAAAAGTGTCGCTTCCGGGGACGTGGACGCGAGTGGTCGAGCATAAATTGGACAGCACGCTTGCGGAGGAGGGTTTCATCTTGCTTTGGGAAAACAGGATAGCGGTTGTTATGCGTCTAGTAGAACGTAGCGGACGGATTGTGAGCACGAGAAATGTGTTGTAATACATTTGCAGGGTAGGATTGGTACGTTGTCTGGAGGCTGGCGGGTTGACAGCTACGTGGCCGCTGGGTCCCCGGAATAGCTTTATGCGTTCCGGACTGAGGAACCGCCGGACCAATCTGAGGCTCTACGAAAGTAAACCCCGGCGGTTTTAGAACATCCTCCCTGGCAGCTAGCATTCGACAGATACGATCGCTTTGGTGACCGTCAATTACCCTAGAAATAATGGCAGCCCCATTCGGGGGTGAAAAACTTCGGCGGAAGCTTCGGTCTCGAGGGGTGGTATTGCAGCGGAAGCGGTGCAAAGTAGCCTGATGGTCGGTCGAGAAACTTGTGAGGTGACGATGTTTTCAGTTTGTCAATGTCGATGGGGTTATCGAAACTGCCCGACCTTACTACTAGTTTTAGTGATGGTATTGATAGTTCTATGGGTGGCGACGTATGGATCCATCGTAACGGTGTTTCTTGTTGATTCAACGGTTTAACGCCAATGCCGCTCACTATATCGCCGGTCTGAAGCGCCTCAGTGGGAGTGTTGACAGTAGCGGCCGATCCGTTGCCACCAGGAGCATCTGCCATTATCGGAGTCAAGTTTCGTTAGTTTGAGCTTCAGCTTCGGAGGGTTCTGCTCAGACTGATGGTTCTCGGTCGTCTCTCCCGAAGTTTTGAGGCTTGTCATCTCATAGTTGACAGTTGCTGACCGTGATACCGCAGCACTGGTAGTGCTTGAGGTGTCGGCGCCCATATTGTCACCTACAGAGCTCCTCTCTGTCTTCAATTCTGCATTCCGAGATCTTCTGCCGCTAAACTTATTGGACGCGAGTTTAGTTAGTAGTTTGCGATGCTCGATCGCGGACAGCTCTCATCTAGTGCTGTGGCAAGTGGCCGTTTATGTGGCCGAGAAACACAGCGTCAAAATGCGGTAATGCGTTCAGCAGTAAGTACGTTCAGCGCAGGCTCAATTGAAGAATTTGCTATTGTAGGCTGCGTGTGTTGCGTCATATCTGAGGAAGGAACGAGGCGAGGTGGTAGAGTGAGGACGCAAAAAGGCGCGGCCGGGCGCGCAAACAGTGAGAAGGCGAGAAAGTGTGAATGCACACAAACGATATAGCCGCGGTGTAGGCTCCCCAAAATGAGACGAGCAATCGTTCCGAAGTACTCTCTCCCTTGGAAGTAACAGGATCCATCATTCGCAGAAGGCCTTGCGCAAGCCATTCTCGTCACCAATTCCGTACCCCCAAGAAAGCACGCAAGCGAGCTAGTTCCTCCTTGTCGTCCACTTCATTGACAACCCTGTCAATCTTTCCCTCATCCCATGCATATCCCAACCAGAGAAGTACGCCTGCATCCCTCATCAAACTCACGTCCTCTAACCTCCCCCGCATATCTGGCTTGGTTTCCATTAGCTTCTGCCAAAAAGTTTTTCTCAGCATCGCCGCTCCATCGTAGTATCGGAACTCCGGTGTTGACAATGAACAGTCGAGAAAGCCGAGAAGATGATCTAGCCCATATAGGCACGTCCCGAACGGCAGCCACTCCGCTTCCGCCCAGTCCACGACGCCAGTGACCTCCCACGTCTCTTCGTCGACAAGAATGTTTCTAGGTATGAGATCTCCGTGATTCATCACAACGGGATAGCGCTCCACGCTCATCAGACAGTCGAGCGTCTCCATTGCTCTTCCTCTCAACGATGGATCGGGTAGCTCCCGGGCAAGTTTAGCAAGTTTTGGAACGATGTTCGCGCCGACTTTTCCCGTGCACTGCGCAAGCCAACTGGGTCCGTCGAGCATCGGAGAATCATTTCGCATGTGTCTTGCTGGGGTGGCTGCATTTATCAGGGGCGGCCATGCTTGCGCGATAAAATAGGCGAACGACTGTATAAGTCTGACTTGCTTTTCCCACATGTCCGCGTCCAGTATTTGTGATCGATGTTGAAGTTGCAACAAGGGAATGCCGTTTAGCAAATCCATTTCAACCGCTTTTAGTCCATCCGGCAACTCACTGTCCAGGCTCCGCGTGATCGGTGCGAAAGCTCCGTACGTGTTCCTGGCGACTTGCGCGACATTGAGATTGAGCGAGTGGTGCGAAGGCCGTATTTGCACGATTTCCGACGATCTGGATGATGAGACAATGAGCGTAAAACTGCAATAACCTTGGTCGCCATACTCGTCTATTCTTCTGTTCGGATAGACGTCTTGGATAGCTCTTATACAAACATCGCGATCCCGTTCCTGCAACTCCATGCGCTGCCAGAAGCTCGCTTGTTGATTCGGTGACATAGTAATCATACAACAAGTTCGAACGGGCTTGATAAAGTGACAGAAGCCATGTCAAAAGGCTGGTGGAACGACAGAGGAGGACGCAGGAGGCGTGGGCAACGGACATGCGCGGCAAGTTGCAAGCCATCATCGACTGCGGCGGCTGCATCGCACGCTGTATGGATGGCGCTCGGGAGTGAGCGTGGGGGATTCATGTCAAGTGATGGATGATGGCGGGAGGGAGCGAGTGTGGTTCGCTAGTTGTTCGCACGTGGAGACGCCGTGCATTTTTAAGCGTGGGGTTCTTACGCAATATTCAAGCAAGCACGCTTACGCGTAACAAGAGCTGTTTGGACGATGACTACGATTGCAGTAACCATCGCGGTATGAATATCTAGGTTCTGTAAAGAACCATGACCCAGCTGTCTATGCGATTGATGAACCCAAAAAGGGGCGCTCGTTGCCATAGCCGACCAGAGGCAATACAGAGAGAACACACCCCGTCTAGAAAATATATCATGCAGCTTGCTCCATCACTGCAACGCTGAAGAAATCCGCCCTCTATTCAGGATTGACGAGCTTCAGGTACGCATTCCTCAACTCGATAGTCCGTGATCACAAGCGAAGAGCCACCCATACAAAAAAACCTTCGTTTTCCCTCTACAACTCCTTCTTTAAGAAGTGCTCTGGCGCATGATCTGTCTCATAATCCACATGCACATACGCCCTCTCCACGTCTGGTAAGCTCTCCAGCTTCATCTGCAGCTCCTCGGCAACATCGTGAGTGGAGCGAAGCGACTCGTCAGGGTCCATGACAATGTCGACTTCAACGATGAGGCGAGGGCCGCTGTGGTAGGCGCGCACAGTGTCGATCTGGCGGATGAAGCGAGAGTGTGTCATTGCTAGGTAGAAATTAAAGATGCATTGCAATGGGAGGTGTGGGAAGCGAACTTACAGATATACGTGATGAGCTGGAGGGTTGGCGTATCGGCTGTTACGCCGATGAGGAGCTGGAACTCGCTATAGCTCGTCCTACTCCAGAGGAAGATGATGAGGACGGAAAGTATGAGCGCGCCCATAGGATCCAACCACCACTTCAACTTCGCTCCACCTACACTCGTGAGCACACCAAACCCGTTGATGAACAGATCGTTTCGATGATCCTCCCACAGAATCCGCACCTGGCTATACTTGTTGCGCAGGGCCCAGCAGTACAAAAACAAACTAAATTTCGTGGCAAAGGCGATACAGACAGCAATCACCGACGGAAGAAAGAAGTCGTTGGTTTCTTTAGACCCGTTATGCTCCGCGATGGTACGGATAGATTCCACGATGATGACGACAGAGACGGTGATCATGAGAAAGCAGAAAAAGATGTTGCCTGCGGTTTCTATCCGCGCTTTTCCCGAGGGAAACTTTCGACCGTCGACGCGTTTTACGGCGCGTGCGGAGAGGATGAGAGTGAGGTTGGACAAGGGATCGAAAAGGCTGTCTGCCATTGTTGTAAAAAGCGACAATGACTTCGAGGCCGCGGCGGCATAGAGCTGTAGCCCGGCCAGGATAATATTCGCGGCAAAACTTCCGACGACGGCAATGCGGTACTTTAAGTGATTCGCCCCCTCCTCTTCCTTCGCAACTCTGACATGCTCGTCCACTGGCTTGAGCAACCTCCCGATATTCTCATTCTGCGCCTCGTAAAACTGCTCGAGCTTCTTTGCCCGTCCTGCGCTCTTGTTGAGCGTTATGGGACCAAAGCCATCTCTTTTCCTACTCGTGTTCGCGCGTATCCGGTCGAGTTCGGACTGCGGTTTTAGGGCCGAGGCGAGGCGATAGGGATCGGTTTCTGGGGTGTAGGCGGGGAGTGACTGTCGCTCAATGTCGCTTTCGCGCGTCGCGATGTGGCGGACTACAGCATCATTGCTCTCGGCGGCGGGTGCCAAAGTCTCGATGGCAGTGCTAGAGCCGTCGTATCGGGCTGCTGGAGCAGCAATCGAATCCGAGCCTGCTGCTGTGGTGTTGATGGCTGTGGCGGGATGCGGGCTGGCGGTGCGGGACGAGTGTGGCGGGTGCGTGTGAAACGGGGACGGTTTCATCGAAATGGCGCGGTGCAGATCGGGCTCTGAACTCATCGTGATGTGAGAAATAGCGATATGCTATCGTTATTGATGGAAAGAAGAGGTTACATATGGCCGTTGCACGAGTGCGCAGCGGCGTAGAACAACGGTAGCGTTGCGATCGCCAAGGTGGTCCATCGTATGCCAAGCGGGCTGGTGGAGAAGCTTTACGGCAGATGTTTCGAAGACACTAAGACACTAAGTGAAAACATTCACATAATTATTGTTATCAGGCTGAGTACCATCCATTTGGTACTAACAACCCTCTTATGCCTCCAGATACTCGAACCGGGATATTCAATGTCAACTTTTATGTGATGCTGTAAGTAGCGACTGGAGTATGGCAGCCCAAGTGTAGAGGGGTTACATGTGTAGGAGTTGAGGAGCTGACTGACAAGCATTCTTCTCGGCGCAAAGATAGAATTGAATAGGGCAGATTAATTCTATATATGTATGTTCGGTTTCCGATTGCTCGACCTAGTCGTAAAGACTACAAGCTTGTCACTTGTACAATACTATCAAGTACGAACCTTACAAAGAAACTCGCACTTTGAAAATCCAAACAAATGTTAGTTCTATGTGTATATACGTTTTAAGTCTATACCTTTATATTACTCTAGCCAGCTTTATCCGGCGTCTTCACCACTTCCTCGAGCATACACATCAATCCGTACACTTTATCTCACCTACAGCTCTCCCTCTTCACCACTTCCTCGAGCATACACATCAATCCGTATACTTTATCTCACCTACAGCTCTCCCTCTTCACCACTGCCCGCTTCATTCACCCACTTCTACTGCCTACACGCTTCCCACTCTTTACGTACCGATGGATCCGCGAGACCAACAGATCCAGCAGCTCAAAGCGGCGCTTGAGGCCCAGAAAGAAGTTGGCGAGAGGCGCTTGGAGCACATCCTTCACCTGGAGAACAGGAAGTTGCATCTTTCGACCAATGAAGAGGAATCGGAGTACGGTGACAAGGCGATGACATTCTACGATCCGGAGAGCTGGGAGCGCACTCTCCAAGCCCAGGTCAACGCCCTCCAGAGCGAGAAATCCGCTTTGAAAGCGCAAATCCGACAGCTGGAGTCATCCGCACCTCACATCGCAAATAATGCAGCCAACCAATTCGCTACCGGGTCGAATTCCATTCACATCTGGAACATCACCGCAAACCTACCAAATCCCCTCCTGAACCTTCCCGATCGCAGGTATTTCTCCCATAAATCCGTCTCATTTTCATACTAACATACCCGTAGCAAGGAAATCAAGCCTCCCAAGTACTCCACTCCTTGCTGGTACTATGAGTGCAACCGCAAGCGATGCCCAAACCTCCATGAAGACCAGAAGCATCGCTATGCGGAGCTCATTCCGTCGCTCAGCGAAAACCCCAAGAAGCGCTAGGATAGAGTTCACGAGGCCAAGGCAACCGATTTGGTCCGTGTCTCGTTATGGGGGGCTCTGACGCACGAAAGACAAAGATGGGTTAGGGTGACCGGTTCCTGGTCAACGTTGGACGCTGAGGGCTCTGAATCGATGCAGGGTTTGGGGCGAAAATAGCTTTAGAGAATGCATAACGTGGTTGAGTTCTAAGTGGTATACTTGTGATTGATTGGCTGGCGGACTGGAGAATCCATGTGAACGTACCCACGCCCATTGAGAACAGCACCAAACCAACCCTATAAGGTTGAAATGCACTACACCAGGCTAATTCCCACCGAGAGGTACGTGCGATCATGCCTCCGGACAGGTAATTATACATCGGGCTTCTGCCTCTGAGACTGAATGTTACTACGTAAATTAGACAAGACTATATGATCTAGGACATCATCCGCAGCGTTATGCACGGCATGTCTTGTTCAATATAATTTAATTAATGTTCTTTGCGTTAATGGCATATAGCTTAGAGGCTAAATCTTCCGTACAGGCATCCCCACGTTTTGAAACGAGTTGTTTCCACCATTCAGATTCGCGACGGCAATCTTATTTCTCCATCGCTACCGAAATTTCGGGAGTAGCACCGTCGAAAGCGCAGACCCGCAGGTATGTATACATGCAATGTTTCTCTTCGTTGGATTCCTTTCTCTCTATCCATTTTTGGATTCGGTCTTGTGCTCACTTTTCCACTTTCCGCAACCGCCAGAATGCGTTCCTCAATCGTGGCTACTCTGCTCGCAGCTGCTGGCGCAGTCTATGGCTATGCGGACCCCATGGCTTGCAGCGGTGTCTGCAATAATGCACATGATCCCGCACTCATCCGTCGCGATTCCGACGGAAGATACTATCGATTCTCGACCGGGGGCAAAATTGCTATTCACAGCGCTCCAGCCATCACTGGACCCTGGACATATCTTCGCGCTGCGATCCCGAATGGTTCCAAGATCAATTTGAAAGGCAAAGATGATCTTTGGGTAGGTCGTATCGTCCTTCTCCAGTACTGGACAAAGACTGATCCAATTTTATATAGGCCCCGGATGTCACCAAGTTCGGCGATACGTACTATCTATTCTACTCTGTCTCTTCCTTTGGCGTTCAAGACTCAGCGATTGGCGTTGCGACTAGCACGAACCTCGACACCTGGACCGACCATGGCGCTACCGGCATTAGCTCCAAACCTGGAAGCAAATATAACGCTATCGACGGTGCCGCATACTGGGATGGATCCAAGATCGTCATGTCGTTCGGCTCCTTCTGGGGCGATCTCTTCACTGTCAACATGAACAACCCACCGTTGACGGTCGCGAGCGGTGCTGCAAGCACCAACATCGCGTACAAGCCCAGTGGCGGGCACGCGCAGGAAGCTGCCTTCATCACTAAGAATGGCGACTACCATTATCTCTTCTTTTCGGTTGGAAAGTGCTGCGGCTTTGATGCGAACAGGCCCGCTCCTGGCGAGGAGTACAAGATCCAGGTTTGTAGGTCGACTAGCGCAACCGGCGGCTTCGTGGACAAGGCTGGCAAAAAGTGCACTGAGGGCGGCGGGACTACGGTCCTGGAATCGCACGGCTGGGTCTACGGACCCGGTGGCCAGGGCGTCTACTGGGATCCTACTTTGGGTCCTGTGCTTTACTACCACTACGTTGATACGCGTATTGGTTATGGCGATGGCCAGAAGAAGTTTGGTATCAACAAGATCGACTTCTCGAGCGGGTGGCCGGTTGTTTAGACGCTCGATCCGTTGACTGCTTCATTACACTTCTCCGTACATATTTTATAAGTTCAATGTTTGGTCAACACAAACACCGAGACGGGGACCGACGCCAGAATATATTTCTCTCTTTTTCCGTATTAACTGTCAAATTCTCCGGTAAACGCCAATGTCAACACTGTGTTGCCCCTAAACTGCTCGCTTTACCACAGGTCGTGGTAGAAATAGAGCCATCAGGAAATCCGACGATGACAAAAGTCATCTATGGGCCACGCCGACCTCTACCTGCGTTAAGTTGCAACAACAAAAAACGTTTTCGGGCACTAATTGCAGTGGTCACTACAATTGCCAGCCTGCTTGCCATTCAACTGTCATTCCATTGTCGAAGGAGGGTATGCTCTCATCCTTCTGATACAAGGCCTAAGAGGCTGACAGGTGTACACCGCCAGTGCTGAATTGTGCTTCTACTTGCTTGAATTCACCAGAGGGAATTTCCTACACAGTGCCTTCATGTTTTCCAAGACACTAACGAGATAATTAGCGACATTGAATGTCGTGATCGTCAAACCAAAGATGACTCACACTGCGCGCTGACCGCTTGAAGGCATTAATACGGAACAAGAGATGTTGAAACGTATCGAGCAGAGAAGGGTTTCGATCGTCCCAATCCGCTTCTATAGAAGCATTAGACCACGTACATAAATCCAAAGGCGATCTTATTGGGCTGCGAGACAGGAGTGTTTCTCGCACGCACGAACATAGGTTCTGTTGCTGAGGCGGTGCCTGGGCGGTCGCTAGCATCTGATGTCGTACTCGTTATGAGCATATAAAGAGCCAGCATTAAATGCAAATGGCTCACCAGTGCCATGTTGTCAGCACAGTTCTCATCCCAGATATCCCCGTGGATGAGACATGGCTTAATGCTCCTTCCTTCATATTCGAGTGGCTTCAACAGCCGTGGAATGGCGTGGTCAAAAAGCAGCTTCCGGTAGGCGCTAGATTCGGCCCAATGACCATGTTTCTCCTCGTCGAGATTCATAGCTCTCATAAGAATCTTTGAGAACATTGCAGCCCAAGATTCTTCCCACCCAACGTACTGAGGCAGGTTGCCAGGACATGGTGTTATATGGAATCCGAATTTTACAGTCGGAGATACCGAGTTCTTGTGTAGCTCAGTGAGCCACATGATAAGTCTTGGCGGATCTGGAGGTTGTTGCTCGACTTCTTTGAATTCAGCGGGCAAGAAGCACCCCGGACAGTTTTTGAGATACGCCCAGCCGTACACTGTGGGCATAAATGAAGGTACTACGGCGTGCATGGCTTTAGGCGATTCATATTCACCCTCACACATTGCGGAGCAATCTTAACTATATCAATTGGTATTGAGAAAACAATAAAATCAAACGTGAAGCAAGAAACGTTGAGACGCTATCAGGGCAACATCAGCTCACTAACCCTCTGACAAACATCATGCCAACGCGCCGTTATCTAATCCAAATATGAGATACTCCCCTTAGTATTCCACCAACCTCGCTGAGCTCGGTACTATATTGGTCACCACAGGGACGGTGCTAACGGGTGTTCGAATGCTGAACCCTTACGCTCCTCTAACGTTTACTTTTTGCCAACGCAACACACCGGTCTGATACAGTTTGACATGAAAGATTGATTGTCATTCCTCGATGTTATTGACCGTTGCATGCGTCAACTCGTGGCAGTAATCGAGCTGAAGAAGGAGTATCGAGCCGAGCCATAAGAGTGAAGCGCTGTACAGATTAACAAACACTATACGGCGTAGCCAAGTATTAGGAGCCGACACCAATATCCTTACACATTAAACCTCAACTTTACCGCAGCCGCCACCACACTACCGTTAGCCGCTACAGCACTAGCCTTGTATGATACCCCACCTCGCAAGTTACAATTTCAAGAGAACTTTGGACGTAGAAGCGTCTCAACGCTCGACTCAGGATGGAATCCGAACACCCGTCTTGCTGCCTGTGTTGATTCCTAGCCAGTAAGCGCTCACCGTTGAATATCTGATATAACCCTTCGGAATCTCTACTGTGTACAAACTCCTACTGTGTTTCGTGCGGACCTTCTGAAGAGACTCCCACTATGCAAATCCAAATCAAAAAAATAACCCTTCGGAATTCTAGTTCAAACCTGCTACCGCATTTTCTCTAGGCAGGCTGACGCTCAGCGAAGGTAGGGGCTTCGGGGCACTGATGGGACGGCACGCTTCCTCGAAGGAATTGCTGCAGCCATAGAAAGTTGCCTAGGGTCTCTATACGGTTGTGAGCATGAGCTAAAATAATTGGAGAGAGATAAAATTACGTTTGAACGACTGCCAATCGAAAACTCCAATGCTCAGGCCGAGGCGAAGAATCTCGCTCACAAAGTGTGACCGGTGGTGTGGATGTTGGTTTGCTGCCGCACCACCCATCAACAATCTGCAGTTGTTAGCCGCATGTCAACGCTACATCTGGACGATGTTCTTACATCCATAGATAGACGTAATGCGCTACCTTCCAGAATTTCAAGTCGATCTTCCTGACGACAGCATACAATCTCCTCATGTCCGCTGCATTTGCATCATCATCGTGCTGTATCCTCATCGCAACTGCGCGGAGATGTATTCTAGCGGCCAGAAGTACCGCTTTCTCAACTTTGCCCTCGGTCGTTAAGGGTACTTCGCCGCTTGCATCATTGTCTTCAATCCGTAGCCGCGCCCAAAACTTGTCGCGACGAAGTTTGAAGGGTTCTGCTTTTTCTGACGCCGTTTCGGAATCGAAGGCTTCAATGCAAAGCATCTCGAACGCATCAAAGGCGTCCTTGAGCGCTCCGAAGCTGGACTGGAGTTCGGCGATCGGCCATACGAATCTAGCATCATTGAGTACGCGAAGCGGTGATTGTGGGTACCACTTTTTGTCATTGTTCAAGTGTACGTCTCGTAGCATTGGCCCAGTGATGTCGAACATTGTTGGAGGCACATTGGAGCATGATGCATGCATCATATCCTGGCTGTAAAGATCAGCGTAGTTCATGCATATGATTGCTTTACTGTAGCCTTACAGTATTGCCATCTCGCTGATGAATCGACCTTGGCCAGATGGAAAGCTGTTGATACCTCCCCGTATTTCAAGCATTTTACGAATGCCGCGCAGGTGCGTAGGAACGAGGTTACTTCCACGAACGTTCTAGCCATAGTTATCAGCTATATGCTAATGAACTGTGCATTTAGACAGGCATACCTCGTACATACACATCGATATGACAGCAGCAATGTTGTCATCCGTAACAGCTGTATCTGTGTTTTCCAATGCTCGATTGACCAAGTACAGACTCCGGTCTTTGAAGTGTTCATGATCGCGATCATAGCTGACAAGGCCCCTCATTGAATCTCGGTAAGCGCAATAGAAAAGCGCCGTGCTCAGCAAAATTTTCGGGCTGACGAGTGCCTGAGCTTGCCAGTAGTGGAGAGGGTTAACAGTGGGCAAACCCGGGCGCTCGATGTAAAGACTCGAAGTGTCTATATTAACACGTTAAGGCAGGACATGAAGGTGGTCAAATCGTAGCGACTCACAATGAGATACGAGCTCTTGGACGCGACCAAATAAGCCTTGAGATATCAGAGACAAATCCAAAGGCTCGGCATCCCCTTGTAACGCGGGGTACAGAAGGCAACGTTGTTGCGCGAGTCTACCACACGGGTCGCGAAGAGAAAGATCCGCATCACTGTCCCAGGAGTAGTGACCTTCATCAAGAACCACATTGTGCCATGTGTTACTCCAATCGGCTGGGATACGGTCGGCTTGTTCCGTAGCATGATCAGGGTTAAAAGTTCTGCCGGACGATGGCCATGCAAGAGATGCACTAGTCGAGCTATCGTCAGGCTTAGTAGTATAACCGACCGTACAGTCCTCCGAGACCGTGCTAACGGCAAAGTAGCGATGCGACAAGGATGAGTGTGATGGAGCGTTTTCTGGTGCAGGGCGATCATCCAAAAATATCGGCCTGGCAGGTAACTGCCGGTCTAACGTACGTTAGCATCTCCGTACTATTCTTTGCATCTCCTACGTACTGTGACGCTGTTGTCTCGCTTCTTTCCTCTTCCTTTGAGACTCTCTCATCACATGTGCCTTGACTAGCCCTGATTTCTCTGGCCGTGCTCCCTTGTGGGTCACGAACGTAAAGTTCGCCATGATCTGGAGACACCTGAACAGGTAGATGTTTGATCAAAGGCGCAGACAGCCCTATCGCGAGGGACGAATCCGGGCTAATAGGATGGGAGGCAAGAAGACCCGGGCGTATCGCGCATTTCGTAGAACCAGAGAGTCTTTCTAGGGTAAATATTTTCCAAAAGACAGTCTCCCAACGTGCGATTTTCCGACGAGGCTGAAGGTTCTTACCCCCACGTCGAGACGGTAACCTTAATAGGAAAATGTACTAAAGTCGGAGAATTATTCAGGCCATGCAGAGAACCGCTTCGACGCGTCGCGTTGAGGGAGGCGCCCACTAGTCAGCGGTGAGGATTCCGCAGATTGAGTCCTTCTTCGAGTTTTCAGCCTCGTCTTTGTGCTTAGGTCGGCGGGGCACGCTCCGTTACGAGATTGAAGTTGGTGACCAGATGCCAGTCCACGATGGCGATAAGCGGCGACCAATCAGACAGCATTTCGGACGCGGCTCGGGTACAGACTAGCCTCGCTCACGCTTCATGCATCCTCCCCTGAATCACTGCCATTGTGAGTGCACGGTATGTCGTGTCCGCGTTACTGCCTTTTTATATGCTCATCAGAAGCGCCCAACAGATCCTGTTACTCCCTTTTCACCACGCGACGACCCCAAGACATCGAGCCTAGTGCAGATGGGACATTGCCACACTAAGCTCATCCCGACGGCTGCTAAACATACGTATAAAGACCTCGAATGGTCTAGTACGAATCGACCTCAATGAACCCAGCAGCAAGCAAAGAGTCGGCCAAAAATTCCTTGCAGACCTCCGTCAAGCACCTTCTGATGATTGGCCAACAGAAGAGGCAAGATTCAAAACAAAGGCCGATTGTGACGACTACTACCCCCGGAAGAGTAATTAGCATGCTTAGGAGCCGACAGCCCTAGGCATGCTTCGTAAACCACGATGTGGCCGGACGAGCGATCTTTCAGTTCTTTCACGGCGACTCTGACTTCGTTGGTGCAAGCTCCAAGGCCTTCAAAAGCAGACCATTTTCGAACCTAGGAGTAGACTGATTGCGGAACCTGGTACTAAAGAGCGCCGCTGTCTCGCGATTACGACACCGGTTTGTGGATTGTTAAGACGATGGTTGCAAGGTAGCGGTACAAAGCCGGCAAGAATTATCTAAAGGGGAGTCGTGCCTTTTGTCTCATACAATCTACGCTATCTCGCAATTGCGACGCAATTCGTACGCCTGAGTCCTAAGCAACTTGGTTCTTGGATTTTGGGACTGAGAACCGACCAACGAGATGGTTGGTTGTTAACTGCAGCTTTGAACCAAACGAACCAAATGAACCAATCAGCTTTCATAATCCTTCGATCTGGGTATTGCTTCTTTCGCAAGCAATAAACTAATGTACCTTATACTAACTAGCGCTTACTCCCTACTTCCTCAATGATCACAAGCTACTTACATTGTACTTAAGAAAAGTCACTAGGAACCTTCTCGCAATAACTTTCTCCAAAAATCTCCCATACCAGCACAATGACCGACGGTCCTCCATCCGTCTTATCCGAGCATAAGTTCGGAGACGTTACTGCGCGCTACGTCACCGACGAGAAGGAGCATGTAGGGCTTTGGCTCTACCCGACAAGTACAGCCAGCGCACTCGCTGAGCGACGAGCCACGGTAGCCAACGAGACCTGGGTGCGCAATGCGGCGACAGCCAAACCTGCCATCGTGGTCGAGCCGCTCGCACACATTAAGATCGTGGGCGATGACCAACCCGGCCAGTTTGGCCCCGGTAGGACTCTGCTTTGGTCCACCTCTAACGACCGCTTTTCGCTGGCTGGCCAGCGTCGCGAGGATGGCGCCGTGGTCACCGTCCTCAGCGATGACACCGGCCTGCATATCGAGCACCGGCTTGCCGTTGCTGGCCCCGGCGATTTGGCACTCTGGAGTGAGACGAGCTTCGTCAATGCCTCGGATCGGCCAGTACGCCTCGAACTCCTGACCTCATTCGCGCTGAGCGGTATCACTCCGTTCGCTGTCGACGATGCCCCAACTCGCCTCAAGGCTCACCGCTTTCGGTCCGTGTGGTCGGCGGAAGGACGACTAGTGAGCGATTCTATCGAGCACCTGCATTTGGAACGTGTATATGCCGGCGGTATGAAGCTATCTGAAAGGTTTGGCCAGATGGGGTCGATGCCTGTCCGCGGCTGGTTCCCTACGGCGCTCATCGAGGACACCGAGGCGGGAGTCGTTTGGGGTGCGCGTGTTGCGTGCCCGACGAGCTGGCAGCTTGAGATTGCTCGTCGTTACGATGATCTGACGCTCGCAGGCGGATATGCCGACCGCGAGTTTGGCCACTGGACGAAGACCGTTCAGCCAGGTGAGACGTTCACGGCAGCACCTGCATGGCTGGCGTGCGTCGCCGGTACGGTCGATGATGCTTGCAACCGGCTCGTCAGCGTCGATATCCCCCCAGTCGAAGCTCAGCCCGCCATTGAGCATGACCTACCTATCGTGTACAACGACTGGTGCACGAGTTGGGGAGCGCCGCGTGAGGACGTGCTACTTGCAACCGCTGATCGATTGGCGCTGCTTGACGTCCGCTACCTCGTCATCGATGCTGGCTGGTATATGCCTGAGGACCCCGACGCGCACTGGGCAACGACCATGGGTGATTGGGAGGCGAATCCGGTGCGCTTTCCCCAGGGGCTGGCGACAGTCGCGACGAGCATCCGCGAGCGAGGGCTCGTTCCCGGCCTGTGGATGGAACCAGAACACGTTGCGAGGGACTCAGCTGCTTTCCGTCAGACCGATCATCTTCTGAAGCGGGACGGGCAGACTCTCACGCTTGAGCTGCGACGCGCATGGGACCTGCACGACCCGTGGGTGCACGATTTCATCGACACACGGGTCATTCGCATGCTCGCCAACGCCGGGTTTGGATATCTTAAGATCGACTACAGCGAAACCCTCGGCATCGGCGTCGACCACGCTGACGGTCTGGGGGAAGGCCTGCGCCGCCACGGCGAGGGTACGCACGCCCTGTTTGACCGTATCCGCGCAGCCCTCCCAGAGCTGGTGACGGAACTCGTCTCGGCAGGCGGCGGCCGAATGGAGCCTTCGCTGCTTCAACGGACCTCTATGGCCAGCTTCTCCGACGTACACGAAGCCGTTGAGATCCCCATCGTTGCGGCCGCACTGCACCGGCTGGTCCTACCACGCCAGTCCCTAATTTGGGCCGTGTTGCGCGGCGATGATCCCTTACAACGCCTGGGCTATACCCTCGCTGCGACGTTCCTAGGGCGCATGTGTCTCTCCGGGGACCTTGTAGACCTGAACGAGCAGCAGCTGGCTTTTGTGAAGTCTGCTACCAAGCTCTACCGGCGCGCCGCCTCCGTGATTCGCGATGGGGTGAGTCGACTAACAGGAGAGTTCGGTGCTAGCTGGCGCCATCCGGCCGGGTGGCAGGGCCTTGTTCGCTCGACTTCTGAGCGGGTACTTGTTGTCTTGCATAGCTTCAAAGACTCTCCTAGTACACTCACCGTACCTCTACCTATTGGCGTATGGCGGGTGATTGACACGTTGACGTCGTTGCCTGTAAAGGTCAACAGAGACATCCTGGAGGGGGTTAACGAGTCTGATTTTGACGCGCAGGTCATCTTACTTGAACGGGTATGAAGTATGAAGAACGGTCCTAGCATGACGCGCAGAACTTTGACTCTTCGTAGAATCGTTCACATGGCACGACAGCAACGTCCAGCAACTCAAACGCGACGCAGCTAGATGTTGTTCACTCGTAGGATATCTATGCACTTAATTTATGTTTACTCGCGTCCTCTAACGCACTGAAAGCTCGCTGAACTTTGTCAGAGGAAAAGGGGAAGGGTAAGATGTTGTCATGTGACGCTTTCCTAAGCGAGCCGAACTTCCTCCTAGAGTCGTAGAGAAGAGATAGAGGATTTGCTATCAGCATGTTTCACAATCGTCGCTATAGCCCGCCTTCGACAACCACGGAACTGGCTACTCCATCGCCAGCCAGCGCACGCGTCCAATAGAGGGCTCACAACTCCAAGTACACTGGTCATACGTGCTCTCACTGCTCGGCTCTGTCTGCTTCATCCAATTCGCCGCGATGTGCTTCCTGCTCTCCTTCGGGAACAAATCCGCCATCCGCGACGAGAGTTCCTTCGGTTTGGCGATGTTAGTACAATTCAAATGACTGTAATATCCATACTTTACTCAAGCATTTAAGGCACAACGACGCATTGGCCGAGAGAAGGTAAGGTGGCGTGACAGTGGGTTGGTACAGCAAAAGCTCCTCGGCCGAGCATGATGCCCACGCACCATTTGCCTCATCTATCTTCGCACCTGGAGGATCACTTTAGTTCAACTGTCCCATCAATTGCTGTATAATGACGACGCTCGGCCCACTTTACACTCAAATACCTCGCTTAGTAAGGCCAGGCCCGCTTCGGCTACAACTTCCCTCGGCAGTTCCGCTCTCGGCACGCCGAACTGCCCCTCGTTCGAGATTGTTTAGCCCCACGACGACTCACTCACTCCTGTCTCGACATCAACGACGCGTATTTACAATGGCTTCCAAAGGAAACTTCGAACTCTTGTGCTTGGAGAACCCTTTGTTGGATATTCAGGGAGTGGGGTAAGTTATCTCCTTCGGAATTGGCGAATTGGTGGAAGGCATTGCAACCGGAAACGGGCGATGGTAAGGATCTTCGCTGACGGAATCATGAACAGAGACGAAAAGCTACTCGAAAAGTACGGTTTGAAGGCCAACGATGCTATACTGGCCGAAGAGAAGCACTTGGGGCTCTATGACGACCTGATCCAGAACTACAACGCCGTTCTCATAGCCGGCGGTGCTGCACAGAACACCGCTCGAGGCGCACAGGTACTTCGGATTTCTTGTGTCTCTTAGGTCTCTTGCTAAGACGTGTCTTGATAGTATATCCTGCCCCCGGATTCGACCGTATACATTGGCTGCATTGGCCGCGACAAATACGGCAAGCAGCTCGAAGACATCTGTGCCAGAGAAGGCGTCAAGACCGAATACAGATATGACGAGGAAACTCCCACTGGTCGCTGCGGTGTCATCATCACGGGCCACAATCGTTCCTTGTGCACCGACCTCGCGGCCGCGAATAAATATAAGGTCGACCATCTGAAGCAGCCAGAGGTCTGGAAGCACGTCGAGAATGCGAAGTTTTTCTACGTCGGAGGCTACCATTTGACCGTCTCCGTGCCGGCCATTTTGGCGCTCGCCGAGGAGGCGGCGGCGAAAGACAAGGTCTTTATTCTGAACTTGTCCGCGCCTTTCATCCCGCAGTTCTTCAAGGACCAGCTCGACCAAGTCCTCCCCTACGTCGACATTCTGCTTGGAAACGAGACAGAGGCCGCCGCATACGCTGAGTCGCACGGCATTGCGTCGAAAGATGTCAAAGAGATTGCCAAGGAGATTGCTAAGCTGCCCAAGAAGAACAGCAAGAAGAGCAGGACTGTCGTATTCACACAAGGCACGGATTCGACCATCACAGTGGCTGATGGCGAGGTCAAGGAGTACCCCGTGCATGCTATTGGCCAGGAGCAGATCAACGATACAAACGGTGCTGGGTAAGTCATTGCAGAGTCGATGAGAAGCTCATGCTGATAGGGATAGTGATGCTTTTGCCGGTGGCTTCGTAGCCGGCATCGTGCAGGGCAAACCGCTCAAGACGGCCGTTGACATGGGACAGTGGCTTGCAAAGCTCAGCATCCAGGAGCTCGGTCCTTCATATCCGTCTCCTAAACAGACTTACACCCACAGCTAAGCACCATCTCAGAGAGCGCAACAGCTCGTGTATTTCAACAATCTACGAGAGCAGTACAACCCAAGAAAGGGCGAACTGCGTCTGAATCCCAGGGCCGCGTGAGGTCTGGGCGATGCAAATAGGGCAACTGGAGATGTTTTCGGTGTCGAGATAAGCAGGGAAGGCGGCCATTCAACAGACATATTGGCTCTACGAGGCAGGGCGGAACTAAAAAGCAGAATTAAATACATCATAAGATTTGGCTCAATCTCATCAATTGACGTGATTACAGTCTGGATTTTCTTCTTTGCCACTCGCTATTCCATTATTAACGGGAAATATGGAAACCTTGACGAAGGATCAACGATCGGATTTTGCCTTTCTGAATAGGCAAACTTCTTTAAATTTTTCCCTGAGACTACTCCACCATCAACAGCACACCATCCAAACAAATTCGAAGGAGTAAGCCCATGCTGGCTCGGCTTTATCACCAGGAACATTATTCCAGCACGGCTTTTACGAAGTAGAGGGCAACACGCCTGCAATTAACACGACCCAACACTCCACATTCTAGCATCACATCACATCACTCGCCACATGGAAGCTCTTCATATCCCCCATACCCCAGCAACACGTTACTATTCATCTGCCTACACAAGTGCATTCGCTCTACGTTCCAGGATCAAGTCCCAATGCCCTAACGACCATGCCTCGAACCAGGAAAAGAAATTGTCCCAGAGTTGCGCCATCGTATGCTGAACAAAATTGCATCGGAAATATTAATGCCTTCTTACACCGCGACTCCACCATGGCTTGCTGGGCTTGCCGGTCGCGGCGTTGGCACATGTGTGATGAACCCTTGTCTACGTCGAGAAGCGAGTGAGAGGTTTGGATAAGGGCTGTTATGTACGGGGGTCGCCTCTGTCACAGATGGCGGTTGAAAAAGAGCGAGCATGTCGCTTGATTGAAGGGAAGCGATTTGCAGTACACTTATCTATGTGCTGCAAATTAAACTTTGACCGCGAAAATACCTTACGCAACTTCCATCGGTTGCACGGGAGCCGCTTCCTCCAACGCATCTGTCCCGTTGGGAGAAGGACTCGAAACAGCATCTAAGGGCGCAGCGTGCAGCGCAGGCTTTTGAGCACCTTTGCCTAATTTCCCTTGTCGCTTCTTTTCGAGTGCATCTTTCACCCAGTCTGCCACCTCTTTGTCGACTACAGCGTCAATGGGTTGCGGAGACCCCTTGGAGGCGGCGTCAGTGCCGGGTTCGGCGGCCGCCATTGCTTCTGCCTCCTCTTCGTCCTCTTCTGTGATCGTTGCAGGCTTTGCTAGCGGCGCGAGCCATGGGTGTTGAAGAAGCATCGCGTACGTCGGACGGAGTTTCGGAGTCTTGTTAAGACAGCCGCGTACAAAATTTCGAGCCGCATCCGAGTATCCCTCGTGAGGAAGATCCGGCGGTTCCCCGTCAACAATCGCCTATGATATGTTAGTCAATCGCGAACTATCTACTTGAGTTGAAAGGACTTACACTGAGCTGGCTGAAGATGTTATTGTAGGTCTCCGGCGGATAAGGATATCGGCCTAGTGCGCACTCGATGATGGTGAGACCCAAACTCCAGATATCGCTCTGTACGCTGTACGTGCCGCCTCCAGGATTCGCGCCTGCCTGAGCGATGCCGCCTGAGGAGATTCGCTCTGGAGCCATGTAGCTCTGGCAGCCGATATTGGTTTTTGCAATGCTTGCGACCAGGTTGCCGCTGACTCCGAAATCGCATATCTTGATTTGACCTCTGGTGTTGATCAAGATGTTTGTGGGCTTGACATCACGATGAATGATATTGTGTTCGTCCTTGAGTGTCTTCAGTCCCATGGTCGTCGCCAGAGTGATCTTGCGCAGCACGTTCTCCGGGATGCCTTCATGGTAAATCTTGTCTATCGAGCCGCCGTCCATGAATTCCATGCAGATGTACACAGCACCCTCTTGAAAGAAGGCACCGTAAAAGTCGACAATGTAGGGAGAGATGCAGCGGTGAAGGACATCCAGTTCCATTATAATGGCGGCAAACTTGGCGTCTTCCAGTTCCAGTCGTACCTCTTTCATGGCCATGACGATGCCAGTGCCCCCTGGAGTCGCTGACGTTTTTGCCGAGGTCGGGCTTGACTCTTCGCCCTCGAAATTCTTCCGCGACGGCGAGCCTGGAGCCGCCTTGTTGCCCGCCAGCCCTTGTCCGGGCTTCCTCATGCGAGGCCGGGCATGCCTGACCTTGTATACGGTGCCGTAGTTGCCCTTGCCCAGTTCGTCGAGTGTGTCCACCTCGTCCAGCGAGATGTTGAAAGAGGTGCCGCTTGCGAATTGTACGCCGTCCGAGGTCAGCACAGCCTTGCCCTTGAAGCTCAGGCTGCCTGTCTTCGTATCGATGTACTGGGAGTACTTGTCTAACATGGTCTCCTGCTTAGGGGGCCCAGGCTGGGGCTGATCTCCGTTCATCTGTGAAAGTGTGAGGCCGGGCTTCTTCCTGCCCGCAGGTGCTGTCGAGCCATTAGCGGATGGTGCTGCGCCGGGCAAGCCCCCAGGAAGTTTCAGCCCACGCTTTTCTGCGAGGGACGGCTTCGCACCGCCACCCATACGACCAGGTACTGCAGGAGCCGACTGAAAGTTAGTCATGGCCGGCTTGGCCATGGGTCGAAAATTGGCAGGAAGGCCGCCACTATTGCCCACCGTAGGACCTCCCGACGAAGCCGATCCGGGCGCGCCGACTGGAGGGGCACCTTGGCGGCCGAGATGGACGGCCTGCATTCGCGCCAGGATATCTTGTGAGAGATTGAGCCCGCCGCCTCTGTTGGAAATGGTAGGCGCGTTTGGAGGGCGCGGATTCCTCGCGGCATTGATATTGCCCAGCGGGGTCGACGAGGGCGTCATGTTCGCGGTGGCACCACTCGCGGATATGGAGCGGACGGAGGGACGGGGTGGATGGAGGGAGGCCGTAGGAGACAGATTGGGCCGCGCATCGGAGGGAGTAGGAGTAGGCGAAGAGGGCGGCGGGGACGAGGGCGCGGGAGAAGCGAAGGGGCTGTCGGAATCGACGTCGTCGCCGGGGGTGGAGGTGGAGGATGCCATGACGGACAGGATTGGCTATGAATAAAGATAGGAGGTCACGATGTAGGAAGAGTGACGTGCCTCGACGAGCACGCGTCTGGCGACAATGGTGGGAAAAATGTAGCGGGAGATGATGCGGGTGGCTTGGCGGGGCAGCAAGCGCGAGGCAGTGACGCAATAGGATCGTGAGGGTGGCAGAGGGCAGAGAGCAGGCTCAGGAGGCGCGCCGTGGCTGCACCATGGTGGAAAGCGGTGCCAGGGCCGATGGGAGGGCGCGAGGAGAGGCGGCGGGAGCGAGTCGAGAGAGGCTGCTGCTGCTGCTGCTGACGTCTGGAGCTGCCGGTATCTTGCTTGTCTGGCGGTTGACCTTGAACTGGACCGAGGGGCCCGCCAAGGCGAGCTCTCAGGCTCTGCGCTTTGACGCCGGGCTGGCTCAATGCAACTCCAAGCAAGACACGGCCGCAGCCCAGAAGCAGATGCGGGCCGCGAGCGCCGTTTGTCTCGAGGCCCTCGCCGGCCGATGGAGAGGTGAATGAGGCTGGCCCGCAACTGTGGCGCACGCTGGGCCCGACCAAGCAGACGCCGACGCCGACAGACGCAGACGTAGACGCACCTAGTCGTGCCGGTGTGTTGTTTGCCATGCCTGCTTCTCCTCTACTGTGCACTTTCTCCTCTACTGTGCACTTGCGCATCTCGCCCCTGTCATGGCTCGCGTCCCTGTCGTTGCATGCGCCGGAGCCCTCTCCTAGAGCGCTGTGACGTTTGCAGCGTGCAACGTACCACAGCTGGAAACCGCCCAGACCCACACACTTCACGCCTCACAACCCGCACCTCCGCATCGCGGAACCGTCTTCGCAGCGACGAACGCTCAAGATGCCTCTCTTCGCCGGCATCCAGTCCCTGCGCCTGCGCAGCCTGGTCTCCAGTCCCTCCCCCGACTTCGCGCTGATGACTTCCGATCCGTACGCCAGCGGCAATGGCTTCATGGACGTGTTCAAGCACAAGCCGCCGCCCCACAGCTCGCATCCCGACCTCCTCAATCTCACGCTGCTCGTCTTCGAGGCCGTCATGGAGGTCGTCTGCGTGAGTCTGCCTGGGTATATCGTGGCTCGAATGGGCATGTTCGACGCGAACGCCCAGAAGTTTGTTGCCAACCTCAACACCCAACTCTTCACGCCATGTCTGAGTGAGTGGCCCCCTCCGATGCCGCATGCCTTCAAATGCCCCTTCTAACGCCCTGTCAGTATTCACAAAACTCGCATCGCAGCTCAGCGCCGACAAGCTGGTCGAGCTCGCCGTCATACCCTTCATCTTCATCGTCCAATTGATCGTATCCTACGTTACCGCCCTCGCCATATCCCGCATATTCGGCTTCAGGAAGAGGGCTAAAAACTTTGTGGTGGCAATGGCCGTGTTTGGCAACTCGAACTCGCTCCCTATCTCTCTCGTCATCTCGCTGTCGAAGACGCTTTCGGGATTACACTGGGACAGGGTACCGGGCGATAACGACAACGAGGTGGCGGCGCGCGGTATCCTATACCTCCTCATCTTCCAGCAACTCGGGCAGTTAGTGCGATGGACCTGGGGTTTCAATGTCTTGTTGGCACCCGCGAGCGCATATACAGACGAGGATGAGGGCAGAAATAGCATCTTGGAGAACGGCGAATACAGCGACGGCGAGACAGAGCGCCTGATTGACGACTCACATTCCGATTACGAATCCGGGAACGCGACGGGATATACGAGCTATGCCACCTCTGTCTCGTCAGGCTCTAGAAGTGATTCGGATTCCCTTTTGCACCGCGAAAACGTTCAATCCACCAGCACGTTTGCATGTCCCACGAATGGAAACACCGTGGTCAAAGGCCCGGGTAACGTGAACGGGAATGGGCATCTCCCCAATGGCACTGCGAATGGGTCCGCTTTGCCACCCAAAGCCGACGACTCGCCTAGAGGCTTCAAAGGGTGGCAACATCGCGCGAAGCGAGTTACCGACCGTTCGGCCAAGTCCGTCTCTAATGCGGTCTCCCGTGTTGGCAGGCATGTATATCTTGCTCTGCCCGTCTGGCTCCAGCGAACCCTGTCGACGATCGGCCACTACACTGGCGTGTTTCTCGCCGGATGCTGGGAGTTCATGAACCCTCCACTATGGGCCATGCTGGCTGCTATTATCGTAGCCTCTATTCCTCCGGTGCAACATGCGTTCTTCGACCCCGGCACCTTCCTTAGCAACTCGGTGACTCGCGCTGTCAGCCAAAGCGGTGGCGTCGCTGTGCCGTTGATTCTGGTCGTTTTGGGCGCCAACCTTGCTCGCAATACTCTCCCGAAAGAAGACTCGCACTCGGTCGAGGACGCGAAGGTGGAGAAGAAGCTCGTCATCGCTTCGCTCGTGAGCCGCATGCTCATTCCCACCATCATTATGGCGCCTCTCCTCGCCATCACGGCGAAATTCGTCCCCGTCAGCATATTGGACGATCCCATCTTCGTCATCGTCTGTTTCCTGCTCACTGGAGCTCCGAGCGCGCTACAACTGGCCCAGATTTGCCAGATCAACAACGTCTACTTGGGGGCCATGTCGAGTCTGCTTTTCCAGAGCTACGTAGTTTGGATCTTGCCTTCCACGCTCGTCCTTGTCATGCTTGCTCTGGAAACGGTGGAATGGGCTGCTTGAGTGCTGTCGAAGGATAGTGCATCGATTGTTTATACATATTTGGTATGGGATAAAGCCGGCGCATAGGTATACTTACATCTGGCCGCGAATGTACATATTATAGAACATGGGTCATGTTGGACTTGATGTTTGAGGATTGGACATCACTCTGAAGCACTGCTGCAAGCGTTCTTTCTCGTTGGATACTGTTGTACGATACCCCACCTTCTTTGCCCGTCTTTTCCCCATAGACATGTCCGGTCTTGTTGAGTACACATTTTTACGCCTTGCATGTTTACTGCAGAGGGTGTTGCACATGCTGTACGGAGACGATACGCGTTACGTAGTTGTGCCAAGCGAATGCAACAAGCGGCTGAGAAGGAAAATAACCTGATCCAAAGCAAGAGCCACCACCCGATCTGCACTGTATCGTCCCTTCGGCTGAGCGTCTGCCACACTACACCATTCCTCATCCCCAGAGTCTGCTTGCATAGCTGTAGTCGCCCGGCGGCTCTCACCCACGCCAATCACCTTGGCACGTGAAAACCCCCGGCTCCAGCGCCCACTCTGGCCTATCGGTAGCAGCCCTGGCTCCCACTTTGAACCACCAACGCTCGAGTCACACACTACGAACGGCTATTCGAAATTCAATCTTCTCCCGCTTCCACCTGGTCATCCTTCTATCCGTAGTTGCGGGCCTCGTCTGAGCCCGATTCAACGGGCAGCGTCAAAGTCAGCATGCCGTCTGCCAATGAGCAGCCACCCAAGCCTGGCGGTGCCAGCCAAAGCTTAACCCCGAACAATGACATGGAGGGAAGCACGTCACCGCGGTCGAATAACACGAAAGGTTCGTTTGTATTTCCTCTTTTTCGCATCTTACTCTCGCATCATGTCCTGTCGCTTGTAGTTGGGCTCTGATTTGTCGTACTTATAAACATTGGCTCTGTGAGACATATTGCTATCGAGTTATATGTGCCCTCATTAGTCTCTCATTGTGTGGGTCTGCATGTCTCTCACCGCCTGTACTGCATTACATGTGCAGACGGCGATGATCGCCTTCAATGTTTTGACTCTTAAGTCAGGCAGATTGTTGCGTTGCACCTTAGCAACCCACTTGAGCTCACGACATGAGAGAGTGGACAGAACAACAGTGCAATACACGATGAACGGAACTGAAAACACTGCTTATGCTCTTATACAGTTGTTTCCATCGCCGACCCAGAGATTGAGAGCATATCTCCAACAATGATAGGAAAGCACAAAGAGCTCGACAAGGACGAGAACTTTGACCTTGACAAGGCTGCGAGGCAGTATCGCGCTAGTGTCAGTGGCAAACGTTTGTCTGGGAGGCCATCGGTCGAGCGCATGCGGTCGTCCGTCAAAAGCCAGACCCAGGACGCCAATCCCTCGCTATCCTCCCTTGTCTCTGAGACCTCAGATCCCGCTACTCCACACCATAGGCGGGACAATTTCGTAAGGCAAGTCACGGAATGGCTCAAGAATGAGAAGACTAGGCGAGCGGCGCGAAAAGCAAAACGCAAAGCGACATCTGTCACACACAGTCTAGCTCCTGCGGACGCTACTGAGAACGTGCCACATGAGGAGTCTGATCAACCTCCCTCTATGGAGAGACGTTCGTCTGGATCATCAGAAGGCTCGGTGGCCTTAGAGCAGCTGGCGACTATTCTGGAGAGAACCATGTCTCTCAAGTCGGTCAAGTCCACTGAGAGCTCCCCTCGCCACCACCGAAGGCACTCTCACAGCCGCAAGTTGTCCGCAATCATGAAACGCCATTCAACAGTTTCTTCAGGAGAAGACTATTTCGACTCGATTGACCAACTTGTACCTAGCTGTGACGCTATCTTGGACAACTCCAAGACCATGGCTTACGGTGCAGGAGAGCCCGACTCCGAATGCACTACTGAAGTCGCTGAAGGAAAGTCAGCAGAACGGCGTGCCAAGAAAGAGAAAGAGGCTTGGTCTACTTTCAAATACGAGATCGTTCGACTTGCACGCACGTTGAAGCTCAAGGGATGGCGAAGAGTGCCATTGGACAAGAGCGGCGAGATTGGCGTGGAGCGGCTGAGTGGTGCGTTGACGAATGCCGTCTATGTGGTATCGCCACCAAAGCACCTACCCCCACCAGAAGCACGCGAAGATGGCACGCCAGCCCCGAAGAATCCTCCCCCGTAAGTGTAACATCCTGCCTAGCACGCTTCGCTGAACGTCCTCCAGTAAGCTTCTTCTACGCATCTACGGCCCGCAGGTCGAGCATCTCATCGACCGAGATGCCGAGCTCCAAATACTGCGGCGTCTTGCACGCAAACGTATTGGACCTCGAATGCTCGGTACCTTCAAAAACGGGCGATTTGAAGAGTACTTCAATGCTCGAGCACTTACACCCCAGGAGCTACGCAATCCAGAGACGTCGAAACAGATTGCAAAGCGCATGCGGGAGCTCCACGAAGGCATCGACCTGTTACAGAGCGAGCGGGAAGCTGGTCCATTCGTCTGGCAAAACTGGGACAAATGGATTGATCGTGTAGATCAGGTTGTCACGTGGCTCGACAAGCAGATCATAGAAGGAACGCAAGGTCCTGTGCAGTCTGCGGTCGATAGATGGAAGGACCGTGGTCTGATCTGTGGAGTGGAGTGGCCAGTCTTCCGGAAGGTGGTTGAGAAGTATCGAGCCTGGCTTGATGACCAATATGGGGGCAAAGCGAAGGTGAACGAGCGGCTGGTCTTTGCTCATAACGACGTAAGGTTGAGTGCATCCTGCCAATCTATCACTCCTAACAGAACTGCCTGTAGACCCAATATGGAAACATCCTTCGCATGACTCCATCGGGAGACTCTCCACTTGTGCTACCCGCCAACGAACACAAGCAGCTCATAGTCATCGACTTTGAGTATGCAAACGCGAATCTCCCGGGGCTCGAGTTCGCAAACCACTTCGTAAGATGGCCATCTCCTTTCCTTTATATCTCATGATCTCAAGGTCGTCGCTGGGATAAAAGTGCTGCTCCGCGGTATTGAGCTGACCCTGCGTAGACGGAGTGGGCCTATAATTACCACGACCCAGAACAACCTTACCGCTGCAACACCTCCTATTACCCTACGACCGAGGAGCAGCATCGTTTTATTCGTGCCTATCTCACGCATAATCCGACCTTCAAAGCACCGCGCGGTTCTGCTTCGAATCCTCCAACACCGTACCTCGGTCCCCTCCACACATCCGGCAGCAGCACTGCCCTTGCCGCTACAGCGACCCCAACATCCATCTCGGCCTTCATGCTGGACTCCCGTGCTCCGCCCGGCGAGAAGTATTCTTACCAAGATCAAGAGGCGCAGGCTGAGCACAAGATTGAGGAAGAGGCACGCAGACTAATGGCCGAGACGAGGCTCTGGCGCCTTGCTAACTCGGCCATGTGGGTTGCTTGGGGTATCGTACAAGCTCACGTCCCCGGACTTCCGGGTGCCGACGACAGCAAGGGAACAGCCGAGACGAGCGAGAAGGCAAAAGTGCTGGAAAGCGCGACCACAGAGATTCGTGATAAGGCGGAGGCGGGGGTGGAGGCTGAAGAAGACAAGAAAGACGTGAGTGAGAAGGACGATGGGAATGGAGATGGGAACGTGGATGGGAACCTTGCTGACCATGCTGAATCACAGAATGAGGAGGAAGAGTTCGATTACCTGGGTTATGCACAGGAGCGCGCTCTGTTCGTATGGGGCGATGCAATTCGTCTGGGTATGATCAAAGCGGACGACTTGCCCGCGGAGGTGAGGAAGAGGGTCAAGATTGTGGAGTATTGAGCATGGTCAACAGTGTTGTATCTCGGGCGATCGCGTCCCAAAGAGATCCATGAATATTGACCCCTTCATTTCCGCGAATGGCAAACTGGCCCTTTCACTGCTAAGGAGAATCAAGCCTGGCTACCTGGATCAGCGTTCTTTGCAGTCTTTTTCTGTGCAAATGGCAAAAAAGCAGGGCATACATATCGACAAGCCACCACATCTGGGCTCCTCTAAATCGGGAAAGCGGTAACGGCATCCTTTTGGGACCTTTCTGGGAGCTTAGTCTCTCGTATGTATTTATTTACATCGTCATTCTATGTTTCAACGTATCCGTTCAGTGCCTCCCATGTGATTGGCCTGTCTGTAGGATTAACTTTAGCTCAGCCTTGCTTCGCCCACCACCACCCGAAACGCCATAGCTACTCTAGCCAACGAGAGCCCACATACGGAACGCCGGCCCTGCTTCTCATCTGAGAAACAAACCAAATCAGTGCCGGACGCTAAGTGCTTTTACGACGCAGTGGGGCTGCGCAAGCGATCATGTCAGCTGCATGGGATACGAGCGATTTCTCGTTTCCCAGAGGGTTTCGCGAGGCATCTTTCGGCGTGTTGGCGTTATGCAAGGCTCCCGCCGAAGCGTGTTTTGAAACGGTGACCGGTCGTCCCTAAACTCGCTTTGCAAATTGTAATTCCCCTCTACCCTTCTCGACTTGTTAAAACCGTCCACGACACTCCATAACCAAGCAATCTCTCTTACGACTCTCTTACGACGTGTAAACGACCCTTGACGCTGTTTGCCATCGTCTCCCGTTCTCTGTCTTACCGTTCCTCGCTGCTCGTCGACTTGACAGCCTCGATGGCACGCCGGCTCCGACGGGACGAATACACTGTGGGGTGGGTATGCGCGCTACCAATCGAGCTTGCGGCTGCGCAAGAGATGCTCGACGAAGAGTATGAGCGACTGGAAGATCGCGATACTATCTACACCCTTGGGCGAATCGGCGGTTATAATGTCGTCCTTGCAGGTCTGCCGGGAGGACAAACAGGAACAGTTTCAGCTGCGGTAATCGCCGGAAAGATGATCGCAGCTTTCACATCGATTCGGATCGGGTTGATGGTAGGCATCGGAGGAGGCGTTCCCGCAGAGGACGCAGATGTTCGGCTTGGTGACGTCGTCATTAGCAAACCGCACAATGCGCACGGCGGAGTGGTGCAGTATGACTTCGGCAAGACCACTCCAGATGGCTTTGAGCGGACGGGATCCCTCAATACACCACCGGCAATCCTGCTTAATGCCGTTACGAATCTACAAGCCAACCACATCAGAGGGCAATACAAACTACCACACCACTTTTCGAAGCTTAATCGCTTGCCAGTGTTTGCACGCGAAAACGCTGGATCGGATATCCTCTTCGAAGCGAAGTACAAACACGAAGGGGGAGCGACGTGCGGGAAGTGTAGCAAAGATAGAGTAGTGTCTCGGGAGCCGCGTAGACAAGAAGTAGTAGTGCATTACGGGATAATTGCATCAGGCAATAAAGTTATGAGAGACGGTACTGTGAGGGATAGAGTTAGCGCACAGCTAGGCGGAGTCCTTTGCTTTGAGATGGAAGCAGCAGGTTTAATGAATAGCTTCCCATGCCTTGTTATTCGAGGAATCTGCGACTACGCAGACTCGCATAAGAATAAGAAGTGGCAAGCATATGCAGCAGGCACGGCAGCGGCGTGCGCCAAGGAGGTCCTGTCGGTGATACCGCTGGGGGAAGTAGCGAAGGCCCGCAAGGCCGAGTTTGTGGTAGCATCTCGTTAGTGTTCTTCTTTGCGTTTCTGTCAAGTATCAAATGAGTGCTGATTGAAGTAGACGAATTTCTGCCGCTGCTCTATGAGAACGCCTGCATCTACGAGGAGAGCAAGAACAGAAACCGTCGGCGAGTCCCGCGCACATGCGAATGGTTTATAAGTCACACTCTGTTCCAACAATGGAATACGTCGTCTAATAGCCAGAGCCCTGGCCTTCTCTATGTGACTGCGGATCCAGGATGCGGTAAATCAGTCTTGTGCAGATATCTGATCGACGATATACTGCCCAAACCCGGGAGGACTGCATGCTTTTTCTTCTTCAAAGAAGACTTTGAGCAACAAAGGAGCTCTCTGAGTGCTCTCTGTTCTCTTTTACATCAACTCTTCGTTTCCAATCGGCATCTTTTGACAGAGGACATCCTGGAAAGATATACCGATAGGGGCAAAATGTTCTTTCAGTCTTTCGACGACTTATGGGGCACATTCCTCTTCGCTGCTAGCCATCAAGATACTGTTTGTGTTCTTGATGCTCTAGACGAATGCCGAGATAAAGACAGGAAGCAGCTGATCGATGCTATCACTGCAGCCCGCAACACCGGCTCGAGCAAAATGACCAAGCATTGTGGTCCAAAGTTTCTCTTGACCAGTCGACCATATGAGCACATACGCGCTCAGTTCTTCCTAGAGCTGAAGACGCCAATGGCTTCCATCCATCTGCAGGGCGATCAGGGTCTTGTGGCAGATGAAATCGCGCAAGAAATCCAGCTCGTTCTCGACAGTCGGATTAATGAGACGGCGGAGTTCTTCTGCTTAGAACCTGATGAGCGAGCGTTAATGCGAACGCAGCTAGCATCTGTCCTAAATAGGACGTACTTGTGGATCACTCTTGTTTTCGATGGTCTTCTGGACAGGAAACTTGGCCTCAGCAAAAGCGATATCATGAGCATCTTAAGAGCACCACCACCATCAGTCCACGACGCTTATGAGAAGATCTTGAACAAAAGCCCGGACTTGGAAAACGCAAGAAGATTATTGCACATTATCATAGGGGCAGAACGACCGTTGTCGCTTGCAGAGATGTCGATAGCTTTGGCGTTCAAGGATAACGAATCCGCCGCCTCAGTGTCAGAAAGAATTATCCCGAACAGCAGAATCAAGGCCTATGTTCGAGACCTCTGCGGTCTCTTTGCCATCGTCGTTGACCACAAAGTCTACCTGCTTCACCAAACGGCCAGAGAGTTTTTGGTACACCATAATGCCGAAGTTGCGTCTCCACAATTACAATGCAACCCCAGCCATCTCAATCAGAACGACGGCACTGGAACTTACATTTGGCGGCACTCTATAGCCATGGCAGATACCAACGCGGTGCTGGCACAGATATGTATTTGGTACCTACATTCAAAGGTTGCAACAGAGCATTCTTCGTTCCTCGAGTATGCGGCCATTTACTGGGCAAACCACTATCGCCACTCGCCTGATATTTGCCAAGTGGAAATGGCATATATAACAAGACATCTTTGTATGCGAACTGAAGCACGCTCACAATGGAGCAATATCTACGCCAAAAATGCCAAGGACTACACCAGAACTCTCAAGATCATAGAATACGGATCGGCTCTATGTGTTGCCTCGGCTATGGGTCTTGTAGAAGTTGTAAAACTACTTCTTCCGAAGCATTATCTGAGTAGTATCTGTCCTGTGGAAAAAGTAGGCTTAAAGAATAGCCTAAGTCGCCCTTTCTCAAAGGTCAAACAGCGATTCACGATGAAACTTCGCCGGGAATATCGTGAAGATGTTCAAGAAGCGCTGTTATTTGCAGCTAAAAACGGGCAAGAAGCTGTTGTCAAGCTGCTGCTTTGTTGTACTAGCGCCGACTCGAAGGATAACTACGGTAGGACGCCACTATCGTACGCGGCTGAGAATGGGCACCTAGCAATCGTTAAACTACTACTTCAAAGAGAAGCCAACGTTAAATCTAAGCACACTGGGTTTGGTTGGACGCCGTTGTGGTATGCCACTATGAACGGGCACGAAGCCGTTGTCGAGCTACTGCTTCAGCGTGAGGTAGATGTTGACTCAAAGGATATAGACGGTATGACACTGCTATCACACGCGGCTATGAATGGGCACGAAGCCGTTGTCAAGTTACTACTTCAAAAGAAGGTCAAGGTCGACTCAACGGATGGAGAGGGTATAACGCCGCTATGGTGGGCTGCTGCAGAGGGGCATCATGCTATAATCAAGCTATTGGTTGAGACGGGCCAGGCCGACGTTAATTGCAAGAATAATAACGGTGTGACGCCGCTGTCGCGTGCCGCCGCTCTCGGGCATGGCGCTGCCGTCAAAGTGCTGCTTCAAGTTAGGCGAGCTGACGTTGACGCGACGGATATATACTGTCGGACACCACTATCATATGCTACCATTAACGGATGCAAGGCCATCGTCAAGCTACTCCTCGAGGATGGGCGGGCTGATGTCAATTTGGTCGATAACTATAGTCGGTCGCCATTATCCTATACCGCCGAATATGGGCACACAGACATCGTCAGCCTACTGCTTGAGACGGGCCAGGCCAACGTTGGCTCGCAGGACACTTTGGGGCGAACGCCATTGTCATGTGCTGCCATTAACGGACGCAAGGCCATCGTCAAGCTACTCCTCGAGGATGGGCGGGCTGATGTCAATTTGGTCGATAACTATAGTCGGTCGCCATTA
>JASJFT010000009.1:424393-503271 GCA_030770425.1 Darksidea phi
TTATCCTATACCGCCGAATATGGGCACACAGACATCGTCAGCCTACTGCTTGAGACGGGCCAGGCCAACGTTGACTTGCAAGACAATTTCGGGCGAACGCCACTATTATATGCTGTCTCAAGTGGGTATAAGGCCATCGTCAAGCTACTCCTCGAGGATGGGCGGGCTGATGTCAATTGGGTCAATGAGTATGGTCAGTCGCCATTATTATATACCGCTAAAAACGGGTATATAGACATCGTCAAGCTGCTCCTCGAGGATGGGCGGGCTAATGTTAATTTGGTCGATAAGTATGGTCAGTCGCCATTATCATATGCCACCAAAAACGGGCACATAGACATCATCAGCCTACTACTTGAGACGGGCCAGGTCAACGTTGACTCGCAGGATACTATGGGGCGAACGCCATTATTATATACCGCTGAAAACGGGTATATAGACATCGTCAAGCTGCTCCTCGAGGATGGGCGGGCTGATGTTAATCTGGTCAATAAGTATGGTCGGTCGGCATTATTATATACCACTGAAAACGGGTATATAGACATCGTCAAGCTGCTCCTCGAGGATAGGCGGGCTGATGTCAATTTAGTCGATAAGTATGGTCAGTCGCCATTATCATATGCCACTGAAAACGGGTATATAGACATCGTCAAGCTGCTCCTCGAGGATGGGCGGGCCGATGTTAATTTGGTCGATAAGCATGGTCGGTCGCCATTATCATATGCCGCCAAAAACGGGCACATAGACATCATCAGCCTACTGCTTGAGACGGGCCAGGCCAACGTTGACTCGCAGGACACTTTGGGGCGAACGCCATTGTCATATGCTGCCGAGAACGGACACGAGGCCGTCGTTAAGCTACTACAGTCCGTTATCTCTGCATAGTCTTCTGATTCCCTATCAATCCCCGTCTACATAACTCTCCATTAACATCTATAAATGCAATGTTTTCTAACCACTCTTTCACCCCTAAATTGCAGCGGTGAGCCTATCTCAGTATCGATAATACTGCAAGGGATTATGTGCGAATGTTGAAGTCGTAACTTCGCAGTGGGAATCAGGTTATCAGCGAGAAGAGGTCTCCAAGGATTCGCACTAGGCCAAGGACATCCTATCCTGATGCAGTTCCATGCCGCTCCGAAGAAGAGCAAGGGCAAAGCTCGCATCCAGAGCATAGATCATAGCCAAGTTGAAAGACGTAAAGATGGATTAGCAAGAACTTGGGGGGATAAGTCGAGTACCGAATCACTGCTGGATCAGATGGCAGAAAAAGCATCGAAGAGAGGAAGATAAGGAAAACAAAGGTTTCGCCAGCCCCTTCGCTTTGACCCCTTCAGTTTGCCAAGTAAAGAACCTTTCACAACGCTCATGGCCACCTACCGCCCATTATGTAGGTATACCATCAAACCACATCCTTGCATGTCACTTAATTAATCCACTTAAGGCGCTTTGAAAGACATTCACATCCTTCCTCGCACGCCAACCCCTAGTTTGGTCGGAGGGAGACGCGACAGATCGGACGAATCCAAGGTCGACGATGCGTCGTGGTCAACCATCCTCACTGCAAGCGGCGTTGGCCTAAGGTCTGAGAGCAACATGATGTTGGGTATCATCACGATGTGTATGCATTCAAAGTCGCTTGCCTTGGATCTAAATTTATATTGCATGGCAGAATCGACAGATACACCTCGGCGATGTGTCGTGGTTAGTCGTCCTTGACGAAATAGGCGCGTTTGATGGCGGAGATGTCACGCGGAGACTCGCTCCAAACAGGCGGATGCCGAGCGCGAGCAGTTTCGCGATGAACAAGACTATCAAATAGAGGCAGGGAGTGTTGACAAGCATCTACGAGATGAATTATTTGAGGTAGACGGCGCTAGCCTCGGGTTCTTCTCCGAGTATCTGTAAATGTTTGTAACACTGCGTGCATGTTACGAGTATATTGCTTTCGTGCCATCATTCCCTCGCATCATGTTGAGTATGAGTATGTATCCTAGCTTCACCTATATCAGCCTACCGTTTCATTGAGTCATGCATGTTCACCAAGGACGAACTAGAGAAACTAAAAAGATTGAGCACTAATTCGAAGATGCCAAAACGAACCCATCCTGGTATCAATCCCATCCAATCCTAAACGCCAACACTGGACAGAAAAAGAGCCTTCGCTGCATATTCCCAAATGTGCAGAATATTCGTACACCCACCCAAAGTTCCCTCACAACCCTCAGGAAGTATCCATAGCATCCAAATTCCGCCCGCTCGCCCCCGCCCCTATATCCGCGCCTCTCGCACCCACCATCCCCGCAACTATCCCTTCCAACCCTCTAACCTCCTCACTCCTAACCCTCGCCCCATCAACAACGCCCTCGACCCCATCCACGGTATCCACGCCCCTCCTCTCCAGCACCCTGCGACTCTGACTCTCTACATAAACCCTCCTCTCCTTCGCCCACTCTTCTCTCTCGCTTGTAGAATGACTCGGCAGTGCCGCGGTCGCGAGGTGCGGTTTTAGCGTGCTGAGGAGCTGGCGGAGATAGGGCAGTTGCGAGGTTGTGAAGGTGGTGTGTGTTGAGAGGGGAGTGCGAGATTCTGGTGCTGTTGCTGTGGCAGTGGACTGAGGGAGGGGCTGGATACCTAGATTTTGCGCGGCTTGAGAGTGTGTGAGGAAGGCGAAAGAAGCGGAGTCGTCTGCGTTGGTCTGGTCTGAAGCTTTCAGAGGAGAGGCCGAAGAGCGCGGTTCACGCTTTGGCGCGGCGGCTGGTTGGAGGAGGGACCGTAGTCTTTCTATCTGCGCTTCGTTGCGGGTCTTCTCGGCGAGGAGGGCGGTGTGGAGTTTGCTCGTTTCGGTGAGTTTGCGGCGGAGGGCGTGGAGGGCTTCGGGGGTTAGGGTGTTATCTTTGGGTGGTATTTTGAGATTCTACTCAAAGGTCAGCACTTCCGTCTCCTTAGTACCGGCGATTCCTCTCAAGCCCTGAGTGATAGCTTCCCGTCCCATGCCTCTCACACAAGCATGCCTCTTCAACAAACCGAAAGAAAATATACACACCTCATACCCCGCCAACCTAACCCACCCAGCAATCCCCCCCTCAGCATCTCCCTCCTTCCCCTCCCGCGGTAAACACAGCACATTCCTCAGGCACCAAATCTCAAGACGATCGAAATTTCGATCCACGGCGCCTTCCATAAGCGTTTCTAGCTTAAGCACGCCCTCTTCAATCTCCAGTCTAGCCTCGGGAAACACCTCATTGCCCTCGTCATCCTGTTCCGGTACACGGTTTTGCGCGGCGTAGAGGGACGAGAAGCCCAGCAGGGAGGGATCAGCGGAGAGCAGGCCGGTTTCGAAGGTGTCGGTGCAGCGATAGAGGACTTCGTTTATGGTGTTTATAATTTCGTCGAGGAGGGACTGCGAAGGTTAGCTGAGGGGGTGATGGCGCGGAGGGCGCTTGGAGGGGAGAGCGTACGATGGGCGGCCAGGTGAAGTGCTCTGTGAGCAGCAGATTCTCCTGCTGTTTTGAATTCGCCATGGCTTGCTTTCTTATCCTCTCACTCGGGCTGAAATCTAATCTCTTCGTGTCAAGTCCACTCTTCGCAAGCAACAATGTCGCGGAACCAACGCGCCTGTTTACAGGAACGTGTTTACCGCGACCCGCCATTGGCCCCGCGATCCTTGGCGCTTATCCTTGCACTCATGCCAGTTTCTCATTGGACCGCCAAACTTTCTGTATTCGTCCACTTCCCATCACGCCTCGGCTTTATAATTTCTTCATCCCGCCTGATGAGACCGACCTAGGTACCGGCAAGCCGCGGGACAATTTTTTTTTTTTTTTTAAAAATGCTCGGACAGCGCCGGGACGAGTCATTCGCAGCTGCAACTAAAACACATCGATTGCCACTGTGCGAGTGTGCCGAAACGCATACATAGCTGAGTCACTTCAATATACCAAAAGCGGCAGGAGCAAACTTAAAGGTGGTTCAATGTTTGACTTGAGACGGTGGAGATGTGTCCTTAACGAGCTATCCAGCTGGCTTCGTGTCTACTCAATACGGTTCCCGGGAAAACCCTTCACAGAAGTAGATTATACAATTCCCCACTCTCCCCACAGACTGAGCTCTCAATGGAGCCCAGTCTTCTCTAACTCGTCCAAAAATCATCGGCTTCTCTCCTCACCCCACACAACCTCTAGTTGCATGCGCGCTAAAAGGTATATCATTCGACTTTTGACCTCGTCGTCTCTCGAAACTTCATACACTCCGTATTAGACAGAACAGACCTCGGAAAAGCGAACGCTCCCCGAAGAGAAAGAAAGTTCTCTGTCCATAAATCTGATCTCCACAAGCGCTCATCCCCGGGGAAGATGTGATAACCAAAATAACATCGGTCATTAACGCCAATAAGCCCACCCTTTGTGTTGCCCTATTCAGGGTGTCCTCCATGCATCATGTCGCCGTCGTAAATGCAAAAGATGTGAAGACGCAAAAGCTCAAAAGTCCACCTCGAGTTTACCCTAGTGCCACGCTTGCTCACGACACCGCGGCTGACAAAGCCATTCGTTTGGGCCAGGCTCCTATAGCTCGAACCACTAGTATGCTCTATCCTGCTGGTAACGACGTTCCTCTGCCTGTCGCTGACGAAGCTTCTTCTCCCTTTCTAACCTGATCTTGTGGGCTTCGGTGCCGTCGTCCATGAGCGTCTCTTGGAACCAGGGGTGCTGGAGAGCTTGTTTCGCGGTGATGCGTTTTTTAGGGTCGTAGACGAATATCCTCTTCAGCAGGTCGAGGAATTTTCGGTTAAACTCGGTGTGAGGCGGTATGCATTCCTGGATACCGTTAGCACATTCAGCGTGTGTTAGCAATGCGAACGTACGTGGAGCTTCTTCATAGCTTTCACAAACTTCTTGGAACTCTTCTGGGTGTCCCCGTTGGGATAGTCCAGCTTGTAGTTCTTGAAATACCTTGCGGCTCTGTTCAAAGTTAGCACATGGTCGACATTAGCAGCGCATGAAAGACTGACGATGACGAGGAGTTCCGGGAGTTCCTGTGCTCCTTGTAGACCTGCTTGATTAGATCTCGGTCAAGCTTCCCACCACACACGGCCTCCATCATTGCGAGATGTTCCAAGTTGTCGTGCGTCTGGAACAGAGCGTCGCCGGTGAAAAATTCAACCAGTATGCATCCTATACTCCAGATGTCACAGGGGTAGCTCCATCCAAGATTGAGAATAATCTCAGGCGCACGGTAGTGGCGAGTCGATACGACGGACGAGTGATATTCCTCATTGAAAGTAGCGGAGCCGAAATCGATCAACCGGATTTCCGGGTCCAAAAGCACCTTTCGATGTCTTGCTTGGCGACTGGTCAGTGTTGACGATGAGGGCACTGTCCGGTTGTATGTGAAGGTCTGGTAGTTGTTGTTAACCAGTAGGATGTTTTCTGGCTTCAGATCCGTGTGGATGAGGTTGAGGTCGTGTAGGAAGGCAACGCTGGTGAACAGCTGCTTGGCGAACTTTTGTATGTGCGAGCTTGGAAAAGGTACGAAAGAATTTGACTTGAGGAAGTCAAAGACACTTTGCCCGTAGAGGTCGGTGACAATGCAAATGTGGTTCCGAAAGTCGAAGCAGTCCCGCAGGTGGATACACCGATTCATGTTGAACTTGTCGTTGGATGCCAGGGTAGACAGCACTCTGAGCTCGATGCGCGACGCTTCGCGGTACTTGGGTACTGAGCGGATGATTTTAATGGCACACTTGGTCTGCTTTCTCCGGTCCCAGGCCTCAACCACCTTTCCAAAAGTGCCTTGGCCGAGTAGCTTGAGGATTTGGTCTGTCGTGCAAGTTAGAAGAGCGGTCAAAAGAGGGGCAGCACAACGCACATCGTTCTGTGAGGTCGGCGTCGGGGTTCACCATGTAGTGGCCGTCTTCGTCATCCACCTTGTGGTCCTTGGTGTAGGACTTCTGTGGCAAGCATTAGCGCGCAGGCTCGGCGAGCGGGGGTGGAGTCTTACATCGGTAACAACTTGCACATAGACATCTTTGGCCTTGATGACTGGGTTCGGCGGAGGCTGATAGAGGGCGAAGGGGTCCTGATCGTCGAGTTCTCTCCTCTTCGCCTCTTTGGCCTCGTCCTGGGCTGCCGCCCGGGTGCGCTTCCGCTTCTGGCCTACCACGCCATTTTCGAGCGGGGAGATGTGCTGGCCGTTGCTCGCTTGCGAGCCGAGAGAAGTGGCGGCTGTGTTAAGGGCTGATGTGGTTCTGTCGGTGGAGATGGAGTTGTTGGGAGAATAGTCATAGGGCGTCTGGGTGGTGGAATACGAGGTGTGCTGGTTGTACACGGGATCGTAGGCCGTAGCCGCAGTCGTCTTCCGCTTCTTGTCTGCATGCCTCATGGACCCGTTTGTCACATTCCTGCTCGGGGGCGGCTGTCGTGGTGGCGGTGGTGGTGGTGGTGGTCGGGCGGGCTCCTCATCGTCATCGTCGATGACGATGACCTCTTTCGGCAGGCCATTCTTGTAGAAGTCGGCCCAGTCGGGATTCCGGCGCTTGAGTGCATTCATGTCGTCGGCAGGCCCCGCGGGGGGCGGGGGTAGCTGCTGTGTCTGACGGTGGGTGGTCGCGGTTCGACGCAGGTCCGAATTTGACGTGCCGTTAGCGTAGCCGTTGTAGAGCGAATTCGCAATCCGACCGTTGCCGTTGGCGAGCTGCGCATTGGAGATGGCCGGCTGGTATGCTTGATGGTGAGAATAGAACTGATGATGGGGAGGAAGCGTGGCCGTGGCCGTGGAAGGCGTGGACATGGCTTGGTGGCCGGCGGCGTGCGAGGATGAGGATGGACGTTGAAACGCTTCGTCCTCGCGGGCGAGGGTAGCAGGCCCGTCGGGGAGGCTATGTAGAAACGGGCACAGCGGCGCTCTGGGGGAAGATTGAGCGGCCGATGAGATGCGAAGTCAGTCGTGGGCGTGTTCCGCTCGCGGGCTCGAGGGGGAGAGAGAGCCGCTATCGCAGGAGCGGATCGAGGGAGGTGGAGGTGTGGAGGTGCGGGAACGGGCGTCTTCAGGCCGCGGCGCGGACGACCATGGGCTTCCCACGACAGCGGGGCGACGCGGTGTCTTCAGTTGGCACGCGGGGAAGAATGGAGCGTTGAAAGCATGCCAGAGCGTGGGAACAGGCGTGGTAGAAGGCTGGAGGCTGTTGCAAGTCGGCACCCAGTGTCGTCCCTAGTCCGTGCACCGACCGACGCTCTGCTCGTCCTGCCTCGCTCGTCATTGGCACACGCGCCCGTAGCAACCAGAACAGAGCCCGCACCGCCAGCGTCTGGGCACCGGCCTGGCCTGAAGAGACTCGCTCGACGCTGCTGATTTTGCTACATACAAAGACACCCGTCGCACCGCCTGCGCCGCCAGCACCGCCTGCACCGAGCCCGCGGCGTGCAAAGCAATAATACTGTGGGATGGCCGTCGCTGCTCGTGGACGCGGCGGCAGGCCAAGTACCAATTCATCCGACGAAGACGCCGCCCGAGCCCACTTGCTATTCATCGGTGGCCTCGCCGCACTTTTTCTCGCCACCCACTCTCCACCCCCTCCTCAGGGCTTCGAATGCGTAGCGAGCAGCAAGGCCGCACCGGCGAGGCAGCACCAGCACCAGCACACGGCAGACTGGACTGACGTGATTCTACAAGACCGGCAGTCAGCCCACTGCCCTCGATTCGCGCCCGTCTGAGAAAGCCCAATCCAGCCCGTCGTCTGCCCCGGACCGTGCCTCCACCCCGATGTCACAGAAAACACGCCAAAGCGCAGCCCTCGAAACCCAAAATGTTCGTACAACATTCAAGGACCGCCCTGCATCACGCAAATCTCCCCAAAAGGACCGCCATTGCTCCTTACCGCAGTCACCTTTTTAGCAACATCTTTGAAACACATTATTAATAGTCACGTGCAGGGAGCCGGGCCGCACGTATCTGTCGTCGTGGACCCAAGGGACTGCCGGAAAGGCTTTCTCGGGAGCGTCCGTTGTTTGCTACCGACATCCAGCCGTCCCCCACCCCGAAGCTGATGGAACGTTGGAAGGCTGAGGTGAGCGTCTGCGTGTGCTTCTGCGCTGGTCCTGCAGGCACCAAAAGCACCGCCTGCTGCGGAGTGAGGTGAGGTCATCAGGCACGCTCGTCACTCGTACCACTCGGAGGGAAAATAGGTTATGCGCCTTGCTTGCTTATTGCCATGACGATGACCATGCTGGTGACCGGTGCTGCGGGTTAAAGGCACACGCTTTCGCCCTCTCGCTTCCTCGTTCCGCAGCATTTTCCCACGAGTGCTTACTAATATAATCCAGACCCTCCACTCGCACCCCGGAACATCCCGGACCAACTTGCCACGCTCGTGCTCGCTAAGTCGCGTACTTAAACGGTGCGCGAGTAATACTGCACCTCGCCGAATGCGGCGAACTGCCGAGCCGGCGTAGTAGCGTTGACGAGGTATGCGGGAGGCGCGGATAGGTTTATCGCCCGGCTAGGTGAGCCTACCAAGGCTGGGAGGCTGAGAGTGGGTGGAATGTCGCAGAGGTGTGATGCGCTGTGCATGCCCACCGCTGCTATGCTGTAGTACTTTACTCGAACAGAGGAACATCGTATCTTCGTCTCCATGTGTTCACTCTAGTTAAGAGAGTAGAATGGACATTGCGGGTTCGTTAGATACATCCACAGCTGAAAGTCGAGCGTGTGTGACGACAATTATATGAAAAAAAAAACCCCCAGCCGCCCTTACAAATAATTTCCGAGCGAGGAAAGACAAGTGAGTGTGGAGCAAGATAAAAGCAAACAAACAAGTCATCTACGCAAGTTAAACGACCACCTCACGGCGAAGTACGCATAACAAAGCACGGCCGCCTGTATAGATACTCTAGCCCTTTTGAAAGCTGCTCTCGCTATGAGCAATAGCAAAACCGACCGCCGTAGAGAAAAAGAACCACCCATTATGAACAGCGCACTTGCCGGCACTCGACCGCCTACATACTATATCCAGGTCTAGGCAACCTCATCCTGTCCCTTTCGCTAACCTCGAACACGCCCAAGTGAATTGTGCTTAGGACTACAAACTGCCAGCCTTCTCGTCGGGATTGAGTTCTTCGAAGTAGTCGGTGATGACTTTGGCAACCCTGTCAACAACCATACGGATATTGCCCTCGGTAGCATTGAAAGGGGGTGCGATGATGATGTGATCGCCTTCGTCGCCGTTGGCGGTACCACTTCCCGGGTACACATAGATCTGATATTCCGGGCCCAGCGCTAAAATGGGAGTGAGCTTGAGATTGAGTGAACAAGAAGAGTCTATTCACCTTTCTCGTGGATCCTGGCGGCCACATGGAGATCAGGATGGAAAGGTGTTTTGGTCTTCTTGTCTTTGACAAACTCAATCTGTTGAAGTCAGGTTTGGTCCTCGAACGCGATTCGATAGAACTTACACCTTGGAAACACCCGCGGCCGCGGATATTACCAACGTTGGGGAGGTGATCAAGCTTCTCATGCAGTAGTTTGTCCAGGAGCTCGCCTATACGGATGACGTTGGCGAGCAGATCTTCCTCTTGAATAATCTTCAGAACCTCGAGGCCTGCAGCGCACGCCAAAGGATGGTTTTGAAAAGTATGACCGTGTACGAAGCTTTGACTCCCTTCACCAAGAATATCGACAATTCTTTGGCTGACGAGCATCGCAGAGATAGGCTGCACACCGGCTCCGAGTCCCTTTCCAAGAACCAGAATGTCGGGCTGCGACCCCTCCTCCTCTTGCTGGTAAGCATGCCAGGTGCCCGTTCGTCCCATGCCACACATGATCTCGTCACCGATAAACAATGCCCCATGTTTGTGGCAGACGTCTTTCAGAGCTTTGATATAACCGCGGGGGGGAGTCACACATCCCATAGCCTGTGCGAGAGTTAGCTATTGCCCGTGCAATAGTAGATGTGAGCTGGTAAGGTTGCCCGACCAATTGGAGGTGAGCTTGGCTGCATCTGCGTGACCCACATATTTGACGACATTAGAAGGACATCAGAGACAGGAAGAATGAAGCATCTGGCTTACAGCTCCAGAGATGGGCTCAAGCGCGAACGCAATCACCTTGTTGGGACCGAGCTTTTGGAACATGTCTTCCAACTCTTGTGCTTTCCTCGCCACATAATCCTTGGTAGTCTCATTCTCTTTGCGATCACGATATTCATTGCAGGCGGGAATGTGGCGGACGTTGGGCATTAGGATATCCTCAAAAATACTGCGTCGGGCCTTGTGGCCGCTCAATGAGAGAGCTCCGAGAGTATTGCCATGATACGATTGCTCACGGGCAATGAACCATGTCCGCTCCGACTCTTTCCCCTCCATCTCCACGTGGTACTGTCGGCTCATCTTCATGGCTGCCTCAATGGCATCAGACCCTGAAACGCGTCAATATCTGGTCTCTCGATACAAGCTCGAATGTTGGACTTGCCGGAGCTATAGAAGACCACCTTTGAGAAAAGTCCCAGGGTCGTCTGAATGAGTGCAACTGAAAGGGCTTTTTCAATGGCCGTCGTATAGGACAGCGAGGGGACATAGTCGATAGCCCCGAGAAACGCCTTGCTCATGGTAGACCAAATTCGCTCTTTGTATCCGTGGCCCAGGTTCGAGACAGCAGCGCCTCCGGATGCATCGTACACGCGGCTGCCGTCACTCATCTGTAGCCAGTTCTCCTCATTGCAGTGGACAGTTAGAGGCACCATTGTAACATTGCGGTGCAATATGGCGCTGGGTGTGGGATCTTCCGAACTGGTGTCATTACGGTTAGGTCTAGTAAGCCAGGCACCCATGGTCAAGGTACAGATGTATGCTCAAAGAGGTGTCGCAAAGTGGATGTTAAGACAAAGAACGAAGAAAACGGGAAGCAACGGAGCATTAGATATCTGCCTTACGCCCGGATGGACCTAGAATTCTCACTGATTGCATGGCATTGCGCCGTAGATCAAGAAAGTTAGCGCCAGTGGTCACGCACCAAGATGGTGACACGAAGAGAGCTTAGTAGAGGAAACGAAGCCCTATCTTAGGTTCGGTTTGCCGAGGGAGCCCAAATCATGTTAGCGTTTCGGACCGAAGCAATCGGGTTGTGGTTGCGCTTACCGACTTGCTCTTTCCAGCGGCCGATTTGTCCACTCCCATGTTGAAAGAGGCCCACAGTGTGCAATGCCCCTGGACAAAAGTGAGGCAAACCCGACAGCAAAATCATACGTTTCCGTGCCTCAAAATGGTAAATTGTAGTGGCCAATGAGATGGCAATCAATGGCCTGATTTGGGACAGATATCTGTTGGTGGTGGAGTGTAACCCCAGTCACCGGCACACCATGCCTAAGAAAGCAACAGGGACTGCGGTACCGGCACTTGCATTGATGGTATGCACGAGGATCCGTAATAGGCACGTGTAGACACGCGGCCACAAATAGAGAGGGGCACGGTAAATACACTCTTCTCCGCACAACTCTTCGAGGGCCTATCATGGGCCGTCTGTTCAGGCGGAGCTGCCGAGGAACGAACTACGCCGTCTGTGCCGCTTCTCAATGACCGGCCATTGGGAGGCCACAGAAAAAATCTCCGATATGCTGCATGCGAGGGAGCTCTCGGGTGGCCTGCTGAGCCATTCGACCGTTCGTCATAGGGCAGATCGGCGATGAATAGCAACCGAGTGATGGTCGACGGTAGGGGCTCACCGACTGCGGGCATGGCCAAAGGCGGTATGGGTTCCATATCAGCCTCGTGGGCTGCACATGTGCTTCTATAGCACGGGCTTTTGAGCGGTGACGGGATCCATCTCTTGACAAGCGTTGCGTGAGTGGCGGCTGGGCGGCCGAGCACGTCTGCAGGGAAGTGTGGAATAGCGTAGAGAGGATAGCAGGCAAGGGAGTGTTCGAATCCGGCAGGCCGGCCCGGATGACCACACATAGACAAGGGCGTGGGTAAATCGAGGACGCAGTAGAAGCTACGCAGCCTTGGAATAACATCGCAGTGCTTACGGGGAGCTGTAGGACCGGTCAACATAGCAAAAAAGGGTGGCGGCGGAGAGCGTGGAATGGACATGCCCACGTCCACGTCCACGTGGAGGGCGGCCAGTCAGACCGAGCAGCTGAGGCGACCCATGCCGCAAACCACGGCTGTGGGATCAATTGTGCTGCACATGTGCCGCGTCAGAGAGTAGAGGCGCTAGCGTGCCCGTCTTCGCGACTCGACATGATGGCTTGGCCGTCAGACGTCGGGCAGCAGTTCGGGCCGTCCGTGGGAACGAAAGCAACGCATCCGACCGAGGCCAGCCGTGCAGGGACCTCGCTTAGCCACTAGTGGCATTTCGCCTCACAGCGCCAAGCCCCTCGCCGTTAGCTCCGTCACGTCCGAAATCCTCCCACCTCCACCCACGCAGATGCAGAGGGCAGAGGCGCCTTGAAAGCGGCTCACCGACATCGTCACCGGCACCGGCACCAGCACCGGCACCAGCACCACCGCCATACCTACCTACCCGCCCACCGCCCACCTGCTCCCTCCGGCAAGCTGCCGTCTGTCCTGCCGCCCCCGCACCAAACCCGGCCACGAACTGGCTCGATTGACCCACGCCCCCCATGAATCCGCGCGTCGAAGACGTCTCCGACTCGGGCTCGGGCTCTGATTCAGACCCTCCCGAGATGGACCTCGCCGAGATGTCCTCCCTGATCCAGCCTTCACAGGTCCCGTCATCGTCGTCCATGCCGCCTGAGATGCTGCAACCGCAGGCCCCCGGCATGACCGCTTCCGCCGACAGGGAAAGGTCGAAACACTACCAGTGTCTGTATCCCGTCTACTTTGACAAGTCGCGGACACGTGCAGAGGGCCGCCGAGTAGGCGCCCAGCTGGCCGTGGAAAATCCTCTAGCTCGCGAATTAGCAGACGCCGCCGCAAGCCTGAGCCTTCGCGTCGTCTTCGAGCCTGACAAGCTCCATCCAAAGGACTGGGCCAATCCCGGCCGGATACGTGTCCTCCTCAAGCAGGATGGGAAGCAGCTGAACAGAAACATCAAGAACAAGCATCACCTCTACCTTCTGATATCAAAGTACCTCCAGACACACCCCGCCGACAAGACCACGCCGTTTAGACTGCCCATCAGAGGCATCCCTATGCCCAAGGAGCTCCCAGAGCCTGCCATACCCGCGGGCTGGAAGATGAACAAGATCCTTCCCCTCCACTCACCCGCGCTTACCGGAGGCGGCGTGTCAGAGAACTTCTTGCAGGATATGATGGCCGAGATGCAGGGAGACATGGGTGCTGCCGGGAACTCGGCCATCGCCAGCGGTGGAAGCAAGGGCAAGAAAGACAAAAAGAAAAAGTGAGCGGTCGGCAGAACACACGTTGTCCGCTCCTCGTAGCATTGCATATGTCCTCTTTCGGCAGTGTCGTGTATAAGCACGCTTATCAAGCCTGGCCATCAAAAGCGCACCAGCCGTGTTCTTTCCATAGTTCGGGGACAGCGAGCCACCTCCACATCGGAGACGCAGCACCAATATCACCCTTTCACCATCATGCATAAACCCACGCTAGGTTTTCGCTTTCAGTGGGCGACCGAATGTGATTAGCTGCACGTTTCCTGCACGTCATGCACACATCCCTGAGTTGGACGCGTCCTTAGGCAGCTACTTTTCAGCCTCTTCACAATCTCATCACGTCGCTTGTCAACCTTTGCAAGTGTGGAGCTCATGCTTGATGCATGCAACGCGGTCGAACGCACCTCCGCATTGGTTGCAGCACGCAGATGTACACGGCGGTAAGGATCCTTATTGGACTATGATCCGAACGATTGCAGCGGGTTTTTTCCTACTTCCTGTCGTCGTCCTTCTCGTCGCTCTGTATTCCCACCCAGGCTTGCTGCTCATGAGTGTTTTCAAGCGAGCGATGAGAGCAGATCCACTCCTGCTTGGATAGGTCTAAGGAGTAGACATGCCCCACAATGGTGGTTTTCCAGAAATGAGTACTGCCGATCATTTCGCCTTATATAGTGCCTACTCCGCGGAGCCGGCCGAAATGGAGCTTTTCTAGGAGACTGCTTTGACGGCTAAAGTCGGTGGCTTCGGCTCCACCATCACATCACCCACCGATGGCGCATACTGCGACGGCCTGTGATAAGCAGGGAGGTGTTGGATTACGCAGGCATGCGCATGTCGTCTGTACGAGGCCATGGATGCTAGGTGGGGCCGTTTACCTATATATACCATCGTACGATGCTTAGAACGGGCGTTTGGAACTAACAATACGCATCACAATCCAAAAAAGCCCTTAGCCAAGCCACGACATTGGCCCAATTGCGCCTTCTGCAGAACCGGTACCCCACGATTCGGGAGTCCCTGTGCTCTCCCGTCCCAGCTGGCGCCAAGCACCACAGGCTTTTCTAATACCGTTAGCGCCTGCTGCACAGAGACATGTTTGCGTCATGCACGCCACGCCCTGGTACACAATTGGTAGGCTTCAGAAGCTGACGACAGACAAGCGGTCATCTACGGCGGCTCCACCGTATCAAGGACAACTCGATGTTCTCTTGGGAGTTGCGAAAAATGACCATACGGGCTGCGTGAAACACGGTCATAGCGTTGATAGACTGTGGGATTAAGCTCTCCGTGTGCTAGTCGATGTGGAATTGTGATCAGAGCCTTGGGGCAACCAAGCGCCTGCACATACCATCATGCACCTGATTTCCGAAGTCGAGAAACGACTTTTCACAGTCATAGGAGGTAGCTATCTACAGTTAGCCTCATACAGGCAACAGAGTGTAGCGTAACGGACTGTATTTTCCAGTAGCTGGGTTAGACCACGGCCAGCATGCAAGCCAAACCCACGCCTCCGCATGCGAGCAGCAAGGGTCAATATACGTCACACGCCACAACAAAGCCATTCACAAGCCACCACCCATTCCGTAGCTAGCGCAATGCGAGGCTGTAACTTGTGATGAAAGCACGCCCCGTGGCTTGCAAGTAGCGAACAAAGCTACCACGCAATCGAGATGTCGAATACCGGTCAAGAATCCGGATGACCTCGTATTGTGTGGCTTGGACTATCTAGTACTCTCGGGGTGTACGGAGTATATACCCGGTATTACGAATTCCTACTGGCCCCTGCTCTGCCTCGTGTCGTTTTGGCCTGGCGTGTGCTTCCTGGGATTGGGAGGTGCTTGGGCGTGCTTGGACTTCTTTGCTGTTTGCGGTGATGTTGAGGCAGTTTTTTGCTATCAGGCTAGCTCGTATAGATACCCCTGCATATACTGCTCCTACACGTATATATAAGCAGCTCTCCTACGGAGCTATTGCGATCAACTCGGTTCTTCACATCTACGTCCCACAGTGATTTCACACTGTGATATTTGGGAGTAGTTGTCTCTCTCAACATATCGCTTGCCATTTGAAACTTGGCTCCGCAGATGTGGTTGATGTATGCCAGCCTTGTTCGTGTGGGCATTGTGCTTCTCGATGATATCGAACCCTCCTCAGTACCAGTATATTAGGGGAAACCAGTTCTCCCTGCTTTCAGAAAATCTCACGATGACAAGTACGCAGTCAGGTTGGTTGAAGTAATTTGTGTCATTCGAGCTCATAATTAGGCCATCAATATGCATCAACACCATATGCACCCGCCCAAACGCCTCATTCCACCAAGCCCCAATGTCATGCATGCATTACACACAAGAAAAGAAAACAAGCACGGCACCCCAACCGGCTTAGATTCCTGGCTGGTCCGCAAAGCCGATCCTCTGAGGCGACGCAGCATCATGAACAACGTACTTGCTCTTCAGGAAAATATCGCCAAAGATGGAAAACCCAATACCATCATTCGTCTGGATTCCGCCAAAGCAAGTGGTACTGCCAGTCTGGACGGGCGCATAGTTGATATACTTCCCTGGAACGCGCTGCTTCACGCCCGCCAGCGTGAGGCTGAAATCCGGAGGTGTGGTAGAGCAAGGGAACACGTAGCCGCCGTATGTGGCGCTGTTGGACGAGCCGGTGATTTTAGCGTAGTAAGCCTTGACGATTGCGGGGGGAAGGTAGAGGAGTGTGGTGCCTGTGTCAGCGATGCCGTTGATGGTGGTCTTGGTCTCGCTGCCAGTGCCGATCGTGTAGCCGGTGAAGTCGAATTGCCACCATCCCTGAGAAGTATCTACATTCACATACGTGATCTGTCCGGTGTACTTTGAGCTGTCGAGGAATCCGAAATCGTAGGTACCGGCGGCGTGGTACTTCATTGTCACTGCGAATAGCGGCTTGTCTAGCTGACTCTTCACGGTGTCGAACCACGTCTTCTGGGCGGTCGGGCGGACGGTGTTGAGCGAGCTGAAAGAGAGACCCAGGAGTCCATCTGTGTCGGTGTCTTGTTGGAAAGTAGCGGAGACAGAAGTAGCGGCCTCTACGGCTTGCGAGGTGGCTGTTACACCGCCAACGACTACCTTATCGGCGTAGACTTTTCCAGAGGCGCCTGAGCCATCGCCGTAAGAAATTTTCCAGGATGCGCCTTGGATTACTTTGGAGCTGTCGACTTTGTAGTAGTCGTGGCCTGAGAGTTGGGCGGAGGGCTGCAGTGAGGAAAAGACCCAGCTAAAGGGTTGTTAACAAGTGTGTTGTCCAATGAAGGCTGAAACAAGCGCTTGGAGTTTGGTGGGGTAGTGTATAGCCGTGAGAACTGCCGCGCTAAAATATATGTTGCCAAATACCCGCGCGAGATGAACTCGTGCGATGCAGCCCATCTATGTCGACATCCCCTAGAGAGAAACAATTCGCCGCTTGAGTTTCAACGTCAGGATGCGGGGGGGGGCACGCTCCTTGGCAACGTCTAAACCGGCAATGGTGCGAAAGAAACTCGTATATCACTTACAGATCAGCACTGCCAGTGTCGAAATCCAGATGCACTGTCGTGCTTCCAAGCGTCACCGGACTCAAATATAGCGAGTCGTACGCATCGCCGGGCACTGCGGGTGCAGTACCATTCTCGCCAAAAGCAGAGACGTCGTCCTCCTTGGGGCCAATATCGGCCGCCTTCTGAATTTGCTCGGGAACAGCCTTGCCGAACTTGCGGAGCGTCTTAATAACTTCGGCAGGTCCGTTCTTGATGAAGACCTTGCGCTCGACTTGCTCGACTGTGAAGCCTCGTTTCTCAAGGGAGATTGGGTTGGCGATGGCGGCGCTGGTAAGGGCAAGAGCCGCCGTGAGGGAAGCGAGAGAAGGCATACCGGATATACGGCCTCCGGTAGTCGCAGAAGAAGACTTGACGATGAGGGGAGAGGAAAGGGAAACGATGCCTCAGAGGAGACGTGCAACGGTGAGGATGAAGACTCCAGAAAGCGCGGGAACAGACATATCTTTATACGTACCGCGACTTCCCTAGAGCACAGGCGTACGATGTATAGCACATAGCACATAGCACACTATGCCTGTCATACTCGTGCTCTGGGGCAGGTCCCGGGTGTCGCAATGCCCAGGCTGTATTGGGGGGCGATGACATCGCCAATCAAGTCTGCATCCACTCCATCCTCGTTTAATGCGAAGCCTTTCTTGGCAGGTACCTGAGAAGCTTGTCGGTGTACTGGTGGATCTATAGGATTGCATTAAAGCAACCTTCTGTTTTGGGACGTAGGCCGGAGCTGGCGTACCATATCCGAAGCTGGCAGTGCATGCTGAAACAGAACAGAACCAGAACAGGCTGTCGATTCCAGAGTACTGGCTACCCTATCCTGCACGGCCTTGGGAACCAAGATATAGATTGAGTACGTCCGGCGTGAGCAATTGGCCGACACGCGTGATTGAAGGGGTCGCGTGTAGCTCCCTAGTTCGGCGCGCGGACCGATGTCAATCCACAGGCTTGATCGCAGGGGCACACCAGGTTGATATCTCGCGTTGCTCAGATCGTTGATTGGCGAGATGGGCAAATGAACAAGTGAAGAGCCAACTGTGCTGTTAGGGCGGCTGGAGATAAGCCCCAGTAGCGCCGTTCAGAAGCAAACTAGATTAGGAAGCTGCAGGAGGCGAGTGCGACCGGCCAGTCATGAGCAGTGGGGGTAGAGTCAAGCCTGGACCGTTGGCAAACGGCAGGCTTCACGATCCGAGAGCCACGGCCGCTGGTAGTTGCATTCACTTGGCGCTATACCAGAGCTGAATGGGTAGGTTGGGCCGGCAAGGCATTAACCCGGTAGTTAATGTTACCACATGAACAAACCGTGGCCAAACGGGGCGGAGGCGAGTGCGCATGAAGTTGCTAGCCGTGCCATCAACCAATGCCTCAATACTACCGCCTCGACCAGGACGCCAGAATCCTGACAGCACGCAGTGAGCGTGAGTGTGCCTCGGAACCCAGCACGCAAGGCACCATCTAAAAGGCGCGCTCGCACCGGACTTTGGCCAAGATAGATTAGGACACGGCGATCGGTACCGGCAATCGCGAATCAAAAGTCAAGGCGGCAAAAGGGCTGAGAGACCGAGGATCACAAGAACCGGGAAGATAAGACAGGCGGGGAGTGATGGGTTGTGGTTGAAGAAAGGTTGGACACGAGCGCGGAAACCCACTTGCGCTAGGCTAGTTTGGTCGTTGGGTTTCGTCTTCAACCGCGGCCCGGGACCGGCCAGTGCTGACCGTTGGCTCTCTTGAATGTAGGCGCGTATCAACTGTAGGGCCAACCACACGATGACATGTCTTGCTCGCTCGCTTCCCGCGTCGTGCGTGGGAATCTGCATCGTGGATGGTTGCTTCAGACCTGCCTCTTCGGGTGGCCTTGGTGCTGATCCGTCCCACCTGCTGGTTTACAAGCAAACGATCCTGGGTTCTGGACGATCGGGGATGGTGTCAAGCATTCGTCCAAGACTTTTTGGCATCGAAAAGCTTTGCGGCAGCGTTGGCGCTGTCTGACGATGCGTTTTGTTACAACCATCACACAGATACTCAAACTCAGACGTAAAGTTGCACGTGGTGGTAGTCAAGATAGCGCTGCTATCTGTGACATGTAAACACCTGAGCCTTCCCTCGGCGTACCTACGGAGCCAATGAGGCGTTTACCCCCAATCTCCCCGGGACTGGGACGGCCCAAAGTTGCTCGAAACATCGTGCGGATAATGCAATGACGACAACGCTCACCTGCTCGCCTTTTGCCATGAAAAGGAGAGCATATCGTTAATACTCTTACGGTTGCTCAGCATGCCCGAAGTCCGGAGTTACCGAAGTTGGCCCCATGATAGACTCTGCGCCTTATCCAACTTCCCAATCAGGTATTCTTATACCCAAGCAATGCGAAAGGAGACACGGGTATGACCATAGAATATCTCCTCTCCATGCCGGCTTCCTAGGCGGCAGCCACTGGACCCACAACGGCTTGTTGGAGCTCCGCGAGAGCCTCGTCGTAGGCCTTCTTCTTGTCGGAGGTGACATTACCCTCCTTCCAGTCTACGCGCTTCACCTTCTTACCACCCCTGCGTATATTCTCACCCCTCGCCAGTTGTTTCCAGAACCAAGCAGCCTCAGTTTTCGTGAATAAAGTCCAAGCCTCGCCTGCCTTGTTGGCGCGCGCTGTGCGACCCACGCGGTGCACATAACTAGTGACGCTTGGTGGAATGTCGTAGTTCACGACGTGTGAAATATCGGGGATGTCCAATCCACGCGATGCAGCATCGGATGCAACCAAAATCTTGATGGATCCGGAGCTGAACAATTTCAACAGCTTCTTTGACGCTTTGGCTGTGGATGAAGGTGTCATTGTCTTGAGGTAGTCTTTAAGCGATGGCTCCAGGATAGAAAGGAGGTGCGACAACCGGGAAGCGCTCTCGTTACTCTTCGTGAACACCAGCACACGACTCCTATGTTCCGCAATCGACCTAGTGCCAATCGGTTTTGAGGAGTCGGACAAGTCTTTCTCTTCTTCGATCGGTTTGAATGCGTGATTCAGAAGCAGGTACAGTAGATACAGCGGCTTCTGCTGGCCGTCACCGACCGGTATTGCGAATTCATCGAGTGTGGAGGGTAGTTCGAAGACGTCTCCGTCCATCGTAACACCCTGTTCTTCTCTGGGTTCCTCTTGTACGGAAACCAGTCTGGGCCTATTCAATCTCAGTGTTCCCAACTTTGTCAGATCCTTTTCCATAGTCGCGCTGAGCACGACCTTTGTAAGTTGTCTAGGCGCGAGCAGAGCACCCCCCCACGCCGAGCCTTGTATTTCCTTCCGGATACGTTCCTGCGCATTCATGTAGTCTTCGGGGGTCTCGCCGTGCAGGGCATCCATGAGTACAGTAGCCCATCCTTGGAAGTCTTGATTCAGTAGCTCATCAGCCTCGTCGATGACTAACCATTTTACAGAGCGTAACAGGAATCCGGTGGTGGCTTCAATATGCTCGACCAATCTTCCAGGAGTACAGATTAGGATATCGACGCCAGAGTCGTATCGAGGGACATGGTCGATAGGCATGCTCATCAGATCATCGATCATACCATGTTCGACGTATCCGGACTCTAGCTGCTGCGTCGCCCTCCTATGCAAGTCCTGTGCTCTTTTCGGGTCATACTGTGCCCGCAGCTTAACGAGCTGTTTCTGCTCCGTAGCGAACGGGACATTGCCCACCGCGGTTGCTACCTTGATCTTTGTTCCAGCGCATAATTCCTCGGCGACTTGGAGAGCTTGGTCGACCAATTTACGAGTCGGTACCACGATGATCGCAGAGAGCACAGGCGTAACTCTGTCCTTCATCGCCTCGATGATAGGCAATAGATACGCGAGCGTTTTGCCGGAGCCAGTCCTTGCAGACACGCAGATGTCACCGAGGTGCTGTTCGTATCCCGGGTGGAGCATGGGCAAAAGTGCGGACTGTACCGCCAACGCATCTGTGTAGCCCTGCTTTTCCAGTTTTTTTAAGAAAAAAGCCTGTACTCCCAGCTCGTCAAAAGGCACACGCTTCGAGGCTTCGACGGTAACGGGCTGTGCGAGCCAGGCTGGCAAAACCGAAAAGGTAGGCCCGAAGTCAGGATCGGGGACAATTGCGGGTTGAGGCAGAGGCTCTAGGTCTACCCGATGTCAGTATGACGATACCTGAGTGTTTTCGCTGTGCCTTACCGCGAAGCACCCGCTCCTCTCCTGCTGGCACATCCGACTCTTCTCCGGCATCCTGACGTTTGTGCACAAGTTCCTGAGCTTTCCTGGATACCTTCTCGAACTTTGACAATATCGATTTGTGTTTCTTTGGGATCGCCTCGGGCTCTTCGTCGGCATCATCCGCGATTGACTCCCGCTTCCGCTTCTTGGGCTTCTTGGGCTCCTTGGTCTGTTTTGTAGATTCGCCCGCCACATCCTCCGGCCCCAGTTTTTTCACATCCTGAGCCGCCTCCGGCTCCTCTATGCCTTGAGCAAGCCCATGATCCCGCCGCTTCTTCGACTTCTTTTCTTTCTTCGCTTGTGCCAGCTTCGGTGACGATGCGGGTTCGGGGCTCGACGAGGCATGCTTCTTGGTCGCGGGGTTCGGCGGTACGAATCTAGAGTATATTGGAGCTGGCATGGCGAAACGTGTGCTGCCTAGTGTAGTCGTAACGGTGCAGTCTCGATCTCGAAGAAATTCGGAAATGCCAAGATTTCGCCGGAGGTGGAAACGCCGACCGCCAATGACAATGATACGTGGGGCGTGAGCTTCGTCGCAACTCTCTCCATGATTGTATGTCGAGGACTCTTTGAGCTGCCATGAATTTAAACGTTGCTCACACTCGAGGCCACAGTCCTTGGAACCAGCACAATGCCCTACAGTATCGCGTACGTTCTCCGAATATGGGTTTGTTGTCTTCAAGCTCACAGTATGTAGTATGGTTAGCGATAATTTCTATCCGCAGCCTGGTACGCTACGCTCCTGTGTCGGATCATGTCATATTCTCATAGTTTCCAGGCGGTGTGGAAAGCCATATGTACCAGCTCGCAAGTGTAAGCGCTTAGCCTGTAAACCGTACCAATTCCTCTAGCTCCCACACTCATTCACCCAGAAACTCATCAATCGCGGCCACAAAGTCATAATCATCACGCACGCATACGAAGGTCGAACCGGTGTCCGCTACCTCACCAATGGCATCAAGGCCTACCACGTTCCGTTCTGGACCATCTACCGCGAGACCACCTTCCCGACCGTCTTCTCCTTCTTCCCCATCTTCAGGAACATCGTCATCCGCGAGCAGATCGAGATTGTCCACGGTCATGCCAGTATCAGTAATCTGTGCAATGAGTCTATACTACATGCACGGACCATGGGGCTGAGGACGGTATTCACGGATCATAGTCTATTTGGATTCGCGGACGCTGGGAGTATTTTGACAAATAAGCTCTTGAAGTTTACGCTGAGCGATGTGGACCATTGTATCTGTGTGAGCCATACTTGGTATATACCCTCACCGAATTCGAGAACATGGTTACTGATAGTTAGAAGCAAGGAAAACACAGTCCTACGAGCCTCCCTCGACCCCTCGCTCGTCTCCGTCATTCCCAACGCCGTCGTAGCAGAAAACTTTCGCCCGTTATCCCATACAGAAAACACCCATCACAATGGCACACCAGGCCCTCCCCGACCTCTAGGCCCTCATGAAATCATAACCATCGTCGTCATTTCTCGGTTGTATTACAACAAAGGTATCGACCTGCTCATCGCAGCCATTCCCCGCATCCTCGCTATAGACTCCAACGTCCGCTTCCTCATTGCCGGCAGTGGCCCCAAAGCAATCGACCTCGAGCAAATGATCGAACGGAACGTCCTTCAAGAAAAAGTGCTCTTGTTGGGTCCAGTGCGGCACGAGGAAGTAAGAGATGTTATGGTACAAGGCCACATCTATCTTCACCCGTCTCTCACCGAAGCCTTCGGGACCGTCATCGTTGAGGCCGCATCGTGCGGTCTATACGTAGTAAGCACGCGTGTAGGCGGCATCCCTGAAGTTCTACCCAGCCACATGACTGAATTCGCGGCACCAGAGGAAGACGACCTCGCCGCTGCTACCGGACGCGCCATTGCAAAATTGCGAGAAGGAAAAGTACGAACGGACCTCTTCCACAGTCAGGTCAAGCAGATGTACTCGTGGACCGACGTCGCCCAACGTACCGAGAGAGTATACGATGGCATCAGCGGTGCATTGAGCTACGATGAATTCTATCAAGACGCCGGCACTGGGGGCACTGCGCGGGGACGTGCGGGGGTGAGGAGCTTTGCGCTTATCGATCGGTTGAAGAGGTATTACGGATGCGGTATTTGGGCTGGCAAGCTGTTTTGCATGTGTGCCGTGGTGGATTATTTGCTGTATATTTTTCTTGAGATCTTTGCGCCAAGAGAGCGTATCGACATATGCAAAAACTGGCCCAGGAAGGTGTTCACGCAAGAGGAGAGAAAGAGGAAGGAGGTGGACCCGACGATGGTAAAGGATATAGGTGGAGCCGCTAAGAAGAAGAATTCTCGGCATCGGAGGGAAAGAAATGAAATGCTGGATGAGAGCTGGCCAGCAGCACCATATTAGAACGACTAGCGATGATACCCAGTGCACGGGGAACCTTGGAGAGTTTCGAAATATTATTATGATTTACCCTAATGTTTCTTCGCCCGAGCCGGGCTCTGGACCTGAAACGAATCGTCGAAAAGGTATCAAGCTATATACTAGCCCACAGCGAGTAGGCCTATCCACGAAAATTCCGGAAACGCCGATAAATGCTCTGTACAGAAGGTTCATCTCACCGCAACAGCTATCTACCCCCGGCGACTTCTAGCCCCACCGATGCATAACATCAGTACAGGAAGCAACCTACTTCCAGAACCAATATTGTGTGGCATAGTGCACCTCAAACGTCGGCTTCATGTTCTCGCATGTCTTGGGCGCCGCGCCACCTGCAGTCTCGACGCGATAAACCTCCTTGTAATCACCCTCAACACCGACCAGCTTCAACCACAAGACGCTGCCCATGTTATTCGGGCCCTTGCTCGCGGATCCCGGTGCTGTTGAGTTGGCCACGGCCTTCGCCTTCACATATCCATAGTTCACCTTGTCGGTGGCGAGCTTGAATAGCGGGACTCCGGTCTCGGTGAACTCGTGGTGGCCGGACTCGAGGACGGCAGCGACGTCGGGGCGGGGCGGTGGGTCCATCATGGCAATGTGCACCATATCGGCGAGGACGGGGGGTGCGCGTACAGCGAGGCAGGTCATGTTGTAGAGAGTTGCCATGGCGCCGATGGCCTTGGGTGCCGTGGCGGAGGTTGAGTCTGCGCAGGTGTAGTTCTGGGTTCCGCGGCCAACGGCTACGTGGGCGAGTTTGAGGCCTGCTGAGGGACCTGGGAGACCTTGTGGCGCTGTGGAGGAGGTGGTTAGTCGCGTGCAATGCGATTTGGGGCAGGATGAAGTAGCTTACCCTCCGGCATCTTAGCAAAGGTCATATCACAGTTGCCATCGAGCAGAGTCGACGTTTCATCCTTGCTGAGCTGGCGCTTGCCCAAATGGACGATATTGGAGCCAGTCGGAGCAGCCAAAAGAGCGGTAGGCGCGAGCGTCAGGAGCAGGGTGATGGGGGTGTTGAAGAGCATTTTCGGGATGCGGTTGACGAAGCTTTTGAGAGGCTTTGGCGAGATGCTGTTCGGTCGGGGGGGTTGAGCGGGTAGGGGTGTGGAGGTGAAGTAGGCAGGAGGAGGTATTATAAGCCGACAGTTCCGGTGAAGGTGACGATTTTTTGACTCTTTTTTTTTCACGACCAGAGACGCGCCTTCCTTTCGAGCAAAGAGCAAAAAGACGGAAAAAAATGGACGAAGTAAACAAAGTCGTAGAGATCACAGATCCCTTTCTCAAAAAACGAAATATTAAAATCCCAAAAAGAGGCAAAAGAAACTGTGAACTCTCAACCGCAGGCTGTGTGGACGAAGCTGAGATTTAAAAACGGTCTTCGGAAGCCCTTGACCACGATACATATATACATCTCCCCTCCCCCTCCAGCCATAAATCTATTAGATCTAGGAGGTTGGTCGCGGGCGCCAGCGCGGCCCTCAAAATAGCCACAAACAGCCTTCATTGGCTGTGCTAAGCTCCACGCATCCAATGGCCAGGCCCGAGCGCTAACGCGTGCAGGGGGAGATTTGCGAGGATCAAGGTCAGAAGGGGAATGGTCCCCGCTTGCAAAACGCCCTTAAAATAACTGTTTGGGTTGCCGAGTGCGGGTTAAGGTGCTGATTGGCGTGCTCGGGTGTTAAGGTTCCGAGGGTGTTTGGTGGCACGCAATGAGCGGGTTAGTGGTTTTCGTAGTGGCTTGCCCAGGGCGTCGACGGTGATGAGGACGGTGATGAGGAGGCGGTGTGGGCTGGCACAACGAAGAAGAGCGTCGCGTTTCGCTGTCGTGCGAGGGAGAGAAAGCCTGTTCTAGAAGAGCAAACAAGCCATTGCCTCCGGGGTTCTTCTCAGGAGAAACCGATCCCAAGCCCATCTGCCAATCTCCCTTCTAGAACAGAAACGACACCAAGTTCTCGCCTCTCTTCTCTTCTCCACCAGGACGCGCAACCGCTCGTCCAGGATTCTCCAACCAGCCCGCAGAGCCGCCCGCAGAGCCGCCCGCACGACATCCGCACGACATTCGCAAAGGAAAAGCACCATAATTTCCCATCCTTGCACATTAACCTAGCTTCCACTTCCAGAAAGGTGCATATCCCGCCTTAATATAACCCTTCCGGGATCGTGGCGTGCAGCCAGGATGAAGGGATTGCGTGTTAATATCGCTACATTGAGCGCGTGTGCTCGGAGCCAATCAAGCGGCATGCAGGTGCGGGTAAGCGCTTGTCAACCGCTATTGCCTTGTCTTGTGCAAGCATTACACGTGGCTGCGAAGTCCGAGTAGGCAGAGGAGAGCGATGAATGGCGAAGGTAGAAGGTAGCCTATGTAGCGTTCGTTTTCCTTGCAGCTGGGTGGCGAGATGTCGAGGTGGAACCGCTTGCTTGTTTGTTTGACGAATGGCTCTACCCAACCACCACCGTTGAGGAGCTTGCGCGAGATAGCGCTGCAGGCAGTCTACTCGGTCGCTGGGGATGCGAGGTTGAGGAGTTAGATTAGTTGCAGCGGATGTCCCTCCTCCCGCAGCCCAAAATACTTCACTTCGGTAATAAACCATACGACTGGCGACAGTGAGCCAAGGTGCCCACTAAACATGGAAAAAACTTTCTGCCCTTGTTGACTTCGGTGCTACGCGAAACTCGCTTTCTGCAGACTCAATTGAGCGAAGTTCGGGACACTCATGCCGCATCGCATCTGGATGCATTCCGGAAAGTATGTAATATGGGTCAGGACCGGCACTTAGAAGCCTGCATGTGAGAGCGCATCCGGAAATACCCACTTGGCCCTTGGCAAGCGTATGATTTGGTAAGGATATATACATGGCGGGTAGGAGGCGCAAGTGACACTATAAACGTGATCTTGCAGCAGGTGCGTTGGCCTTTACCTTCTCGGCTCCGACACGTTCAGCTTCCTTATTGAGCGCTTCGAGTTCCGCCTGTACAAGCGGTATACCGTGCTCTAGTCGGTGCTCCTTCATGAGCTGCTCCAGCTCGCCAGGGAAGTATATACGGTCGACGCCCTCCATATGATCGGAGCCTACTACCCGCTTATAGAGGTAGTCCATGCGGCTCTTGAACTCTTCGAGACGCATGAACAAATCGGGTTTGATAGCGACAAGGAAATGGCCAACGTCCGCCGGCTTGGAAGGATCGTAAGGATTGGTGACGTGGCCAGCAAACGCGCTTCCAGAGAGCACACCAGAAAAGACGTCCATCATGACGGCGAGAGCTGAGCCTTTCGGCCCTCCCATAGGAAGCATGACGCCTTCAAGTGCCTTTGCCGGATCGTCTGTTGGCTTGCCGTCTGCATCCAATGCCCAATCTTTGGGTATCTTCTCCCCTCTTCGAAGAGCTTTGTATATCTTGCCTCTCGCTGCGACGCTAGGCGCCATATCCACAATGAACGGGCGTCCGTTACCTGCTGGAGCTCCGCATGCTATAGGTGAGACGCCCATGAGCTTGGTTTTACCGCCCCAGACCGGTAGAGCAGGCGAAGAGTTCGTGAAGACTAGGCTCATCATGCCTGCGTCTAGTGCTTGCTGCACAACCCAGGCGGACATGCCAAAGTGGTTGGAGTGCTTGATAGACACCATGCCGATGCCCACGTCTTGGGCCATCCGTATCGCCGCCGCCATTCCCATGTGCGCTGCAAGAAACCCAAATCCATTGTGCCCATCTACCTGCGCAACAGCAGGCGTAATCTGGTGCAGGCTCGGCGAGGCTTCGGGGTCGAGCACGCCCTGTCGGATGCGGGCCATATAGCTTGGAATGCGGTTCATGCCGTGTGTATCAACTCCTCGCAAGTCAGCTTCGACAAGGCATTGGGCGACGACAGCCGCGTTCTCCCGAGGAACGCCGTTGCCTACGAGGATGCTTCCCACAAAGACTCGCGCATCCGATGCGTTTACATGGAGCATGTGGCTGTTGTCTGTTTGGGCGCTCATCTTGCGTGGATGGAAAGGGTCTTCTATGACAGTCAGACAGCTTTCAGGAGAGGCTATTCGGTGAAACAGGAAAGAACACGGCTAATGAATCAACTGAGGCGAAGAGATATTGGAAGAGGTCTTTAGGACATTTGATGATAACATTTGCTGGTGCTGGTGGTATCGGTGAGAAAGCCGTTGACAGGGACCAGGGGCCCTGTCTAGCCGGAAGTAAAGTGGGCTACAGAGCCCACTACTGGGTATGTGTCAGCGCCGTGTCGTTGTCTCCGAGCCGCATCTGCGACATTTCTTCGAAGAGCCACTCCAAATCCCCAATCTCAACATCCGCTACCCCAACCATACGGTAGCCGAGGGCCCCTACCCTTGAACTTTCTTCGTCTTTGAAGAAGACGTACAGCCACTGCGTACTGAGATGTTCCTCATGAACCGCTTGTTGTGAAGCTTTAAAGATGCCCTCCAAATGGGACAAATTGCCACCACCAAGTTGACGATGCGGATCTCATGTATTCTGACAATATTGTCATCCACTCCAGCGATGGCAACTTCCCCCCAATCGTTAATCTCAATTCTTTCAACCGTAGTTCATCGCCTGCGCCTGCGAGCCTTGCACATTTCCCTTGGAGCCTCGCCGGCACGCTGTACGTGTCATTCAGCATCTCAATTTTGATATCTCAGCATGCTGAATATAGTCTCTCATACTCGGCTCCGTTCGGCGCCAAAAACTGAGGAAGTAGTTGACGTTGTGGAAGTGAAGGATGCTGGAAAGAGCAATAATGTGGCTTTCCGGTAAGTTTTGTCTGCAGGTAAGGAGCGGGGCGATAGCATGTCGATGTCATGGCGTTCCAGCCCACATGAAGCTGTAGACCCGCAGTCGAAGTTCCGCAGGGAGATTTCAAAAAATTTGGAGAGGCTTTCGAATAGGGAAAGCTTAAGTTCGGAGATTGGTCTGGAAGGCTGGCAAGGAAGTTGAAGAGTCCATCGCTGATAGGTTGCGAACGCCGACGCGGCTTCTTCAGCACCGCTGGTTCGAGTCCGCGTTTTACGTAGCGACCGTTCCGAGAAAAAAAATCGTCATTTTATGTTGTGAGAGCAACAAGAGTTGTGTCGCCTGAAAGGCAAGTTTGCGTTATGATCGTACAAATGCCAATACATACTCTAGTCTTTCAATTCCGTTCCGGTTGTCATCCTGTCGTTACCATTACAAGGTGGACGTGTCAATTTCCCTCCCTCGTTTCACAACCGCATGCTCATGGTCACTCAAAAGCAAGCTTGATTACGCTCGCAGTCGCATTACGCCTTTGAATGTACGGCTAACCCCCGATGTTATGCATTGAAAACCCACTATTTTCCGCTTATGCAGACAGATCTCTTTCGGGTGTCTGTCTATTCCCAAGCTCCAACGAAATACGAGTGTCGTGAAACGACTTCGGCGTTTGTGCTTGCAGACAGCAATCAATGAGACTGTAGCATGGGGATGAACGAATAGGGATTACTTGTTTAGAAGACCGACGCAATTGTATACGCCTGGAAGAATCCAATCCTGTCGCTGTCGAAAATTTGACGCTGCACATGTCCGCGGCGCCTATTCGTCACATTCCGCAACCCAATCGCAAGCCCAGATCAGCGACCTCGACACCGAAACATTCGCTACTCTTCTTCATAACCACGACGCTTGTCCACCACATCGCTATGCATTCCCGTCGCGAGAGGCACATTTTATCGATCAATGGCATGCCCGTATGGGGAAGTTATGATGAGGTTACTACACCGAAAGCGGTTTAGCTAATATTTCCACCTTTCTCTTACGTTATTCCGGCGCCTTTACCACAACGAAACGGAATCCCTTAGTCAAGCGACTCTCCAATGTCTTCTTGTCGAATGATGTCAGTCTCCGATGCACCAACTAAATCCTCGGCGGCGACGGCTAGTCATGGGAAGGAAGACGTCATGCGGAAGTTGGCTGGGGCGCACGCTAAGGGCACTTGCTATGTTTCTACAGTCTTTTGATCTCTTCCATCCTGGCTCTCTGTTGCTGACAGCTCGACAATAAGTCTGACTATATATGCTCATGCGCCCATGCGAGTCATCCTCCCATTCCCGTCCCTGTCCCGCCCCGTCATCCCATTAAGCTTTGCGTATAGACCAATCGGTACAGTCATCACACCCTCCTCAAGATCATTCGACGTATCTTGAGAGAGTAAGAACGCCACCATCAATCAGAACTGACGAGCTGACCTCAGGCCGAGAATTTTCCACATACAATTGAAGGCGCTAGGGCCGGGACCACGAAAGTGACACGTTCACCGAGAAAGCAATCTTTTCTTTGTCTAGACCTTCGCACGACATCTACTATTCCCGCTCTATATGTCTCATACTGTCGGAGGAATCCGAATCCGCCTTCCTCTAGCCACCTAATTTTGCGTTGCCTACGTCATCTACTACAACCCACCGTCAGGTTTTCTTATCATTGAAAAAGCTTCTCGCCGAGTTCGATCCACATCTTACGATACAAGCAACAAAATGATCCCCCCTCCGGGAGACCTCACTCAACCTGATGACCCATACCCCGCAACCGTCTCCAGTCCCGGCGGACCACCTACGCAGGAAGAGAAGTTCATTGACTGGAGTGGGCGCTTAGATCCACAGAACCCGTTCAACTGGCCTCAAACAAAGAAATGGCGCGTCACGCTCTTAGCATGCTTTATGACTTTTGTGGTCCAAATCAACGGCACGGCCATGACTAGCGCAGTGGAGCAGATCAACCAGAGCTTCGACGTTAGCGATGAACATTTTCCGCACTCATATTGGCCGGTGCTGAGCTGGAACCTTGGAGGCGCTGCAGCACCATTGCTCGGACTTCCATTGATGGAAAACTTTGGGGTGCGATGGAGTTATCTAGTATGGATTACCTCGCACCGTTTCTAACCCTAGAACTGATGGTATCTGCAGATCCTATTTGCGGCAATGATTATCTTCCATATACCACAAGCGCTAGCCCAGAACTTTGCCACTTTGGTAGCGACGAGGATCATCACAGGAGGCTGCACTGGCGTTCTTGCAAATATTACTAGCGGTATTGTAAGCGACATTTGGCGTGAAGGTAAAGCGAAAAGCTTCGGTACTTCACTGTACATATGGGGACTTCTAGCCGGCCTAAGCATGGGCCCCGTTGTCGGCAGTGTTGTTATTTATTACACATCCTGGCGTTGGTACGTCTGAAAATGCCTGCCAGTCAATCACTACCTAACCCCTCCAGGATCTTCCTCTCCCTGATTATCTTCTACAGCTCGCTACTTCCCGTTCTATTCATCGCACTCCCAGAAGTTCGTCCAGACGTAATACTCGCCCACCGCGCCCGAAACATCCGCAAAACTACCGGCCTCTCTGTCTACGCTCGCATAGAAAAACAGTCCACCAGTATCAGTGACGTTCTCAAAGAGACATTGATCCGACCAACCCGCATGCTGTGCACCGAAGCAGTCGTGCTTTCATTTGGACTGTGGTCTGCATTCTGTGTCGGTACAGCATTCATGTTCACACAGTCGATTACGCAAGTCTATTCTGAGTTGTACGCGTGGACTTTCTTCGGCACCGGTCTCGTACAGTCTGCCGTCGTGATAGGAGAGCTCGCGGGCTTAGTGGTACAGTTGGGTCAGGACGAGCTGTACTTCCGCTCAGCAGGGCGAAACGGAGAGAACCTAGGCCGCCCCATCCCAGAAGCCCGTCTCTACCTTAGCATACCCGCCTCCTTTCTCGGTCTCACAGGCGGCCTTTTCTACTTCGCATGGACGTCTTACTCGACACTCCCTTGGATTGTACCCACTATCGCTCTCTCCTTTGTTGGCTTTGGCATGTTCTGCTGTACCACAGCGGTTACAGGATATATTCTAGATGCGTACGCAAAATATGCTGCGAGTGCTATCGCCGGTGCAGCCTTTCTCGAAAATGCATTTGCGGCGTTCTTGCCGCTGGCGACGCAAAGTATGTATCGGACTCTTGGGTTCCAGTGGGCAGGGAGTTTGTTGGGGTTTATAGCGTTGGGTTTGAGCCTTGTGCCTGCGGTTTTGGTGGTGTATGGGAAGAGGATTAGGGAGAGGAGTCCGTTTATGGGAGAGGCCGCATATGAAACTGAATGAAGGGACATGACGAATTAGAAATTCATAAAAGTACTGTGCTCGTTCTGGCGTGCATCGTCCAACCACTGAATCTACAAGTAACGTTTCTAAGTCCCCTTCCCAGCGCCGGGGTAGATGGCATCAATCATCTGGTGCCTCGGCACCGCCTCCTCAACACTCGTGACACTATACCCCTTTGCTGTCTGAACACCCACTCATGCATCCCAAGCTTTGCCTACGCCGAACGAGAAGTCGAATTTATCCATATCTCCCGCCTTGTCTGCCTGCATCTCTTCCACGTGAGTCCCTTTGCCAGACAACACACCCAAAGTCGCAGCCTGCATCTCTCCTGTGACAAGTTTAATACTCGGCTGGAACATCGAGATATGGCCCGAGGAGGCTGCAAGCACGAGCCAGCCGTTTGTGCCGTTAATCTCCCAGTAGAACTTGCAGTCAGTGCGAGACGTTCTGCCAGCGTACGTGACATCAACGACACCGCCGTTAACCAGCGTGCCAGTCACGTTGATGTAATTATACGCTGTCTTCTTCGCGGAGCGTGTTAATTTGCCCTTTTTGTCTAACACCTTGATCCCAGGGCGGTTGTTGGCGAGAGTAGCCGTGACCGAATCGATCTCGCCGAGCACGTAGCATAGTGCGTCGACTGCATGGCCGAACGGGAGAGTGACTAGGTTCGCTCTTGCTTCTAGAGGGAGGGCGTAGGCTATCTCGTCCGCCATTTCAGGGCAGAAGATCAAGCCGTGCGCGTACATTGACGTGTTCAATATTCTCCCCAACTTCGCGCTCTTGACAAGCTCTCGGGCCTTGAGATGGACGGGCTTTGGCGTGCTTGAAGTCCGTCCATGGTGCGTACCCTCGTTTGCTTCGCCGGCTACGGAATGTCTTCGACCTCAGCTAGGTTTCTAGCTAAAGGCCATTCTACGAGGACATCCGTACCGGTTTGCAAGGCAGGCTTTACGAGAGCAGAGTGTTGGGGCATGTTGACGCTTACGGCGACGATGTCGACATTGGGATCGTTGGCGAGAGAAGTTGGATCACTGTGTGCGGAAATAGAGGCAAGATTATAAGTTTCCGTCGCTGCGACTGCGGACTCTGTAGAGCCGTGAGCTCGTAGTTTAGCCCGCTGGCAAGGTAGCCGAGGTGGCACCTGGAAGCCTAGGAGCCCCTTACGGAGAGACTGCTGCTGTGCCAGAATCCCATGTGTTTCTTCGATAAATGGACGTGTGCATACCGTTGACTATTATAAGCCGTTATCTCCCGCCTCTTTCTATGTCGTGGTCGTTCCGGAAGCTTGAAGCCCCGCTTTTTCGGCGATTTGCACATCGTCATCACTCTACTTGCATCATTCTAATGTTCAGCTCTCGCTGCACACGGTCTATATTGAGTTCCCAGCTAATACATGTGGCGCAGGAACTTCTGGCTGAGCTTGGCATTGAGCTGACGACGATTTCCGTCAGGGATACGGCAGATGGACAGATTCGGATAAGCTTTGCAGATGTGTATTTCCCCTTGTTGACAAAGATCTGTTTAAGCGTATGCTCAACACTGTACGCCGACTTTCCTCGTGCGAATCGATCTCTCTGTACCGGTCGAAGGAGGACAATATTGCGCACGGACCCAACATTAGATTCGCGGGACTTCTCTAGGCTTCAACCTGTCACCTAAGTTCGTGGTGTGAGCGTATATTCGTCCCTTCAGTGAATGCTTTTTGCGGCTGGGCAAGCTACGATCTTAGAGTACGAGCGGAATGAGGCACAGCCCTGCGCCGCTGCAAAACGTGCCCAGTCGTATCTTCGGCCAAGGCAGCTGAACCGCGCCACAACGTGTATCCGTTGGTGGCGTGCATGTGAGATGAGTACAAAACACCAAACAGCCAACGCCGCATTTCCATTGCGCTTCTCTTCCTAGGACCTTCGTACAGCTGGTTTTCGACCCGATAGCACCCCAACTATGGAAAATCAAGCCTACCTCATCTCGCTGCTTTTTGGCATCCTGAGCGAGACCTTGGTCCTTTCTAGAGGGGAATGGGATCGGCATGCCCCTCGCATCGTGGCAGCGTTCGCGCTGCTTGCAGCAAGCTCTGTGTTGCTCTTCTGGATGGGGTTTGGTCTCACTTTGGCTGCGTCCCTCCGAGAGACAATGCTGCATGGCGCCATCGTGCTTGCCGGTCTCTATGGCTCTATGACCATATATCGTCTCTTCTTCCATCGGCTTCGAGCCTTTCCGGGACCGCTGGCTGCCCGCCTGTCCGCATTTTGGGTTATCAAACAGGCCTTTCCGGATATGAGATTCTACGTCAAGGCCCGGGAACTGCATGATCAGTACGGAGATTTTGTTCGCATCAGTAGGTTACATATCGCTCTCTTCTGATCTATTTGCTGACTGGAACCCATAGGACCGCGAGAGGTGTCAATATGTCATCCTGATGCTGTTGTAGATGTCCATGGCCCCAGGAACAAGATTCGTAAAGGAGAATTCTATGATCAAATGTACCCCCGCCGGAGCCTTCAAATGAATCGCGACTCCGCAATTCACAGCAAAGCACGTCGCCACTGGGACAAAGCCTTCCAGACCAAAGGTAAGACGGGTCCTCGTCGCGTCGAACTATACTAACAGTGCCCACGACTAGCTTTGCAGGAGTATATACCTCGTTTGAAGAAACATTACGGTGTGCTCTTGAACAAATTCTCTCGACATGCTTCCTCAGGGGAGCCTGTCAATGCGAGCGAGTGTTTCACATTCCTCGGTTTCGACCTTGTATCGGAGTTGACTTTGGGAGAGTCATGGAACATGCTCACGACCGGTGAACCACATCCCCTTATCGCAGAGTTCATATATGGCAAGAAGATGATGGGTCTCATTATCCTAAGCATCTGGATCCTTCATCTGCTGCTGGCGATACCGTCGGTGTCTGGGCGGTTGTCGTACTGGTTGATCTATTATGATAACGCCTTGAAAAAGAGGAAAGAGGTCTGTTACTCCTCTGGAATAATTTCTCGCATCTGACATTATTTAGATGACCGTAGAATCACCCGACTTTTACAATCACCTCTCGCAGGCTGATGACTTTGATTACAATGGCGCCCCCGATGCCCAGTTAGCCGTCGTCGCCGGATCCGATACCGTGGCCTATACTTTGTCAAACATTTTCTACCTACTTTCTGCGTTCCCACAGTACCAAAACCAACTTTATCACGAGATCGGGAACTTGCCAGATGAAGAAGGCATTGTCCACGATCGGCTTTTGATGGATAAGCCTTACCTCCTTGGCATCATCAACGAGACTTTGCGATTGTATCCTCCGGTTCCAACGGGTGTTCAGCGCTTGACACCACCAGAGGGTGCTGTCATAGCTGGTCGCTATATCCCTGGAGATACGGTAATTTCTACGCCAACGTATTCTATCCAGCGAGGTATGTATTGAATTGGGGCTTCGGAGTCGTTGCTGATCTTTCACAGACAAGAGGGCGTTCATCCGGCCAAACGACTTCATCCCGGAACGGTGGTCTTCGCAGCCTGAACTGATTTTACGCAAAGATGCATTCTTTCCTTTCTCTTATGGAGCGTATAACTGCCCTGGTAAACCATTGGCAATGATGGAGCTGCGTATGATTGTCGCTATGGTCGTGAAGCGGTTCAGCATCTCCATCGCCCCCGGAAAGGAAGTTGAGTGCCGCCGATTCATCGAGGACCAAGCGGACTGTTTCGTAATGCACATCCATGACCTTCCTCTGTTACTGAAGGACAGAACTCGATCGGATTAGCATTGTACAATAATCATATTCACGATGATTGTATTGGCGTCGAGGAGAAAGGGCCCTGAAATATCTCGATAAGTCTCATTGATGCATCAAAACACATGTATCATTCAGCATTGGCTCTTTCGGCTCTCGCTCAAGCATGTACAACCATTACAATCTGGCGAACATATCGTCATTGACTGGTTTAACGCCTTATTAAAACCTTCTCATTGTGCCTGCTCTTGTCACCCCATCAACAATAGCTTCCATATGCATGACCACCCCATATCCCTTCCCGTGTCAAATTAACTGCCTGGAGCTTATACATGGCCCACCCTATTCAGTCCAATCCCCCTCTTCACGGAGGTCCGAGAGCGATTCTACCTCAAGACCTCATCAAACACTTCGCTCGTAGAGAAGAATCCACAAGTCGATACCAACATCACTAAGACAACGACAAAAGATTCCAAAACCAGCTTCATTAAACGGATATACAAGGACGGCCACATGCCGCATTCGTGCCAAATCGAAACTCACCGGAGTCATCTCATCGCTATAGGCCTGGAGCAAATGTACGGGCCTTTGACGTCGTAATTAAGAACTTCTACAAGTATAATGTCGGAGGCGAATTCGCATCTTGTCGCACCGATATGGCCTCTTGGCGTCGTCACACGGCTCGCTCCAAGCTGCTCAACCACTTTATGATGCGCTGCTTGGACACAAATTGAGAGACGCGAATCATGGCTACCGAACTTCAACACTTCACTCCAGTAATCCAGAAGTTTGTTCATGAGTGCTGACAAGTGCGCAGCAAATCGTATCTGCACAGATTCAACGACAGTGTGGATATAAGTGGCAAAGCTACGACGGAGTCTAACGTCGTTCTGCAGATCTACCTTACAATTGTGAATGAGGCAAAGAAATCCCAGATGCATAGGGGAAAGCAGCTGTTAGATACGGCTGCATCTTTACGAATGGTGTTAGATGGTGAAGACCGCGTGAAGGCGAACTGGCATCTCGAGAATGATTCGTCCCAATAACAGGTACCCGCGATCCATTTTTGATCAAATGAGCTAATCAAGATTTGGGAATATATAGATGAGATGACCGCAGCATTGGTGCTCATCGTTTGATTCTGACCTGATGAAGGCAACTACAAACGGAACCGATACCCCTGGAAGGAGACCCAGCAACTCTTTTCCTTACCGATCGCGGCACCATGCCACTTCCATTCTCTGATTATAAATATCAATTCTCTTATGATATATATCTGACTCAACATGTACTCGTCCTTTTCACGTTGTTGCCCTCCTACTTGTTGCTAGGTGAAATATCGCATCTTTGCTGGGTGAAACTTTCTAGCATCGTTCCGCTACCCATGTTATTGTACAAACGCCTCTCACCTCCCGCAGCCCTCCTCCCACCTTGACCGCTTTCTATTATCCGTGACAAACAATAGTTGAGTTATTGAGCACCATTTGCCCGCTATTATTCTATCAATGGCCCGCATAAGAGAGTACCTCGCCGCGCACGCAATCTTCGCTTTAGAAATACTTCACCTCCGCTTCAGCACACCTCGACGGATAGCACCAACCATCTCGCCTGTAGCGAAGCTTTATATAAGCACACCGCCGCCCATCCCGACCAAGGCCGCCTACCTAACATCACCATCGATCAACCCTATCTATCATTACTTCTCACCCTATCGGTGGCCTGTCACTAGACTATTCTGAACGACCTTTAGTCACCTGCTACGACGACCTGCCAACATCAACTCGTCTTTACCCACCGTCTTTCACTCATACCCTCCTCCGAGCACACATTGTTGCTGTCCCAGGAATAATCGCATTCACCTCTACTATCATGGAAACCATGGCAACAGAAAGCCGCCCTGAGCACGTCGCTCACACACCAGAGTATAAGCAAAATTTCTCTGCCTGGATTGACTCTGCATACGACACTTCCACTCACGAAACGACTCAAATTTTCAGTGTCGCCGGAGGTTTCGACGAGCAAGACATTGACGGAGAATACGACGAAGACGATCAAATACCTGCGCAGCAAGCTGAAGAGTACAGCGAAACGCTACAAGAGCCTAGCACCATGAAATTCAAGGTCAAGGACAATGAGACCTTCTTTGCTGCTGTCAGAAAAGTGGACGCCAACGCTGGTACGCCGCCTCCGTCCGAGACAATCCCACCCGCGACCAATGCTCCCGCCACCACCCAGCGCAAGCAAAAGATCATTTTGAAACTGAAGAAGCCGACACCCGCGAAACGTACATCCGGCCCGTCCACGGACAGCTTAACAACGGAGGCACCAGTCACTACGAAGTCAGGCAGGAAGAGTAAGGCACGCAAGGTGCAGAATGATACGCTCGAAGGAGAGGACTACGAGGCATATATGAGTGGCCTGACGCGTGGTGGTGGAGGTAGGCCGGACGAAGAGTACATACCTAGTTCGCCGCCTCTGGTACTACTCGATCGCAGGCCCGGTCGTACCTCACATTCATGTATCGCGCCTCCTACTCCAATCGATGACTTCTCCTCCTCTAGCACCATTGCGGAGGACTTGGGGAAGGACGACTTCCGGCCCGTCCACAGCCACGACTTCAACGCTCACCAAGGTCTCACCAACACTGACGAAGGCGAAAACAAGGGCACTACCCATCCATTTTGCGCCGATATCGACCAGGACATTCACCAGATCGTCGCCGAACTAGCCACCCAGGACCCCGTTCCTATCAACCTTCCCCACTGCGAGACTGGCGTCTGGACTGCCGAGCAACTGACCCACCTCTACATCTCGGCCTACACATCTCAGCACTGGCACATTTGCGACCTCGTTGCCGATACCTGGATCCGCGCCTTCCAATCCGTCAACAAGTCGGACGCACCTATCTGGCGCCCCAACAAAGGCGGTTGGGTGTACCAGGCGAAGAACCCCGAGAATTTTGGACTAGATGCTGTGGATCCCGCGCTCGAGGAGAAGGTTTGCGCGTTTGAAGCCAAGCTGTTGAACAACCTGTACTATCATACGAGTAAAGAGTGTGGTGCGCGCATGCTATGGGCGGATACGATGGCGCTGTGCGGCTGCGAATGGGAGGAGGACCTGACCAGCAAGGAGCGTCGTAACAACGAGTGGCATCCTGACCTTTTCTATAATGTCATGTGCACGGCTTTACGCATGGTGCGCCGCAAGTTGACGCTAAAGATTGAGGAGTCGACCGAAGGGGCGTGGTGCAAACGGTACCATGTGCATTCGTTGCATGATTTGCCGTGCTATCGGGAGATGGCGCGGGACGCCGCGAGGTTTGGTGGTGGACGGAAGCGCGGTGTTGAGGAGATGGAGGGGGAGGAGGGAGAGTGGCAAGCGCGGAAGCGGGTGTCGTTTGCGAATGGTGACGACGATATAGAAGAGTTGTTTTCGGAGGCGGAGTAGAGAATAGTGAGATGAGGAGGGAAGAGTATTGGTCGGTGGGTGGGAGTAAACATTGCGAGATGCTTCCGTACTTCTGTGTCCTGCGCTAGAATAAAGGTCGAACCCAAAAGTTTCAGTTCCGTCTGTTCGACGTAGAAAACGTTGAATTTCCATACACATGCGATCTAAAGGCCTCAACAACCTTAGAGGCGCACTATATAGCTTTTCCTCGCAGGCTTCAAAGCGGTAGTAAAGTGTAATGTATATTTTGAAGTGGTGCTATTGACCACTTTTGCTATGCGACGCGAGAAAGCACCGCTTCTTTCATGACAACAGCTACTGACACCGTTCTAGATACGTTCTACTAGCTTCCTAACCTCGTTCCTAAGTACAGAACTCCACGGTACGCAATGACTCTATACAGCAATATCTGGGGTGGTGGTAGCTTCCGGGGCTGGGCGAACTAGATCATCTTAGAGATAGGCTTTAGTCGGTCGAAGTAGTGGCGTTTGATGCTTGGTTCTGAGTAAGTCTGAAAAGCAGAAGATCCGCCTATAATATCGAAGGTTCTTGTCAGAGGCCATGCAGGTAACGGTCTGCAAGTGGCAGACACAGCAATGTCTATCGTTGGGGGAGAAGGAACAGAAAGAGGTTTGGTGGCTTTAAGAGCGAGTGGAGTGTTGACATAGACCCAACACTTGCAAGTGTCGGAGGCTAGTTACGGTTGGCTGGTGCCCGTCGTCGTCCTCTGCCAACGCCTACTCAAAGCTCTCTGCTAAAGCAATGGCGGAGAATCTTAGATCACCTCCTTTCTCTGACTCAATTCTCATCAACTTCCCAAGCCCCATTTCAAGCGCGGCGGGACTCAACACATCCTCATCCTCCTTCAGTGCACCCCGATCCAACGGACCCTTCCTACCCCCCTCCAACTCCCAGAGGTGGCCATCTTTCCCCTTCACGAAAGCAACAAAATGCTGCCCGCGATGATCGCCCGCCTCCGGTGACGTATCACCTAGTCGTGCGGCTTCTGCATGTGCGTTCTCGAACGCGTCTGAGTCTTCGAGTACCTTGGCCCTCTCCTCCATCGTCTTCGGAAGCGCATCTTTCTTGATCTGGTCGAGTGTAGAGCCAAGCTGGATATGCTTCGATGCCTCACCGTTTAACAGGCAGTGAACCATACCGATGGATCCACACGCATTCCCAATGGTCTGCTTAAACCATATAACCGGCTCTTCCTCGCCTTTGCCCTCATACTCCGGTTTGTCCTTGTCCTCGGTTGTACGCGCTTCGTCCCATGTTGGCGTCAGAGGAATGATAACGAGTAGCGCGAGCGCGGGGCGGGGGATGAAGGCGAGTAGATCAGGGTCGGTGACTAGAGGCAGAGGTATGATTATCAGTCTTAGGAGTGGTTTTTGGCTTCAGGGGTTGCTCACGCGAGTAGATATCGTGGAAGGCAAGGGTTTTCTTCAGGCCGAGGGCATAAGCAAGGTGATTGAAAACCTGTGGGTTGTTCTCGAGCATTGTGAAAAGCTTCGGCATAATGTCGGTTGCTGGAGCCGGGAGGCTGCCGGTTTTGCGTGTGCTAATGCTTCGTCAGTAGGAGGTGAGTGGGTGTTCAAGCTATTCGCGTTAAGCAATAGAAACTTTCTTCTATATTCTATGGCGGTGAAATGTAGACCCGATGATGGCTAGGCAGCTATGAGGTTGAGGGTGTACACGTACGCAAATGGTTCAGCAAGCTTCCCCCGCACTAAGCCGCATTCGGATGAGGGGCATTCCCTCCGGTGAGCGCAAGCTTCAACGTTTGACGGGATGAGAAGTAGGGCTTGCAGATTAAGTGGAGCTCAAATGGTGTCTCACATACAGTTAAGGTCTTCGCAATGTCCTTCTTCTATTAGAGTCTTACTCTAGAGCACCGTTTACATGATTCAAGCTGCACCCACCTGAAGCTTCGCCACAGCTCCATCGGCTCCCCGCTGTCATAGGAGGCCATACTCAGCTTGCTTTTTTTGTTTCATCTGTCCTGCTCTTCTCCCACCGCCTTTAGTCCTCTACTCTAGAGAATCTTTGCCCTTACACCATTCAACTCTTTCCTCCGCAGAGCAACATGGACGAAGAAGCGAGGCAAGCGCTCGCCAAAATGGCAATGCCTACCCGACCGATCAACTTTGTGCCCGCGAAATCAGGCGAGATACTCAAGCTTGGTCATATAACATGTAGGATCATGGAAGACGGTTCGAGAACAGGTCAGACACTCCTCTCCATACATTGCCCAACGAGTCGGTCTCTGGGAATCGCACAACTCCATCGTGCTAGCATGTTGAGAAACAAAGCAGACAATCGCATCGGCAGTGCCGAGTTCACCGTGCCAGCCGGCACAGCAGGTCCTCCAGCACACTGGCACGAAATGCACGACGAAACCTTCCTCGTCACGATGGGGACAATTCGATTCCATGCCCCAAACAATACGCACATCGACGCCTCCGCCGGCGACTACGTGACCGTCCCTATCCGCGCCCCGCATACCTTCTCCAACCCCTTCGACGTCGAAGCAAAGTTCTTCAACACTTTTACTCCTGCGTTCTATATCGATTACTTCAAGATATTGGCAGAAGTGAGCAAGAGTGACGAGAAGATGAGTAAGGAGAAGAATCTAGAAGTTATGGCGAGGTTTGCGACGATGCCGGCGAAACCGATGCTAGAGGAAATGGCGAAGAAGTGAGTAGTAAAGAGTGGATGCAGAGGGCTGAAGTCTTGAGCAGTTTGGACACAGAAAGTAAACCAGCCTTGCATTTAGTTGTCCTTGCTTGGGAAAAATAAATAGCGGCTTTCGAGTCGCAAGCAATCGATTTCCTTTGATCTACAAGATGTCCCTGCTAGACAGAACGCAACGTGATTTCAGCTCTCTAGTCGACTGTTTTGTCAAACTTGCTCGCTCGCTCTGTTTCCTAGCTTTGAGGCTGTTCATACACAACTATGCTTGAGTAATAATCGTGGCCTTTGCAAAGAGAGTAAATTTAGAGGAGTCCAATCAAGGACTACGAAACAAACTTTTAAGTACAATATGGAGTTAAGGGCGTATGTGTGCTAGCATAGACAGAGAGAATTATAGTGCCAGAATGGCAAGGGATAATGCCGTATAACCAGGTACTTGAGGTATACAAGGAGTGCGTCCCGATATAGTAAACCAGCCACGATATTTATCATAGCGCTCTGAAGTGATAACATAGTTATTCTAAAGGCTCTAGGATTGTATGCTCCAGCTTTTGTGCTTGTCGCAGTGCAGCAGTCTGTCAGTGTTCGCGTAGTCGCCTTACCATCATCCTGCAATAATAAGGTAGTTGATAAATTTAACTAGAAGCTACCAAAGATGCAAAGGCATGCAGTAATATCCTCACTTACTCGGCGCTTATTGCATTGCTGTCTATCATATCATCAACCAAAAATCGACCAAAAGTGCCCACAAATTACAAAAAAAAGGTGCCTTATAGCATAAAAATGTATTCTCTCCCTCGGGGAATCGAACCCCGGTCTCCCGCGCTTGTTACACCGTATAGGTGATGTGACAAGCGGAAATCATGACCACTAGACCAAGGAAGAATTGAAGAATTTATAGGAGAAGCTAGGATAAGGTAATATATAACTAGTGTATTAAAAAGAGCCAAACCGGCGCGAAGAATATGAAGGCTGAAAGCGGGGTCACGATGTCGAGAAGGGATGAAAGAGTGTGGGGCGTTGCAGTGGCATAGCAAGGTGATCCCCGGCTGTGATAGGTTGCGAAGCGAGGGACTACCGCTTCCGAGTGAGAACCACTATTCACGTCTTCATATCGCATGCAAAGACGAAGATTTCGTGATCACCATGATAAATTGACAACAAGTCCAATGTATTCTATGATCATGCTCATATGATCACTTGACGAATTCGCACATTATAAGAGTCGAGCTTGAAGTATAATAGCCATGCACACCAACAGCTTTAGTGTAATAGTACGCGGTCACCAGCTAAAAGGCAGGCATACAAAACTGTAGTATGCAATTGTATTTGAGATCGCTATCCAACAATTGCTCTCATGAGCTGGTACCAAAAACCCAGTGTAGCCCGTCCTTAGGTATCATGCAGAACAATAACTCCGTGCTTTCGTAGCTTCCTGATTCCATCCAATCCCTTCTTCGTCCCAAGCCATTTTGCCGCAGCCACCTCAACCCCGAATGTGGAAAGACGTAAGCGCAAGCAATGCAAGCAATGCAGCTATCACTAGCAACATCATCGACACAATAATGGCAGCCACGACCCGTTCCACCGTAAATCTTACATCATCTACCTGCGAAGTCTCGATGCCGGCCTCTTCATCTGCGTCGGTCGAGATGGAATGCGTCGGTATATGCTGGATCAGCGTTGCGCGGTAGGACCCACGCACTGCGACCTGGTAAGAAGGTGGTGCTTCGGTGGGATACGGTAAGAGATGCGCGAGCGGAACATCGTCGTCGTTCTCGAAATCATCATCTGTGTAGGGCGTGAAGAACGCCTGCGCGGGTAGAATGTCTGATGGCACGCGATGATGGCGCTGTGGTGTTGGTGATGAAATGGCCGGTGAGCCGTCATCATCGTCATCATCATCTTCTGCGTCTGATGGGTCGTCGCGGTAGGGTTCTAGTATTTGTGACGCTCGTTCGCAGGGCAGCGTGGGTAGCGGTTTCATGGTTGAAGCTCCGCTTGGTGGTGTGGGCGTCGAGCTTCGCGACGATGCCAGCGAGTCTCGGAATGGTTCTTGGGTGATAGCCTGCAGCTTCAATGTTAGTCACCATATAAATCAAAGCTCGCCTGCAAGAGTGCGCATACCTCCATCTTGCTCAATCTTCTATAACCTTTCTAAACGAGTCTCCTGCACTATTGGCGCGAATGCTGCTGATCACGAAGCTGTCGACCAAGATCTACACACGATACTACGGAAGCTGTCGATCGATCAGTGAACGGGGTTAGCAGGAGCAGAGGAGAGCGAAGAAGGCAGCCGCCGTCAGCGGGCTTTGAAACCGCAGTCATAGTGCCTGGCGCAGTGGGCAAGGCCACCCGTGTGGAGTTGGAGGCGGTTGATGATGCATGCGGCAACACGGAAGCTGTGGCTGGTTCCGTTCCTGGTGAGACTCTTGGCGCAGGCGACGCGGTGTGCGTCACCACTTCCCGAGAAGATGCCACTATTCATGGCTTTCATCTTCAACATCTTGATTTGCAATAGTATATTTGGCATTTCCACATCTGCAACTGTACAGCCATTCTCAATGATGGAGCCTCCGAGCAAGTAGTTGCACAGTGCACAACAGGCACTCGCACAGCCACACGGAGCCGCTCCTAGGGTGCCTGACGATCAATTTCGCATCGACCGACCCTGTCCACTCCCTCGTTTAGGGTCAAAAAATAGGCATATTAACCACGCCACGATCTCTTGTCAAGAAATTCTTACGACGTCCGGTGCTTGATTTGAATGTGAAAGGACAGCGAACTGCAGGGGATGTGGGCGTTGACATAGCTCATTTCCTCTGCAACCTCCGTGCTGACATACTAGCGTCTGGCTGCTACATGGGCAAAGCGTTCTATTCTGGGAGACTACAGAAACCACTGGTAGGGAAGAAAAAGTAGAGATGACAATTTTAGGTGGGAGCATCCCTCTATAATACAAATACCTCATCTTCGGCGCATCTCTCCTCATGCTGACCGTTAATCACGCTCGCGGCTCCTCAATTGCCGTATTTATTTCTCTTCTTCATTTCCTACATTGAATGATCCCCCATCCAAGCCTCCCTCTCCTCCCTAAACCTTTGATGCTGAATCATCTCCCATAGCAATAGAGAAAATGAAAGGAAATGAAATGAAAGGAAAGTTATCATCGTCCATAATATGAAACCTGACGTACAACAGAGTCTCTCACCAGGAAGTCTCGGGGGATCGGATCAACCTGGTGTGTGAATAGCCCAAGGGACTTGAACAGGGTGTCGAAAGGATGGTTTTTCAGATGACCTGGACCTCGCACAATTTGTCTGCCAGATTCCCACATCTTGGTCGTGAGTACATTGAGAGGGTGTGCCATATGGAACTTCTCACTGGTGAAGGCCATGGCGTCCCCGAAAATCACCATGCTGTCTTGTGCACGAGTGAAGTGCACGATAGTGCGAGGCTTCTCTACGATGTGTCCAGGATGGCCGGTTGTGTCCACGAGCAGATCTTGGGACTGATTGCCCATGAAGCTGTCTCCAGTACTAGAGCGTACGTCCTTGAGATATTGAGCTACTGGGTCGGACGCACCGAAGTGATGGATGAGGAAACGACACATGTGATCCAACAAGGCATTCTGTGCCACATATGGAGTGATGTAAGTCGTCTGGTCGCCGCGTCCGCGATGGCGAAGCCGCTCTACCAAATCGAGCATCAGCAGAATAGCCGTGTCATGTTGTACACTGAGCCGTTCTGGTCCTTACGAACGCCATCGTTGTCGATGTGAACGAAGAGGCACGCCTTCTTCTTGCCATAGATGGCGAGATTGACTTTCTTCGCTAGACGCTCAGCGGCAGGAGCCTGCGAACCTTCAATTGCCGTGATGGTTTCCATTCCATTCACCCAGCGGCAGATATCCAACGTCTCAAAATTGCGGAAGCGACGTGTCTCTGTGAGCTCATGAAAGGCGAAACCGTTTTGTAGGTGACGAAGCATGGGAGAAGTCTTGAGTTGCGGCTGGAAGTTGTTTTCTGACGCGTCGCCGAAGACCATTGGCGGTAGTTGCCTCCAGTCGCCAATCGTCAGTAGGAATTGCAACATCCAATAGGCTGAAAGAAGGACCCAAGTCTGCGCTTCGTTCATGCGAGAGATCTCTTCAACGATGGCTGCATGCGGATGCACGAATATCTGAGAACTTGATACGATATTCGTTGAATTCATCGGCGGTGAACTTCGCTTGCAGCTCTGGAGACATGTCCTTCAGACCTGCGAGTTGAAGTGAATAGTGTGCAGCTGACTCGTCAATGAGGACAAACCGCTTATCGCGAATGCCTCGATGCTTTCCACCCTGAAAGGCGTGCTGGTAGATTTGTCGAAGCATGCGCGATAGTTCACCCTTGAACTCGGTGTTGTCGCACAGGTACGGTGAGATAGTAGGTCCAAGAAGGAAATCCGGGTCTGCAATCTTGCCGACGGCACCTTGCTCAACCTGGCGATAGTGTAAGCGCATACCAAAAGGAGGGGGCAGCTTGTTGTCCTTACAGAAGGATTGGGGATGCAACGTAGTTGTGGAGGGATAGAGATTTGCAGTATGCGTGCTATCGTAGGCAAGGGGGTAGGCGGGGTAAGTGTGTAAGAGTTTGAAAGTCGAAGCTAGAGGTGAGGCTCCCAATTTGTAGGTGAAGGCGTCGTGCGCACGGACGGCCTTGGCAGAGGTTATGAGTGAAGGAGGAAGCGCGTCTCCTTCACCATGAGTTCGACTTTGCCGCTCTTTTCAGGCAGCAATTGGAGAGAATATTGTTGATGACGTAGAGACGTTCCTTGTGGTTCTGCGCGAAAGCAAAAGGTTCCGTTGTCAAATGTCTCCAGTAGGTATGCCAAAAGGTAGGAAGTAGTTCCGATGACAGGTTCCCCGAGCAGTCATTTCGCATATTTGACTTCTCTTCGAGGATTCGACCTTATCGGTGTGCGCAACCTGTCTCTGACCACCTTCTTGTAGGTAGGAACTTGTTCCTTTTGGCCTGGGCGCTCCAGCCGCCCTTGCGAAGGTGTTGAGGCGAGTGACCAAACCGCAAAGGTCCCCATACTGAGTAGGGCGATGACAAATGCATTGATCGAGAGAGCATCTCAGCCGTTAGCAACTTCCTCTGAAAGATAGGCCGACGCCAAAGCTCGTTACCTGGATTGTTATCGGGGTACAAAGTCAGTAAAGGTGATCCAGAAGGGTGTCAATACCTATTGTCCCGTACCAGAAGCGTCACTATCATGTTTAGCACTCTGACCTTGTCGATGAGATCTCTCTTTCCAACTTCTCCATCTCTTTCTTTCACGTGCAGGTACGCAAGTTCATTTCATGATCGACCGCTAATCTGGATACGGCTAGGGCTCCCGTCCCATCTTGTCTCGAACTCACCACCAATCACCGCCGAGTGCTGGCATGTCTCAGGCGTAGCACTGAAGCTACTTTTGACGCCTGGACTCGAATATTTGCCCATGTCAACTGGACGACCCCGCTGCCCCCAGTGGCCCCAAGGCAATCGGAGCGCGAAAAGAGATGACGAAAAATGTGTCGCACAAGTCCAATCCAAGCTGCAATCGTATGCAATCTCCAACATATTCCGCGTCTCTGTTCAGCTGGTACTCCACCCAACGCCCAGCACGGGAAACGAGCAAACGAGTCCACAAAAACACCGTCAATCAAGCCCACCCACCTCCGTTCGCGCGCGCTTCCAGCTCTCTTTCCAGGAAGCAAGGGGCCAGATTGAGTATATCCGTAGCTTGTGCAGCTGAATAAATAACGTGCACTGGGACGCCTGCGGGGATAAAAATACACATTTTCCATGAGCAGTTAGGCTTCTTCCTCAAAGGGACATGTTGATGTCACTTTTGATGAACGCCGAATACGGCAAAGCCCATCAGCCCCCGACGGCAAAGGGTAACCTACCCGATGTGGAGAAATCTATTTCAGCAAGTATCCACCTAATAATATTATGCGCTCTCGTAGAATGTACACGTTGAGAGTGTCTTTTCGGCGGATGGGTCGCGTAGTGGCGATTCTTGGACATTAAAGGAATATTGAAGCGGCTTGCGACGCGAACAATTATTCCGATACCGTACGTGCCGTATCATGTATCCCGCGATAATTGTCTGTTTTGTAGCACTCCAAGCAGGACAGCGATGGCGTCTTCACCGACCAACCTCGGCTTTCCTCAAAAGCTGGAGCGTCAAACTTATCGACCAAGCCGACGTGCCCACCTTTCAGACCATGAGCTCTCCTCCAACACCAGCTCATCCCAGCAGCTTCAACCCCCACTGTAGGCATTGCCGATATGAAACGTGCACTGCGGCAAGGAGCAAGAGGACCTTCAATGCATAACCCAGCGAAGGCGACCGGAAGGAAAAGGGAATTCGGAGAATAGAGGAGAGGTGGAAGCATTCCACGGTGCCTCCGAAAACTTCTTGCTGTTTAGGTGGCGAGTTAGATAGACCGGGGAGAGCTGACGGAAGTGCTGAGGAAACATTTGCGAGTCGGAGCTTACTTGCAACGAACGCCTTTTAACGACCTTCATTAGTATGGCGATAGATTTCTAGAGATAGCTGTTTGCGAGCTGTATCCACTCCTAGTAGCGCTTCATTTTCCAAAGCACAATCGTCCAACGCGCCTACCAATCGAACAACCCCATCAATGTGGAAATACCACAAGGTACTTACAACAGCGAAGTATTGGGATGCTCGACAATTTGCAACACAAATTGTAGCGCATCGTTAGTATGCCGGAATAACCCGGTCAAGGCGGAGACAGGAATAGGCAGGACCGTGGTCGTGTGATAGAGGCGAAATCATTGCATGAACTGCTAGAAACGTGTGGTCCGGCTAAGTAAGTGGGACCACTGCGATCGATCGAAGTGAGCACGACAGTGGAGACGGCCGCTGGGGAATGGTAGTGATGCACATAAGATATGGAAAGTGGAAAGTTGGAGTGATTGAAGAGGAAACGCCATTATTCGGGGTATTTCTTATCCATATAACCAAAGTCAAATCCACAGAACCCAACCGTAATCGCTTACCGAATCAGTCTCAAAACGCGCTGCAAGTCAAAAAAGAGCCGACCCAAAAGCCATATCAATCCCGCAAAGCTCTGGCGAACCTGTTGTGCGCCAGTGGTCCTTTTATCAATGGGCTTGGTCGAACCGAAAGAGCCTATCTAATGAACGCAAGAAGCAAGGAATATGAACAAAAGTGAAACCACTGGAGCGGCGCCGGGTGATACAGTATTAGCCGATCGCCGCCCCTCAGGCAGCTTAAAGAGAGTATTATGAGGGAATTGCGCATATCCAGATGTCCAAATCCCTCGACGTAATGATAGCGTGCTACGTTCCGCCTCATCGTAGAATATCCTTTAGTGTGCGCTCACGACGAGCGTACGACACCTGCCAATTCCGCCTCCACATACCGCGGCCAGGTGTTGGTGAAGACGAGGTACTTGATGCTCTCGAACGCCGGATCGAATACATCATCGGTGAACTCGCTGGGGACGATGCTCCTGGTACTAGCTGTGCTCGAAGCACTGGTGCTCGATTCGAAACTCGCCGGACGGTTGAGAGTGTTCTCCCAAGGACATACGACGTTGTCTCTTGGTGTTGGCGACATGATGTCTGATGAATCACGGTTCTGTGGCAGGTACGGATCGTATTCGATACCTTCGAACTGCCGCTGCAGCTTCTTGAAGATCTTATACTCGATGTTGATTGGTGTTTCGGCAGTGAATGGATTAATGAGGGTGAAGAAGATGAGCGATGCTTCATTATGCATCTGGCGTCTCTGGGTAGTCGTTACAGTACGAAGAGCGGACCACTTTTTCTTGAAGTTCCGCACTTCGCGGAGGAAAATGGTGTTTTCCGCGGTGAACTCACGTGACGCTGTCCACTCAATCAGGGAATCGATGCTATGCTCGATGCTGAATTCGAGCGCCTGCATAGAAGCTTTCGGCTTCAATTCTTTACTCAACACCGCCTGTGTTGACTTGTGCGAGATGGCGGATGGTGTAGAGGTGAGGGATAGGGAGTCGGTATCAGTCGAAGGTGCAATGGAATCGCGGCGCTTGATAGGCGACTTGGCGGCATCGAGGAGGGGTATGAGAATGAGTACTTGCTGACAGACAACTAGGGAAGGAATAAACCTGTTGCACAAAAGTGTAAGCCAGAATACCAAAGACTGAAGGTCGAGGGTCGAGAATCGAGAACGCAAAACGAAGCACAAAAATACCGCGGGAGGAGTGACTTCCGCTGCAGGGGGGCTTTGTAAACTTACCAGCCGGCCGGAGGAAAAAAATTGTTGATTGTGAGCATACTAGGCAGACGCCCATAGGTAAACGCCATCCAAAGCGGCGTTCCGGGTAATCTGCACGACTATAATTAGCGGCGCGCAGGTACGATGAGTTGGGGGCCACGTACCCCGCAACAATGGCCAATCTTGTTTGCCATGCCCAGGAATGTACATCGTTGACACGTCGGATCTTCCAGAGAATCCATGGACCGACGGCGGCAGACCAGAATAGTTGCGTCAAGATGGAAGGCACCCTGTATGCCTTAGCAGAGCTATTTCGAAAACGTGCCTCTACCACTTACCATTCGCCGCCCCTGCGACACTGTATCGCGTCTACAGTGGGACCAAAGAATCCGTAATTGGCGTGGAAGCGTCGAGAGCCGAAGAAGAGAACGATGGCAGGGAAAATCTTCTCAGGTCAGTCGGGAGGATCTGATGCGACGCGGGGAACGCTGAGGCCTACCGAAACAACCAGTCCTACGCATGTACCCAGGTACACTTTGGCTGCAGCGTCGAGGTCCAACCAGGCTTCAACTAGACCTCGGGGGGTAAATGAGAGTCGCTTCTTGCGAGCGCCAGCAAGAAAGTCTTTTTGCAGTCTGCGCTGGCTCTCGTAGGCCTTCAATACCCTTGCGTTGCAAGCTGGGACTATTAATGGCCGGTTTTGAATCTCGCGTGATGATACTCACCTTGGAAGAAGGCCATGCCAGATGGGAGGAAAACAGACATGATCCAGAACTCAGCGGCGCATGTGAAGCGGCCGTTCAAAGGATAGACGAGCAGCACCAGAATAAGGTAGACATGTAGCGAACCTACAGCAGTCAAGACAACCTCAACGTTGCGAATGCGAATGCAGAAGGCCGAACGACGGCGGTAGAGGACGTAGAGCTCGCCGGCAAGGATAAGAGTGTAGATGATGGCACCAACCACATAGGTAATACCTGAAGCGTCGATGTTGGGACGGCCTCCGTCGAGTATTCTGGGGACGAGAATGGAAGCCATCGTGACTGTGTTGTGCAGGTCACTCAGCAATGTTTGGCCGAGAAGTGATGCGGAACAGAAGGTTTCGACATCCAGGCTCGGGGACAATAAATAGCAAGGGGACCGGGACAGCGACACAGTCGATCAGACGTTACATAAGCGAGGGTAGGGCAGATGGCTGTGAGGGAGCGAATTGTGTAGAAGGACGACGGGGCTATGACGGCTGCGCGCACATGGAGGGGGGATCAAGAAGTAAAGAGGTCAAGTATAGCAACAACAGGATGGACCGGGCGGCAAGGGATGGTAGTCGGATGGTGCCGAGCATAGACCTGCGTTGTATCACGTCGGTGAGTCCAACTACACCTGGTGTGACCGAAAGGGAGAGCGAGGGCGCGTGAACCGCAGCGTCCCTGGCGGGGAGGTATCACAATGTCGATCATGGGCACACAGAGTGCTACGCTGCCATAGCATTAGCTCCATGCGCGAAAAGGGGACATTGCGGTGCGTTATCGAAGCCTTCCTCTTCCGCACGTAGTTGGAGAGTTGAGGTGCTTGAATGAACAGGGTGAGCATCAGGAAATAGGCCTGCTCGGATCAAAAAGTGGCTGGTGCGTGTTCGGCTGATGTGCGTTGAGGCGGAACGAGTTTCGGCGTCGGCCACAATCGACATTCACACATGCACCTGGCTCTCGCTCTCGTATTACGGGACCGTGCAGGCACTCCCGGGATGTGAGGCCATGGACGTTATCGTTTCAGCGCCTAGGAACATTTCCGCCCCGCTTCTTGATCGACGCGCTCGCGCTGCTTGCTTTTCCTTTGCAATTTGCTCCAGGTACCCGGGTCTGGAACGGCTCCTGTCACTTCCGCGATGGTTTCATGTTACGTCTTCTAGAAGAGACTGTCAACGTGTACCCCCAAGCCATGTTCATGCGGACAACCTACCCTTACTCGTCTCTCACCACCGTTCCCAGGTACGAAGCAATGGCGTTTGCTACCGCGCCACATCGGTGGAGAATCGGAATTGACTCACAAGACGAGCTCGTGTGCCGTCATGCAGTGAGACATGCAACTAAATGTGGCGGTATCATGATGGCCGGGATCTGGGCGCCTCCCACCGCCGTGTTGCATTCCTTCGAGAGGAGCTGTGTTCATAAAGTACGGATAATCCAGCCACATATTGTGCACGCCGGTGCAGTTTGTCGCTCCTGCTGGTCGATGCGGTGTGCACCGCATGAATTACATGCATAGCTGCACGCGAAGCTCGTCATGGTCAACACAGTAAGAAGCGACTATATGGAGGTAGACTAACTAGCTAGCCACCCTTATTCCGGAGCCGGTCCATTTACGAGATATGGATGCCTACCGCGATGGAAATCCCAGCTTCAACCCAAGAGGGTTTCCAATTATGCACTACGAAAATCGGGCAGCCACTCACGATCATCCCGATGACGAGCAGAACGATAGGCGTTCCTTGGTCCAAAAAAAGAAACGAACTAGCCTCGTGCCCCTGTAGTGCAATGGCATTCACAAGGGCACGCAGATCAAACCCGTATTCCCTTGTCGTTGAGGAACCCAGTAGACTTGGATATGCAGAGATTTACGTGCGCCTTGCCGTCGCCGCGAATGTACGGACTACGCGACCGCTCTAGGGTGACATCGTTCAGGGCCGGATTTAGCCTGCACTACACCTCTTGATCCGTGACGGCTATAGGCCGGATGATGCGCTCCACAAAGCTAACGTGCTAGAGAAAGATATTGATAAGTGGCCACCAGCTGGATCAAGCTCGATGTTCGCTCTGTAGTGTGCGAGCTTCCGCGTTGTTGCATCTTGGAGATAGGGTGTATTCAAGGGACAACCATTCAAGATGATCACAGTACATACACTTTAATTCAATGCGCTAAAGCCCTCTTTACATCTCACCCAGTTATCCAAATCAGTGTCTAGGTCTACAAATTGGATCCATCCGCATTTTTCTCTCTCACCAGCCTCTCGGAGGCATTGTACGACAACTTAGCTAGTTTGAGCGGGGGCCAGAAGAGGGCGTTTGCCCTAGGACTTCAGATTGGCGACTGACTCGTTGCCATTACAGTTACCTTCCTCTGCAATTGTTCTTGTTGCTAGAGCGTTGTGGAGACTGCTAAATTCAATGCTAGGCAGTAGGAATTAGCAACATAACGTGCTTGACTTTGAGTTTCCTAAATTCGCGACAGCCGATACCGGCACAAGTTCAATCCGCGAAACAGTATAAGTGTTACGGTCGAAGAGATTCCTCTGCCTGTAATACTGGCCAAACAGGTAGAGGTAAGCGTATCGACTAATGCTAGGAGTCGAATAACGGACGGTTTCTCTGTCGCGTTGCAAGTACAATCGACGTGTGGAAAGAGATAAGAGCTCCTATGTGGGCTAAACCGTATCCCGAGTATCAAGGACCGCAGGCCCTCCAACAACGGAGCAACTTACATGTATATAACAGTTGAGATTTAACAGGCTATCAAGTCGAAGTCGAGAGGGCCAAACTTGAGGTGATTGACCAGCGCCAGGACAAGCTAATCCCCAAACATACATGTACAGCATACTAAGCCATCCTTGAAAGATATTGAAATGAGTGCGTTAATGTGAGAGGTAGAGAAGTCAGTGGAGCAGGTTTGTATTCGGGCCTCGGTGGCTCGAATCGCATTCCTTGGTTAAGTAGCGATCCTCAACATCAGAACAGTATATCCAAAAGGCGCTAAACAGCAGAACTTTCATTACGATACCCATTTTAACCTAGACTCGTAATGCAGCCCCCTTTACTGCTACCGTATGTGTAGAAAGCTTGCATAGTCTTTGTGGCCAAGGCCAGTGAAATCTGAACCTGTACGCACATCTACAGTATAACTTAACAACCCGTCACTAAACACAATCTAGCCTTCGAGAGATAGAAACTGCAATTCGAAAACACAAATAATGCATAAGCTCGCTCCTCTTGCCAAGTCCTCTAAATGTACACTTCTTCTCGGATCCGTTAACTTATCCAAATGCAGTTAGACAAGTCAAGGTGGAATGGTTGGGATTTAATGTTATTATCGTCATTGTCCTTGTTTCGGGGCATTGTTGCTAGCATTGTGAAGGTAGGGTAAAGGTTTGGGAACGCGAAGGTCTGATGATGGGAGTTGGGATGGGATGGAATGAAAAGAAAAGATAAATGGCTGCTACTCTTATGCTTGCATTACCGGTCTGTACAGTTATACCATCGCGAAGGAAAGCCGGTTGCTGGAGCACATGCCAAAATCACAACTTGGTTCTGGATATCGTTAAGGAGTGAGGATGGAGTACCATGGATAGAACTCGTGGCGGTGCTGGTAAACGAGAATCACATCACCCCTTTTCATATAATATATCACACTAGGATGAACAACACAGCATACCCAAGAGATTTTTCTCCTCAGAATGAATTCTCGAACTGCCCATGGCATGATGTGTCCCGACCAAGTGAGGTTCCCTAACCCGAACGCGGTCCCTCACCGAGGCTCTATGTAGTAATACAGTACTTTGATGCAGATGAAGACCTTACGTTCCTGATTTATCAAACCCCTCCTTCTGCCAGAGTGTGCCTTCCTCCGGTCCCGCTGCCATCGGTCCACCCACTGAAGTTACACCCGCCACGCCTGTATCTGCGCCCGCATAACTCCACAGCATCCAGAAGACCATGAAATGTAGTCCGAAAAGGTATGCTGCGAACAAATTCCGACTTGTCCTTGTCTGTAGCACAAGTTTTGTCATACGAAAGACCATGCGCTCAAGGACATGCATTCGTCTAAAAGCGCGAGCAGACTCACGACCTCTAAACGCAGCAAAGGGTGAGATGTTCGACTCGTATGCGGAGCGGTACCGGTCCATTGTTAGGCCTGAGGACGTGCTGTCGGAGACATGTATAGTGTTAGGGTTTGGGCTTGACGAGTATGCAGAAGCCGAGGATGCTGGGCCACGGTTGTAGCTCGACACATAACGCGTCTTCTCATACAAATCCAAGTTGTCCTTTTGTAGGGCTGCGACTTCTGAGCGCAGCGAAGAGACGTTTTGATACGTCTTCTGTAGTTCCGCTTCGAGCTCTGCATTGCGCTTCTTGAAGCGGTCTCTTTGTGCGGTAACCATGGGAAGGATTCCCGAACCACCGACTGGTTCACCGCCTCCGGCGCGGAGCGAAGAGAGGGTTTGGGGAGCGTGGGCTGGGTCGAAACCCGAGATGATAGAGGACGTAGGCGATGACCTCCCGCGGCGGCTAGGGGCAAAGGAAGACTGCGGGTAGCGGGATGTATATGTGCCAGCTACCGACATGGCCGACGGATCAAACGCATTGGAAGCTTCCTTTTGTACCTTCTCGAGGTCGGCTTCTAGTGTTTCATTTAGATTTCTGGACTTCTCTAGCTCCATGTTTGTGTTTGAAAGCTCTTCCTGTAGAGCTTCTAGGCGGCTCTGGAGGTCTTGGTGGGAGACTCGGAGAACGGTGAGCTCGTTGCTAAGCTTCTTATTGCGTGCTAGGAGTAGTTGCTCTAGCGTTTCGCCTTTACCTTTCCCGGAAGCGCTGTTGTGCGAGAGCGCGATTTCTGTCGCCTCATCATCGTCGTCGCCAGTCGCGAATTCAATCGACTGCGAACCATTAGCATTACACATGCACAAATCTTATAAAGATCCCTGGACGTACCTTCAGCACTTCGAGCTCCTGTTTGACGTTATCATAGTCGCCCCATCTCTGGACCTTTTCACGAAGAGTATCCTTTTCGCCCTTGAGGTTCTTGATCTCGCGCTCCAAACTGCGGGTCTCGGTCTCCAAGCGCGTGCGCTCCGAGTCTTTCTCGAAACGGGCAGTCTCCAACTTTCGCATTAGCGATGAGTTCTCGGACTGCAGTCGGAGGAAAGCAGGGTCGTCCTCTACTGGTACCTGCTGGGTGACCTGGGCTGACGCAGACTGAGCCAGCTGGAAGCGCAACTGCTCATTTCGTGCTTCGACTTCAGCTAGACGATGGCTTGTCCTCTCTAATTCGGAGCTGACAATTTCAAGCTCTGCCGCTGTGGCACCACGGCCTGCGTCGCCTTCGGCTTCTTCACCCCGCCCAAGCCTCTGCGACACCTCGTAACTTGCCTTGAGCTCTTTCAATAACCTCTCTTGATTGTCCACCTTCTCTTCTAGGGTCTTCTCTTTCGCCTCCCAGTTGTCCTGCTTCTCGGTCAAGACGGCGGACCATGACGCTTCGACTTCCTTAATCTTGCTATCCCTAGCATCCTCCAATGCCCTGCGCGCAGCCCTCTCCTCCTCCAACTTCTTCTCCACCTCTTCCAGCTGCGTAGTAAGACTGGCTACCGTCTTTTGTAGATGTTCATTCTCTGCATTGAGCTTGGGCACCGTCTCCTCGGCAGTAAGTAAGGAGTCGATGGAGGCTTCAAGGAGAGGGTATGGGTCGGGGGCTTCGGAGAGCGGTGAGTATAGCTGAAAGAAGGCGGCCTGAACAGTCTTGGACTGGTTCGATATGAGATCGATGAAGCCCTGGTAGGCTATGGGAATTAGCTATGATGTCCACAGGGGTGTTGGTACGCCCGTACATACATTTCAGCAGTCCTTTGATATCGTTGAGTTTGCTTGCGTCATCTTGCTTCCGGAAGTCCTTCGTCTTCTGGGCGAGGTCTTTCCGCTGTGTGAGGGTGTCTCTCTGGTGCGCAACGAGGTCTGAGGCGACGGCATCGAGTTGAGGAACGAGCGAGGTCAGGTCGATGGCTGGATGCTTCGTCAGCTGGTGCCCATGGTATCTTTTGGTAGCGTTCGCCTACTCCTCCATGCCCCTATGGCCTTTTGGAACTTGTTGTCTTCGGCAGCATCTCTTCTGCCTTCTTGCGCGGAAGGCTCATCAGGACGCGCCGCGTCCTGCGAGCTTCTGCTCTCGCCATCGATTCCGTCGTCCATCCCTGCTCCTCCCTCCAGCTCTACCGTTCACGTGCGGAAGTCGAGACGGGCGATTTCCCTAGAAGGCCAACGTTGCAGGCTGTGTGTCGTTTGGGGGATTCGCGTTGGCGCATTGGAAGTCAACTGTAGATGGCACTTTTGGATGCGGCCAGCTTTCACGATGCCCCGGGATGCGGCGGCGCAGGGGCCAGCGCCGATTGGTGGGACCGGCCTAAGGTTCACTCCTTCGCCAGAACGCATTTTGCCATTCGCAGGCGTAGCTAGTCATGGCGACCCCGGCGCATATCGAACATGGCAGAAGCACCCTCTCCGCAATTGACTGCGCGTCCGCCGCCCCAGCATGGAGCCTACACGCTCCGCAAGCTAGTATCAGATCTGCCGCTGTCTGCTGATGGCCAGGCGACCGACGTGCGCATAACCTGTGTCGAAGTATGGAACGGCAACCTCTATGTCGCCACGTCGGCTGCAGAGGTCCTCCATTTCGTCCTCCTGCCTCCGGAGACCGATGACCCCGCCGAAGAGCCCACCGCCATTATCGCTTCGCGACTCGAGCCTACATACAACAATGACACCGGCGCCGGCGTGCAGCAGATCCTCCTGCTGCCTCAGGTCAACAAGGCCTGCATCCGATGTAACAACACCTTGAGCTTCTACACTCTCCCAGAACTGAGCCCGGACTCGAACTCGAAGCCGTTTACGTGCTCGTGGATCGGCGGTCCCGACTTGAACGCTGACGATGGGTCTGGCGATGACGGAGTGGTTGTCATGGTGGGACTGAAGAGCAAGGTGCGGCTGGTCCGCATTACCGAGGATGCTCCTCCAAGAGCCATAAAGATGATAGAGTACGGAGGCTGCCTCATATCCGTCCGTCGGGACGCCTATTCCTGCACAGCCGATTCGCATTCATACGCCCTCTTGGATGTGGAAAACCAGCAGAAGATTGGTTTGTTTCCGATATCATCTCTTGATCCGGACGCTCGCCATGTGGGTGGAGCCGCAGAGGACATCACGGCAACGCTACAGCCGCCCTCAAGAAGCGTATCGTCCGCAAGCATGCATCCACGCGGCCCGCAGGAAGAGCAAGGAGGCCATTCTAGAAGCACAAGCCTCGGCTTATTTGGGACGGGAGACTCTGCATCTCGTACAACCAGCCCGCGTCCACCGAGGCAACGGTATGGGTTCGACGTGCCCGAGTCATTATCGAGAGCCATGTCTCCCGTGCCAGCCGCGTCACCAGCACGTTCACCTAGTAGGCAGCATCCGGAGAGGAACTCAAGCCTCCCACGGACTGGTGCCACGTCCTCCGACAAACCGTTACCACCGCCTCCGGCGCCTCAAGAGTCCGCACCGCTGGGAGAAGAAGCTCCGTCAGCCGCGCCATTCATCCCGCTTAAACCTCACATTGCTTCACCAACACCGGCCGAATTTCTCCTAACAGTCGGAACAACTCCCTCGGAACCGGGCGTAGGAATGTTTGTGAATCTGGATGGAGACATGTGTCGCGGCAGTATACAGTTCAACAGCTATCCAGACGCCATTATTGTAGACGGGCAAGGCATAGACATGTCAGCTTCGGTGAGCCCGGATATGGATGCCGAAGAAGGCTATGTTTTGGCCGTGGTGCATCAGGGCGATGGTGACCAATTGACATACGGTGTCGAGATACAACGGTGGGACGTGGATGCAGGGGCAGGAGAAGCTAACAGGGAGTGGTTAGACCTGAGCCCGCTTGGCAGTACTTTTACGGACAGTTTGGAGCAGGCCACGATACCTTTGGGCATGCGAACAGTAGCCCAGCCTACAGATTTAACCTTGTTCGAGATTGGAGCGAAGCTCATGGTCAGGCGCCTGAAATCAGACTCTACTAATGCGTACTCGTCCTCACTAGAAGCTGACAAAGGAAAAGCATCACAAGAGAAGGCGGATCGCGAATTCACTGAACGCTTGTCGAAAACTCGGGCCAAACACGTGCTTTGGGCTGGAAATCAGATTTGGTGGATAGTCCGGAATCCGCTAGTGATTCGCCTTGATGCTCGTCTGCAAGAAGCGCAGGCGACTTCCACTGGCGATGGGGTGCGTATCCGACCCGACAGGCGTCTATTGGAGACTGTCCTCGGCGATATACGGGGCCGAGAGCCTCGTAATGAATCCGAATACCTCGGCCTGATCTACATTCGCCAAAAAGCGTCTGTATTGCTCTTCATGGAGCTCATCCTCAGAAGTAGTACAAACATCATCATTTTCGAGAACGAGAAGCGTATCACGGAGCAAGCACTCATAGACGGGGAGATTGATCCGCGGGTTATCTTGTCTCTACTTCCACTACTGCATGAGGAAGTTGTTCAGGGGCCCGAAGGCATACAGATTTCCGGTGGCATCACTACGCTCGTTGAACAATTTCTTCGACAAAACGATCTAGCCGCTATGCCTTCAGACGCTCACGGGCCATTTGGCGATAATCTGCTCAACGTGACGAAGAAATATTTGATCTTCTGGAAGAGGAGGAAGGGCATGGCAAGCGTGACAAACGATCCATATGTTTTTCAGAGTATTGATGCCGCTCTGTTGCGGATACTTCTGCTCCTCGACCAAGGGAGTCCGAAGGTTCCCGGCGGAATACTCGGAGCTGAGTTGAAAGAGCTCGTAGACAACGAAGTCGAGTGCTTCGATAGGGCTGTTGCATTGTTGGAACAATTCAAGCGTCTCTATGTGTTAAGTCGCTTCTATCAGCGAAACAGCAAGGCTTCTATAAAAGCGTCAAACGTGCTCGCCACGTGGCGACGCATTCTAGAGGGCGAGACGGACAAAGGCGGCGAGTTTGTTGATGGGGAGAATGAGGTGCGTAAGTACCTTGCCAGAATTCGCGACCAGTCTATCGTCGAAGAGTATGGTTCGTGGCTAGCGAACCGGAACCCCAAGCTCGGTGTGCAAGTGTTCGCGGATGATCATAGCAGAGTGAAGTTTGAGCCTACACACGCAGTCGCTGTTTTGAAAGAGAAAGCTCCGGGTGCCGTTAAAGAGTACCTAGAGTATCTTGTCTTTCAACAAAAGGTAAGTCAAGGTCTTGTTTCTGATGGTCACAACGTTTTGCTAACTGCAGAAGCACACGGAATATGTCAATGAACTCATCGCATTCTACCTCGACACTGTCATCAATGAACTTCAGACAACCCCGTCTTCATGTGAGACACTTCTCCAAACATACGAGACATACCGCATTCTGCGTTCACCCAAACCCACCTATCGACAGTTTATCACCGACAACGCCCTTGATGCGGAGTGGTGGCACGCTCGTCTCCGCCTCCTCCAGCTTCTAGGCTCTAATCAACCTGCTACTTCATCTTACGACGTTCCTTCTGTTCTATCACGACTGCAGCCTTATGTACAGGAGTTGGTACCCGAAATGATCATTCTCAACGGCCGCCAAGGCCGCCATCAAGAAGCCCTACGCCTACTCACACACGGCTTAGGGGACTTTGACACGGCAATATCTTACTGCTTGTACGGCGGATCCTCCATCTTCAGGCCATCCGACTCCGGCTACGTCCCGCAATCCGATCTACCCACCAAAGCCGAGCAATCCCGTCTCTTCAACCATCTTTTACAAGAGTTTCTGCGGCTAGACGACCTCGCGCAGCGCATCGAACAAACCGGTGAGTTGTTGGAGCGGTTTGGAGGCTGGTTTGATGTCGGCGATGTGTTGGCCATTGTGCCGGATGATTGGAGTGTGGATGTATTTTCGGGTTTTTTGATACAGGCCTTGAGGAGGTTGGTGAAGGAGAAGAGTGAGAGTGTAATTGTGAGGGCTTTGAGCGATGCGCAGAATAGTATGATGGGTGGGGAGCTTGTGGAGAAGAGAACGAGGCCTGGGCCGACGTTTGAGAGGGTTATTTGAATACGTAGTTGATTTTAATAGATAGTGCTGCAGGATGTGGATATTTTCAATAACTTGCACCTCTCACTGAGATTGGGCGTTGTTAGCTTTCTTGTGTAAAGTCTTGGCAAGCAAATCATTCTTGCACTTCTAAACGTCCCCACGAAACCTTCATCAACAACGCCAAGTGGCCTACAACTTTTCTTTATAAAGTCCAAGTATCGCATAACCAGATCGAACCCGTCGCAGTCGTCAGAAAGCTGCAGCGGAAGCCAAAATGATGCAGCGGCGCATGGTAAGTCCCCAGGCCCCCAACCACCGTGTTCGAGGGAGAGGGCGACGGTTGGAACGGCGACTCATACGATGTTTAGCTATCAAAAGACGATGAGGCGACGGCCGCGGGCGAGGATGTTCAGGTTCGCCGTGAGGATCAAGAGAAGATCAGTCGGTTTAGCTCGTTGCATCAGAAAGAAATAAGAATGGAGGAGGAGTTGAGGGGGAAGCTTGTGAGTGCTATTTTGGGCGCGTTCATCGCGATATTGTAAGATTGCTGATTTTGGCATAGAAGGACAAGGAGGATCTCGAAGAGATTTCCGGCGAGCTAGAGTTAGTAGATGAAGAGGAGAAAGTCCCGTAAGTATATCCTTCATCGTCATTGCCGTGCCTCTATCGCCATACTGAACATCTTTAGGTATAAGATCGGCGACTGCTTCGTCTCAATACCACAGCCTGAAGTCTTGAAGCTGCTTTCTGCGTCTACAGAGGACATCGACGGCGAGGTCGATGTGCTGAAAGAACAGTTGACCGCCGTTCAGGAAGAGATGAGCGAGTTGAAGAAGGTGCTATATGGGCGGTTTGGGCGAAGCATTAATCTCGAGACATGAAATATTTGATAGCTGCCTCTGGAACTTGTTTTCCGGTGCTGCGCTTACTTCGAGATAAGTATCTCTGTACCAGCAATGGAGCGATGACAAGACACCTTCTCAAATTCAATTACTAAAATAACTAATGCACGTGTGACTCACGATCTCAGCGCTCAGAATCGCTTTGCATAGGATTGGCGCACTATCTGCATGGAGTTCAACCGGTTCGGAGCCATCATTGCCCAACCCAACATCATCTCGGTGTTCTCTCCGCGGCGGCAAGTGGATCCACGTCCTATCATTATAACCGGCAGCTACAACCAATCGTGTGCTCCAGAACCATGTAGGAAATCTGCATTTTCCCCGACCTCGGATACGCTACAACGCATTAACCAAATACGGTGTGGTGATTGAGGTTATGTCATTCACGCCCTTTGCTGAAGAATCCACCGCTTTCCCGCTACCTTTTGAAATCCTGTGTTCCAAATTGCAGGCTTTCTTTGATGAGATTGGGTTTGAACACTCTGATTGTTGCGGAAATTATAAAACATCATGGAAGAAACTTCGAGTGATCTGGAGAAGACGTATTCGAGGGATAGTCGAATGTTGACTAACGGATTGGAGCATGCAGCGACGCCGGTGGCTCTTGTAAGGAGCGTGACGCAGCGCAGTCGTCGTATGTTCAGTCCACACACATGACATTTTATACCGTCATCCAAACTACACTAGAGCCAGTCACGCTGACAGTGGGTATTTAGGAGAGGAAATACCTTGCACCGGGTACAAAATCACTATTAAAGATTCTGATACCCTCATAGGCGTGGAAAAAAGTGACAGGATTTTAGAGACGAGTTCACCATCGCCGTCAGCAACACCGCCATCGCGGAATTCTTGTGATAGAGAGGACGGGGTAGAAGAGAGTGTGAAGAAGATGATCAAATTCGAGGATGGGGATCCTGAGAATCCAAATAATTGGCCGCAGGTAAGTGACCGCAGTGGTAGACGAGAGATTCGGGGTAAGACCCAACGACTGATGATGTGATGCAGTGGAAAAAGCTATACGCGCTTTTCGTAGCCGTCATGAGTGGTGCGTTCCTCATTTTAGTGTCTGGAAACCATAATTAACGCACGTCATAGTAATGAACAGCACAATGTCCTCCTCCCTCGCTGCCGGCGCCGCAGCCCCCATATCGCGCCACTTCGCCATAACCTCAGAATCAAAACTTATCCTACCCACCTCTATCTACTTAGTCGGCTACGTCGGTGGGCCCATGATATGGGGACCCATTTCAGAATCGTACGGCCGCAAATGGACGATGATCACTTCGTTTGCGCTGTTTACGGTGTTCTCGATCGCGTCAGCGGTGAGCCCGAATTTTGCAGCTTTGGTGTTTTTTAGGTGGCTTGTGGGCGTGGCTGGAAGCTGTGCGATCAGTGTTGTGGGCGGGGTTTGTGCGGATATTTATCATAACCCGATGTCTAGGGGTAGGAGTATGGCGATTTTTATGGTCAGTCTTGTTTTACCTAGCATGGAAATGCTACTGATGATGAACTAGGCTGCGACGACCTTCGGACCCATCCTTGGCCCTCCCATTTCTGGCTTCATTAGTGCAATCTCCTGGAATTGGGCTTTCTGGATCGGAGCAATCTTCGCAGGCGCATCGTGGCCGCTCTTTTTCTTCCTACCTGAGACATACGGTCCGACTATTTTGAAGCATCGCGCGAGGAGATTGAGGAGAGAGACAGGTGATGAGTCGATTATTGCGCCTATCGAGTTGGAGAAGACGGACCTCGGACACATCGTGACAGTTGTGTTGACGAGACCACTTCGCATGATTTGCTTTGAGCCCCTTGTGCTATTTACTTGTTTGTATTTGAGCTATGCATGTAAGTCGTCTCGAAACTTCCGCAAAAGACCCTCGCACGGCCTTGCAGACCCCCGGATTACAAAGCTAACATAAAGAAAAGATGCAATATTCTACATTTACTTCCAATCGTACCCATTAATCTTCACCAACATCTACGGTTTCAATGCTGGTGAACAAGGTTTAACCTTCCTCCCCATCGGCATCGGCGCCATCATATCTGCTTGCATATACCTCGCCTGGGACGAGATCCTGCGCCGCGCCCAACAAGCCCAAAAACCGTGGTCTCGAAAAGAAGAAATGCGGCGTCTACCACTCGCTTGCATCGCGGGCCCCTTTTTTGTCATATCTTCCTTCTGGCTAGGCTGGACGGCTAGAGAAAGCATACACTGGATCGCGCCCTGTCTTGCGGGAATACTATTCGGAATGGGCTATCTATGCCTCTTTATGGCGCTTCTTAACTATCTCGTCGATGCGTACGAAGTCTTTGCCGCCTCCGCAATGGCCGCTGCATCCCTCTCCCGCTCGAGTTTCGGCGCCGTGCTGCCGTTTGCAGCGAAGCCCATGTATCGGAGTATGGGTATTGCATGGGCGACTAGTTTGCTGGGGTTCTTTAGTCTAGCGCTTTGTGTTATTCCGTTTGTGTTCTTGAGGTGCGGTGAGCGGATGCGAGAAAAGTCGAAATTTTGTCAATATCTTGCGCAGAAGAAGAGGGAGGAGGCGGAGATTAGAGAACGAGAGAGGAGGCAAAGCAGTAAAAGTGTGAATCAGGAGCATGGATTCGCGAAGGACACGGAGGAGGCGTGAAGGGGGGTGGGGCGATAAGTATTTGATTGTCTTTTTGCTTGGGATATAGAAAATGTCAAAGCATTTCTGGAACGTGAACGTAGAGCATAATTCTTGGAAATAATTATACGCCCTTGCCATAGATTTATAATGTAGCCCTTTTTCGCTGCTACTGTATATGTAGAAAGTGCGGCCACCTAAAAACAACGAAAGGAATGAAGCAGGTGTTAATCAACTCGCTGAACGGACTGCTGAAATCTAGGTCATAGGAATTACGGGCACAGGGCGCGTGCCCGTGCGTCTCAGTGTTGATATTTTCCGCACACTACCTAAGGTACCATAAATGTGACACCATGTAGAATTTTTAGGGCTAGAAAGGTGCAGGTGCATGACCTGGTGGCATAGCAGTCCTGTATTATTTTTCATCCCATCTGGGACGAACGGAACCAAAGCATCTCTAAGCTATCAACTCACTCGGACATATTCCACACGCATGGATTTATCGTGACCCATGCGCGGAGCTTTTCCGCGCTCCTCATGCAGCCCCTGAATCGCCACCTCGTAGCACCGTCCCAAGCGACCTTCTCGTTGGTCGGCTAATCAAAAGCTTCTTAAGCTAGGCGACGGGGGTATTTTGCTGAAGAAAGCTGCGCGGAAACCATATTGCGGGGAAACCGTGTCGCCCAGCTTATCTTTCGGACAATTCAGGACGCTAATGATAAGCTATCGTATCAGATACATGCGTCTGTCACCGGGAAGCTAGTACATATGCGAGAAGTAGGCGTTGGGCTGTGCGAGGGTGAACTATAAGATGGCCGACACAAGAGCGACAGGTGTTGTGTAACATTTGTAACTTGACGTCTTCTCCCTCACCTCATAGCAAATTGGATATCCTGGAAGCATTGAACGCTGAAGATGGCAGAGGAAATCTTGAAGCATGACCCTGAGAGGCAGGCTTCGCTGACTGGAGTCACGGAGGGATTGGCGAGCGCAGATGATGCTGCGGTTCTGGGTCAGCAATTGGGAGCTCTACACTCGGGTATTAGGACTAACGAATTGTACAGCAAAGCTCGGGTACAAGCAAGAGCTGCGGCGGAACTTCACGATGATCGAAGTCTTCGGTATGTCCCAAAGCCTAGCTATTACGAAGTACATCTAATGTCGGACCAGGTATTGCCTTCTCAATCATGGGTCTCCTCCCTTCTATCGCAACGACGCTCACATACTCTCTTCCGGCTGGCCCAGCTGGTCTCGTTTGGGCAAGCATACCATACTCCCGCTACGAGCGAAGATGCTGACGGGATCCGAAGGGCTGGTTCACGGCCTCAGCATTCATCTTCGTAATCGGACTGGCAATGGCAGATTTGGCCAGTGCGATGCCGACTTCGGGAGGGCTATACTATTGGGGTATGACGCCTATAGCACATCAATGCACCTTACAATTGCTGACAATGCTAGCACACTACTTCGCGAGCCCCAAGACTCGCAATGCCCTGTCATTCCTGGTGGGGTATAGCAACACGTTAGGTCTCGTAGGCGGTTTCTGCTCTATCGATTACGGCTTTGCGGTCATGTTACTCTCCTTTATTGTCATTGCGCGAGACGGGGCCTGGGAGCCTTCAAACGGCATCATCTACGCTGTCTTTTTGTGCTGCGTGTTTGTACATGGCGTGCTTGTCTCAACAATTTCGAAGGGAATGGCGAAGCTGCAGACGGTTTTCGTTATGTAAGACACGTCGACCCCCCATGTTATATGGCAAATTACTAACAAAAAATGCAGTGCCAACCTCATAGTCATTGGGGCTACCATCGTTGCGCTACCCATCGGACGATCAGGCCAGCGGAACGACGCCAAGTTCATTTTTGGGACCAATGGGAATCTGACGACGTGGACCCCGGGCTTTGCTTGGTTTCTAAGTTGGCTCAGCCCGATCTGGACGATTGGTGGGTTTGACTCTTGCGTGCACATGTCTGAGGAAGCTTCCAATGCCACAAAAGCTGTGCCTTATGGTATCTTGATGAGGTGGGTATATCTATATAAAGTCCGACTTTTCAACAGCGTAAGAGGTAACGGTGTCACAGCATTGGAAGTTGTTGGTTCTTTGGATTTATCATCTGCATCGTCATTGCAGCATGCATGAATCCGGATATCGAATCGTTGCTAGGGTCCTCTTTCGGCCAACCCATGGCTCAAATCTACTATGACGCGCTCGGCAAGAAAGGCGCCTTGGGATTTATGAGTTTGCTGTTCACGATACAGTTTCTCATGGGACTCAGTATTCTCGTAGCTGCCAGTCGACAAAGCTGGGCATGTAGACGCCTTGAGATGCCTTTTTCTCCCTAAGCTAATACTGTCGTAGGCCTTTTCGCGCGATGGCGCCCTTCCGTTCAGCAACTTCCTCCGCCACGTTTCGCCCCGCCTCTTCATCCCCGTCAGAGCGGTCTGGGGATGCGTTTTCGTCGCATGCATCCTTGGCCTTCTCTGCCTCATTGCCCCAGCCGCTGCCCACGCGCTCTTCTCTCTCGCAGTCGCGGGCAATAACCTCGCGTGGGGTATTCCCATTTTCTGTCGCCTTGTCTGGGGCCAGAAGAAGTTTAAACCAGGACCCGTTTACACTGGAAATAAACTTTCGGGGCCGATTGGATGGCTCGCAATTGTGTTCTTAATCTTTGGCATCCTGCTTGCAATGTTCCCAGAGTCTCCCAATCCAACGCCAGAGACGATGAACTATACAGTCGTCGTCAATTGCGCTGTTTGGAGTGGAGCGCTTCTTTACTACTTTATTGGTTAGTATTCGTCGTAAGTGTGCAGCGGCTAGATGCTAATAAACTGCAGATGCGAGGAAATGGTTCACCGGTCCCAAGGCTACTCTCAGTGAAGATGAACTTACTGAAGAACAGGAAGTAGCTATTCGCGAAGAAGGGTTGAAAATTGAAGGGGTACCCGCTACGGATATGAGATTTGAGGAAGACGGCGTAGTCAAAACAAACTCCACTACGAAGGTTTAATCGAGGTTATTGAGGGCTATTAAGAATCGTTGGTAGGGGATCGTCAGCAACATGTGTGCATTCGCAATGTAACATATCGAAAGGCGTTACTGCTACTATCACAGTATCTTCTTAGCTTTTAATGTCGTCTGCATTGTCTGACGTTTGTATAGACTAGCCTTCTACAACTGACAGCTTCGTCGGCCGTCGGCAGTGGAGGGACAATTAAGTTTTCGAAAGACGCGGACTCTAACACAAACCAAGGGTTAGACCCCACGAACGACATCATTATACTAACATTGCGCATAGTCGCTTAATCCCGGACTTTAGTATTCGCTTTCGGTAGGTTGAAACGGTGAAAGACAGAGGCAGAGTTGCGGATCTAGTAGTGGGAAGCAGTCTGCTACATTCTCGTCGTTGCAGCCCTCCTTGCCACATTGTTACTTTGTGAATACACTAGCACAGGCCACCGCCGGATTGGCCGTACGGCATATCCATCAACGCCTTCCTCGCAACCTTCACGGTCATCATGAAAACATCAGCTAGTCTGACGCTCGCGCAAGGCATCAGCCATCTCAAGTGGGCGAACTTGAGCCAGCCGCGCTCTCTGAAGAGCTTCCAGTACTATTATAATGCTTCACGTGGGCTGTGGGGCTTGGTACAGTTGCTCTGGCACAGCAAGGAACGCAATATATCCTCCTTAGAAGCATTAATCATAATTCTGGTTCTGCTCTTGGATCCGTTTTGTCAACAGATTATAGGATTTTATCATTGTTTTCGGAGATCTGACAAGGGAGTGGCTACGATCCTGAGCGCACAGTATTATGTTGATTCTGAACTCTTCGTACAGGATGAAAGAAGGGAGTATCAGGGACCGGCATGGAGTCCTTCGTTAGGATATGTATCTGACTGAGTGAACATTGTCCGGGCGAACAAACGTCTCCACCAGCTGTCACAAATGTGGTACTTCTTATTGAACACTGGCCGACATCTCCAGGATACGTAATGCAGCAAATGCTTCTATATATGGCGTCAACGTCCTACAAGTTCCTGTTATCTGACTAGACGGGAACTGCACCTTCCAAAACTCGTACGATTCTTTGGCCTCTTGCGGCAAGTGCGAAGGCCGCTCGCAGTCGCTCATTACGCGCCTCTGCACGGAAGATCAACGTTACCCGACCCATCGAGATATCGCCACGCAACGCCTCGTCTCCAATGATCTATTCCGAAAAGTAGAATCTGTCTATTGAGCGATTTGATGGTGATACTTAGGAAATTATTTTCGCAGCAGAAACGAATGACAGGGATGGCTTTATAGCAATGATTCGGTGCTATCGGCCTAACAGTGCATTTGTGGCGTATACATGTGCGATCTACCCTTGTATTAAGATGTTTGCGGCGGCGGTAGAGGGAGGAGTGCTTAAAGAAACGATGGAATATGAAGCGCATGATGAATTTGATCTTGAGCGTTCTAATAACATTGGGAATGATGAGGGGCGTATAGCTTGGATCAGCCTCGGCGTGATCATATGCGGAAAATGGGATACGAGGGGAACGAAACGGCATGGTTTATTCTGTACGGAATGTCGGCTCTGAATGGGGCCAAGGAAGAGCTGCAGTATACGGTGGGCAATCCGTATTTTAAGGCTGACCCGCTTGATGGGAAGCTTGACCCAATGAACGGTACCCTCGCGTCCTGTTAAGTTAAAATTTCTTGCAAGTCACGACGCTAGGTCATTTCCCTACATCTCCTACCAGGAACCTGGTCATCTCCTCAACGACAATACCCATACTAATGCATATCCCAACCGTAGGCACGATGAACCTTCCAACAGACGTCACAATCCTCACTCGCATAAACGCCAACGATATTCCCGCCCACTACGTATACGACGTGAAACATTCCGCCCAAGAATCCCTCTGATCCAACCAATCTCTTCTCGACATTCAACGGCGCGTTGTGCGATCTCAAAATAGGGGATCAAACACCCCGAAAACCATATCCTCGCCCCTCGTCCTCTACATCACAGGAAGCGGAAACGGCACACTCTCTGACACGTCGGTCTTTTTTACCAATATTAGCGACTCTCTTACGACCTATGTGCGACAACATGGATATGAACCGCTCAATGAACCTGCGTTCGGGCACGTCAATTACAGGACTACGTGCGTGATGGTGCAGTGGATGTGGGTCGGCTATACAGCGACCACGAGGTTTTTGCTGATTGTGGGCATGGTTGTGCAGACGCGGTTAGACCAGATTCACGATTTCAAATCTAGTGCACTTACGCTGTTGTACCACGGCCTTGAGCCTGAGAGTTAGGATGAAGGATTTGGGAAAAGTAATAGGGAGACGGAGTTGTACGAGAACGCGAAGGGAGTTACAGTGAAATCAGTGGCTACGAATCAAGGGTGGAAGTTACGCACTGTTTCTCCTCTCGCAGAGGAGGAATACCTAGAACCAAGACGCGAGGAAAAGATCTAGTAAGAATATCGTAGACCTATTCTCCCCACAAGTCTACACGCACAAGCCAAACCGCCTGCAGCTAAGCATTAAGTTGCATCCTCATCCTCATCCTCATCCTCTCCCTCCTAGCGTCCATTCCCTTTACCATTTCAATAACCTGCCAATCTCTCTCCTTTACCAGGCCAACTCCAGCGACGCTCTCAACTTGTTTGCCTTGCCTAGAACTACGCCGATACCTTTCACTAGCTCTTTAAGCGGTTTTTTCTAGCGCACTTTGCAGCTTGCAACGTCTTGTCACTCATATTCAGCCTAGTATTGCGTAGACCCTTCACCCGCATGGCTGACTGCGAGCCTGCACTGATTTCGCCGAGAAACTCCATCCCCGATTGGCCTGCGTGGCAGAATCAGTGTTCAAAGCTGTGACGGCTTGGTGAGTGCCTACTAAACATCTTATTAGCACAGGCTCCGGCTTTTGCTAAGATATACAATACTTCGGTACATTGTATTACAGGTCTTTTTTGTTGCTACTGTATATGTAGAAAGCTTGCGTAGTTTCTATGCAAAATGTGAATCTGTATATACTAGTTCGGTACCCTTTACTAGAATCGTAGCCTCCACGTGCAATATACTCTCTATAGAGCTTCTTGGCATTGTTGACCTCTGCATCGGCCATTGGGACAGCTTTGGCCTCTTGGCGGTTGTCTTTGTCGTTAGAAGGGTTGGGCAGCTTTCTTTTGTCTGCAGGGTCTGTGTAGTATTCATTGGGATTTACTTTGTGGGGATTTCGTTTACAAGGTCCGCATGAAATGCAATAGGAATATTATATAGTAGAAGTCCTATACACACACGTTATACACAATAGTGAGGTTTAATATCAGGGATGGGGATTGCGATGTAGATACATACTTGGTCCTAGAAAAGTAAGCGGGACCGTTCATGTTGAGTAGTTGTCTTAGCCAAAGAACCCGGGGCAGATAATAGTTGCCAGGTTGCTTTTCTAGGGGCGGCAAGGAGGACGAAGGACCTTTCGTACAAGCTGTGTTTGCAACCTTCTCTCACCAAATCACATCAAAGTAGTAAAGACCATGTTACCATTATGTAAGTACCCAAAAGAACGATGAATAGGATAGCGGCGGTGTAAAAGAAATCATGTGTTCGTTACATACATATCTGCAAAAAGGGGGCTACAACTACCTAGATACAACAGGGTTATCATCTAAATTGCATTCACAAAACAAAGGTTTCACTCCCTCCCACCAACTCTCCGCTCATAGTCGTCAGTAAGGCGAGAGGCATCGACGACTTCAACACCCTTACCCAGACCCACCATCTCCGCATTCTCCCACCATCGATCCCCATGACCGGCATGCTCAGACTTCGCTTTGGACGCTGGACCCTCATCATCTGTGTCCACTAGGCCGCCGAGACCTGTACCATCACTGCCTACTACGACGATGGTTTGACCGACCCAGCGGCTGATATCTTCAATGTTGCGACCGCTTTGGCCGCTAAGCGCATCCACAATGTACACAAGGTCGGGTGCAATGTGCCTCAGCATGTGAACATGCCCGCTAGGCGAAGTGAAAGGCATGACCATGGCAGGACTCTCGACAAGTCGGAGGGCTTGCGCGTGAAGCGTATTCCAGAGGACGTTGTCCGAGCTGCGAGTTGAGGGAGCGGGGGTGTAGATAGTGTCGTCGGGGTGGGGATCGATGGACTGCAATTCTTCGCCTGGAGTGCGGGCGGGCGTGGAGATAGCGGAGTATGAGGAGCCGAGAGAGGCGGCGCCGGTGCGAGAGTTGGGACGAGAGCGAAGGGAGGGCGAGTAGATTAGGACGAAGAGTTTAGTTTTAGAGAAGTCGGTATTGGGGAAATGGGAGAGGATGGTCTGTACATGGTTAACTCAGTGCGCATTCATGCGTGTGGTAGTGTTGCTTACAGCATTCTCTGAGCGGTATGAACCCTCGTCGTCATGCGGGTTGTCCATCAGAGACTCAGCAGACACCACAATAGCCACCGTCTTTCTCCTCCCTCCTGTCGAGGGTCCACCCCTCATGCTCGCCGCAAAAGATTTCGTTTGCGTATCTACCGCCGCCGCACTTTGCGCGCTCTGTGCCTCAACCCTTCGCTTCATTTCCGCCTCTTCGGTCCATCTGTTATGATCCGCAAAGTCATCCCTATCCTCTTCTCGAATACTCGCAAGCGCCGCGCCCGCCGCCGCGCCCGCCGCCGCAATCCCCGCCGCCGTCTTCTTGCTCACAGAATCAAACAACTGCTGGGGACTCGGCGTCCGGCGAATCACGCCCTGAACGCGTCCCATGATACTCTCGTCGTCGCGCACAACCCCTTGCGACATGATGTCGCGACTGCCACGCGCCGGCTCGGGCATCCTTCCGTCCCCGTCTTCGCCATAGCTCAGATCTGCGTCGTCGGATTCCTCATCGTCGCGGCGCTCGCTCCATACCCAGGCGGCGAACCCGGCGGTCGCGACGGTTACGGTGAAGACCAGGGGCACCCAATAGCCGAAGGTGGTGCGGCGGCTGGACGAGGACTGTCGGCGGTCGTAGCGGTCGTAGGAGAAGGACATGATTTAAATCATGGTATGGTGGTAGCCCGCGAGTGGTGGTATGTCGGGGGAGGGGTGGAGCTGGAGCGAAAGGCGGTGTTGTTGTGACAGGTGAGTGGCTGGGAGCTATCATCAGATGCACCCCTGTCGAACATAACACATGCGAGCCGAGCGCCGAGGAGTCATGCACGGGAAACTTTGGCGGGGCAGCTTGACTTGCACAACTGCCCCACGCAATCCTTGACATAGCCCTGAAGGACTCCTTTACTCTCTCGAAGAGAAAAGGATCGATCCAGAAAGATTGCCTCTACGCCGTCTGCGCGATGCCTCACGCAACACTGCCCTCGCCCGGCTTCCAGGCCGTCATTTTATGCGGCCCTGGAGCTTCCTTGAGCACATTCACATCCTCGCCAAAAGACATACCAAAGGCCCTCCTGCCCATCGCGAACCGGCCTATGGTGTGGTATCCGCTAGAATGGTGCTACCGCATGGGAGTCACAGGTAAGGCACCATCCTGGACCGAAGTACAGCAGAGTTAACCATCGCCAATCCCACAGACATCACCATCATAACCCCCCCAGAGTCATTAGAGGCTATCGAAGCCGCACTGTCGCAGAATCCACACCTCACATCGCTCCCCTCACCGAAACCCGACCTCCTTGCCCCAAAGGACCTAACTCACGAGACCGGCACCGGCCACCTTTTCCGACTACCAGAAGTGCAGGATGCGATTAAGGGCGACTTCATCGTACTTCCTTGCGACATCGTTTGCGAATTAGATGGCACAGCACTGGCAGATGCATGGATGATTGAGGAAGCAGGCTTTGGCGCAGCGAGTGGGGGATTGAAAGAGAACGGAGCGATACCGCTACGCGTCGGCGGCGAGAGACTCGGCAGGAGAGGCGGCTTGGGCGTGTGGTACCAGACCAAAGGCGATGGCAGCAAGAAGGGCGAAGAGACCGACTTTATCGCAACTACTCCGCTCCCTACAGCCATTGTCCCACCACCAGCCGACTCGCTCCGTCGCAATATTTCAAATCTCGTATACACAGTACCGACAGATACGCTCAAGGACATCACAGAAGAGAATAAGACTTTCCCAGTCCGGCATTCTCTCATCCGTAGACACGGCCGCATAAAGATGCTCACAACACACCGCGACGCACACATCTACTTCTTCCCCTACTGGGTCGTCGAGATGATCAAGAAAAACGAGAAATTCGAGAGCATTGCGGAAGATGTTCTAGGTTGGTGGGCAAAGTCAGGTTGGCAAGACGGACTGGGCGAGAAACTGGGTCTACGATCTATATTTCAACCAGACGAAGGCACGGGCAGCGACTCCGGCTCGCAAGTGGTCGAAGAAGAAATCGATGTCTCCAAGTTCAGTTCTACATACGCGGAGAAACATGATGCGAACAGCACATCCACAACCACCACGCTCGCCTCCCGCGTGCGTTCCTCTAACATTCCCGAGTCTGCCACATCCTTCACCAGGCAAACAAAGCTCACCGTACCGCCCATACTCTCATACGTCCAACCCTCCGCAGCCACCACACCCCTCATCCGGCGCGTCGACACCGCGCATCTCCTCCTCACCATCTCCCTCCGGCTTGCCAAACTGCCTTCGATCGAAGAATCCAATGGCGCATCCGTATCACCTTTTGCACACGCCTCAAAGATCGCCCACAAGAATCTTATCCCTAAAAAATGTCGCGTAGAAGCGGATAGTTCGTTGCTTGCCGAGAATGTGACAGTGGAGGAGAAATGCAACATTAAAGAGAGCGTCATCGGGCCGAACTGCAAGATCGGCGAGGGCGCGAGACTTCTGCGGTGTTTACTGATGGACGGGGTGGAGGTGGGTGCGAACACGCAGCTTACCGACTGTATACTGGGAAGGCGATGTAGGATTGAGGGCGGCCCGGCCAAGAGCGATGATAAGACTGTGCTCAAGGACTGCGAGGTTCAAGACGGACAGGTGGTGGAGTGGGGGACAGAATCAAAAGGGGAGAAGTTTATGCGCTTTGAGTTGCCTAGTGATGATGGAGACGACGATGGCGAGAGGTTTGATAACGAGACGGCGGATGAGGAGGGAGAGGGCCTTGCGCTAGGATGATGGGTTCGATGGACGAGGAGGGGGTAGATGGGGAGATCCTGCATTGTATTATGCGTCTACGCGGAGTTTTGTGTGCATTTGCGAACGGGAAAAGTATAGGGATATCTGATACCCTCAAGATCATTGAATCCTGCCTTTGCATTCTTTGAATGCGAGATATTGAATCTACCAACGGAAACACGCTTCATGGTCTAGTCAAGAAATGCTGCCGTCGCGAAACGTCTGACACTCAACCAGTGTTATCCTTTCACAATTCAGTGGGCGCTCACACAGGTTAAAGGGTGCCTTCTAGTATCCAATGGTGCATATGAAGATTTTGATATCTCTTTTTGGAGCGGAAGCCATATTCAAGGTATACGCCCACTCTCTCTTGAGCCGAGCTGATGCCAGGTCTCATCATCCAGCGCTTGCGAGCTGGGCTGTCTTTGGGTGATGACTGATGAGGTCTCGTCCGCTTCGTAAAGACGCCGATTTCGGTCCAGATTCTGGAAGGTCTACAGGACGTGGATTGCGTGCTAAAGCGGTATGTACTACGCTCCGAATGAGGGAATGCGGCGAAGTCGCACCCCAGCCACTGCCTTATACGTTCGTCAGTTCACACTAATCTTGAAGAGGGTATAATAGCGAAGGCTAGCAACGTGCTCTACTCCCGATCGCTCTCTATTCTCGCGATTGCCGTCTCAGTTGCGAAGACATTGCTCGATTGAGCGTACTTTGATTTGGAGGATTGGTGTTGTGGTTGCCCTGTGGCGCTCCGAAGAAGCGAGGTCTAGGAATAGGTGCTCAACTGAAGGGGGCAGGGCGTGAATGAGTAAACAGTGAGGAGTGTAAGAAAAGAAATGTTAACAAGGAAGTCATCGATGAGTGATCGTCTAGCGGTACTAGAAGAGGGATAGCCGAGATGGTTGTGATACTGGGCGATTGAACGTGTGGTGTGGCCCGTAAACCAGCAAAGCTACGACGTTCATTCTTACTGATGGTGGACAGACTTGATGACAGATCAGCTATTATCTAGTTGTAAGTATGGTGGCTTGGCTGTATAGGTTGGTAAGGATGTATACCGACGCGCATCACGGCCGCCGGAAGGCCCAGCGGAGACTATGGCCGTTGTGGTATAATTTGTTCCATGTAGAGTGACTTGCCGTGAAGTATCAGAGTATCAGGGCGGCGTAGACATGTCGTTGCAACCTGTTTGAGGCAGTGCCATGCGGTGCACAAGGGACTGTCAGCAACGATGGAGCCGTGGCGCAAATATTGGCCCCGGAAGATCGGCTGCAGGCGATCGGAGTTGTTGCGCGCATGTGTAGTGCCGACCACACTTTGCTTCAGGACGTTGCAACATGATGCTATGATGTGCACTCTGTACACAGTTGGAATTCGGCGGTGCATTGCTGGGCACGTGCAGCGTTTCGATGGACTGGATATCGAACCGCTCGTTGATCGAAGCGTACAAGCGATAAGGCAGAAACGTTTTTCTCAGCCAAGGCCAGCCCTAGCAAATAAAGTTCGACATTCCGTCATATCTTGCGGACTCAATTTCGCGTTCTCGCTATGGCAAAGCCAAATCCTTCCAGCCTCCAAAGCGGCGGAGCATATGTAGAAGCCAAACTCGAACTGGGCAGTGAAACGCGTCGGAGATTCGCATTACGGTAGACGGAGATGGTACCAAACTACGTCACACGAGTTTGGCGATGCCACACCGGGGCGGCGACTCAATAGGCAAATCCGTGGAGGAGCGGCGCTCATGAGGTGAGATGGAGCGCTGGGAGTGCGTGTACCGGAGCATGGCTCGCGGCCGAACGCCAACCCGTAACCCAAGCTGTGAACGGAGGCGAGAAGGGGGAGGGAGGAGGCGCAAAGAAAAAGGCAGAGAGGCAACGGACTCGGGTGTTGTTGTCGTCGTTGTCGTCGTCGTCGCAGCCACGGCTACAGGAAGGGCACGGTCAGGTTGCAGCTGCCCGCTGCCCTCTCCACACAGCGCGTGGCTGAGCCGGGATGCAGCCTCCCTCATCCTCGTACCTCAGAAGCACACCCCTCCCCCAGCCCTCCGTCGTACGTCGTAATCCACCGGTGCCCCAGGCTGCATCGCTGTCTGCCTCTCTCTTCTCTCTTTCTCACTCTCACTCTCTCCCCCTCTCACTCGCTCGCTGCACCCTCTCTGCCGCTGCGATCTACCTGCTGTGCCGCACCGACGCCCCGACGCCCCGACCCTCGAGCGCATACCGCACCGTACCGAAGCGATCCGCAGCCCTGGAACCGCTCGCCAGGCTGAACTGCGCTCCCTTCTGACCTCTCTCCCATCGCTGCCTCACCAAGCCCGCTCGCACCTCATATACTCGCTGCGCTGCATGAAGCTTCGCGCGATTCTCTCGCGCGTGCACCTGGACTGAACGTCTACCCAAGTGTCAAGTGCACACTAGCGAAGCGACTCGCGACCGCCTCGATGCCCATGCGCTCCAACTCGAAACGCTACCGCAACCTCCAGCCCGATGACCGCGAGAACACTCCCTGGTACTGGCGCTTTATAGCCCTGGCTGCGTCATGGATGATTTTGGGAGGGTACGTCGCGCCAATTTCAGCTGAAGCAGCTTCGGACGGAAGCAAACTAACACCCCTCCGCAGCTACCTGATCCTACCAGGCCTCTACTCCAAAGATCCACAGCTCAAGTTCAGTACCGCTGTACTCTCCGTCTTCATTGTCGCGTTGCTCACTGCCGGATACTCGTTCACCGCGCTCCTCTGCTTCGCCTGCCACAGTGAATTGTTCCAGGCTGAATCCATCTTCCTGTGCGGTTTCTCTCCGGCCAGCGCATATTGACCCGCTAACCCATTGCTACAGACCCGCACTCACCTCCTCCGCCCTCGGTCTCCTCACCATCGCCTACAATTTCCTCGCCTCGACCTCCTACGAATGGGGCACCGCCGCCATATCCGGCACCGTCATCAGCGCAACCTCCACCATCCTCTATGGCGCCCTCCTCCTCTGGACCCACCGCCGTATCGTCAAGAACAAAGAACGGTCCGGCTCGGGCTCCGGAAGGTGGTCCGAGCAGTCTTACTACACAAACTTCATCTCCAACATGTACCCCACTAGCTCGCGGTCGCCCTCTGCACCTCCAGAGATCCCGCTTAGCGAAGATGATCGCATTAACCAGCAAATGGCCATGCTGCTCATGAAGAACGACTCGGGAACCAGCCCTGATGCGAGCAGTGCGACCTTCCGGATCGATCTGCCTGACGATAGCGAAGAGAGGGAGCGTATTGCGAATAGCCAGGAACTGGTGGGCACACCGCCCGTAGCATATCCAGATTGGAACCAGGACCGTGCGGACAGCAGGCCAAGTCGACCGGATAGTCTCGGTGAACAGCAGGCTTGGGCTCGATGCCAGGATCGGGGCCGAACCACAGATCGACCGTCCAGCGTCGGCAGCCGGAGTCACCATTCACGAAACGTCAGCAGAGAAGAGCGGAGACGAGAGATCGAACTCGGCCAGCTGCATACGTGACCTAATCCGTGGTCGTCTTCGCTTCTTCTCCATCAAAATTCTTTTGTAATGTATTTCGCCAGCGACGGTGTTGGAGGGCAGGGATCTCGGAGTTTCCACGGCCCAATGTCACACTTTGAAGACCTGGGTCCATTTAGGTGTTTTGGGAAGGCTAATTCAGGGCGCGGACGATCCTTGGAACATGTATATGCGATATGTATGTTGGTGTGGTTGGATATACCTCATTTGATTTTTGTAGTAAGGGCAGCAGCCGTGAGTAAGTAGCAACGACGAAGCGTCAATTTCGCTGTCAGAAACAACTATCGCAATTTCCCGAGTTACGCAATTTCTCACGGATGGTAACCCTTTTAAGATCCAACTAATCTATTGTTGCTCGCACTTCCCGCTCTCAGGCCAACCCCGTACGCAACTGCGTTCCTGCAGTACAGTGCAGTTGCAAGTGGCGGACTTTGCCCGACCGCATCCGCGATCGCGTGCTTTCGCACTCTGTAGGGCGTAAGTGCAATTCATCTAAATCAGCAGCGTTGCCTCGGTATCGAGCCTCCTAGCCCGGCTACTCCGTCAGCCCCTCCTTACAAACGACCAACAACTAGCAGTGTGGTGGTACGCGTCCAGTGTTGGATGTGTAATGACGGATGATAAACATTCGCTAGTTCTAGTCTAGATGCATATTTACGTGGGCTCGCGGCTCCTAAAGAGGCGAGCTTGTTGTATGGCTTTGCGAATGTGCTGAGGGAGGCGGTTTAGTCAGATGGGTTTGTTTTGGGTGTATTCGGGGTGAGTGTCGTGTTGTGTGGCTTTGCGGAGGAGTGTTATGTCACTGTTGGTTGAAACTTTGTGTATTTGGTTGAATTTGCACGGTGTCACTATGCCCCCATCCTCGATGAGGGTGCCCGATCCTTAATAGGGACAATCCCTATCAAGGATAGGGCTGTCCCTATCCTTGATTAGGACAGCCTTATTAAGGATCGGGGTACAATATCAGGCACAGTATTAGGCTCAGTATCAGGCTTAGTAGCTAGCCTATATCGAGCTCAGCAGCCGGCCTATATCGAGCTGAGCAGCTGGCCTATATCGAGCTCAGCA
>JASJFT010000090.1:0-177981 GCA_030770425.1 Darksidea phi
AACCCCATACCCCAAAAATAAATTCCCCTGCCTTTTTAAAAAACGCAACCCAATTTTTTGTGTGTTTTTTGGTACCCAATTTCGGTTTCAATTTATTGTTATTGTGTTTGCACCCCCCCCCCCCCCCCCCCCTTTCATTTTCCGCTTATTCCGAGCCTAGGGTGCCCTCCGAAATCGCGCCATCAACCAAACCTCAAAGCAGCGTCAGGAGACTGATGAATAAATATGAAGCAATCGTAAGCCCAATAGCAAGTCCGCCGACAGTGCCGCCAGCAACCGCAAGGGCGATTTCTATGTCGACTTCCAAGTGGTCCTTTAGCGGTTCCGAACAGCGACTACAGACTCTTCCTATCTTTGTCCATCGTTTGCAATTCGAACAAGTAATCCCACTCACGACGAATCCACCCATGATGTCAACCTGAATAGTTAAGGACGATCAGTATGTGTGCAATCTTCTTGGCTGTGAACGCATATCATGGCCTGACTCACGTCATTTCCTGACAGCTTTATGCTGTGCGTCTGCAGCCAACTATATTGCCTTAGTTCGGCAGCGTGGAATTTGGCCCATTGTGGAGGGTTTGAATTGGACTTCGATATGTGTTCCGAGAGGTACGATAAATAACTTTTGGTCGCATGCTGCAGTAATGCCTTCAACTCATACTACCTCTTCAGTTAGTTGTATGCTTCAAAACAAATAATAGGGCTGAATCATGCGTACTCTGCTGATACGGGCATCACAGAGATCGACGACGAGGGTCTGCTCGTCACTGCTGCGCCTTTGGTACAGACACACGGAAGGATTACTAATATAAGCAGTTGGACCAGGCTCTATATGCTTATGCTTCCATAGGTCTGTGCATCTGTCTCTGCATGGCCGAAGAAGATGTTGGCAGACTAGCAAAGAGATCCCTTCATTCTTTGGGTCGAAGCAATGAAGTTTTGAGCGCGAGCAAGTAAAAAGCGGCTGGCGTGAGATTTCATGCTCTGTCGTTACCGGAACGCTGCCCCATGATAGTGAAATATGGCCACCAGAATAATACGCCGAGTTGCCTTCGTCATCGAGTGGCTTTCGTCCATGGGAGTAGACGCTGTACGTGATAGCATTATTACCGTTGGCCGAATCGTCACCCTGCTTTTCATTTTGCATCCACCGAGATGGGTTGTTGTACGGACCTATGGGAAGCTGCTGAGGTCCAAGTGTGGGCCGGCGGTCAGCGATGGTATGCGAGTTACTGCCTCCTTCTCCGGTAGCTCCCATGTCAGCATTATCAGCGTATATACGTTCACCATCTTGAAAGATCCAGCAATTTTTACTCAGGGAGAAGTAATAATACTTCTGTCGATCCGCATCCCATCGCCACTGAGACTGAGTTGATGCCATTCGAATGATGTACCTTGACAACGAAGTGTAGTAGAGAACGAACGTGTAGTCTTCAGATAAAGAGACTCGCTCTCGAGAACTATATCATTCAAGAGATGGAGTTATTAGTTTTGTACGGATTCCGAAGGAGCTGAAGAACGAAGATGCGGGGCACCAGGCCAGCTCGGTTATTCCCGCTAACACGAGATGTCAGGTGCAGACTACACTATTTGCGTTAGTTATTCATATGTGGACCCGTCCTAAGAAGAAATGACCTTGGCTGCCGGGTTGCACACGGCTTGTTCCGAGCAGTGAGCGGCTCAAAGCCGAGATCTCCACGCGTGTAGCACCCAGGTTTTGGCTGCTAACAATTCAGCCTCGCTCTTTCACGTTCGCCAAAATATCGCATGCTGATCGATTTTTTTAATCGCCAAAAGTTGTAAGCTCCGCGCGTCGCCAAGAACACATTTCATGTCAAATATACGGAGTTGCTACCAAGCTGAGTCTTCAGGTGGACAAACAGTATTGAGGCCGCGTAACGCGGCGCGTTGATCTATCTTCTTATGGTCTAGATGGCTTGTGGCGGCCCTTAGGTCTCGCAGGCTAATACTCTCCTGGCTGGCGCGAAGCTGCGCCATATTTTTCAGAACTGTGGCAGTGCTGGCAGCTGAACAAACCCGCCAAACCTTTGGCACACTCATTTGTCTAACGGAATAGCTCTTCGTAACTCCAAAGCCATGATATAGTTCCGCAAAAGCACATTCTGGGTCATTGATTTGCTTAATATGACGACTACGATACGGATAACGGAAGACTTTAAGTAGAAGTCAGCAAGCTAGCTCCCAAACTCTAATCGATCGCACACATTCCACGGTAGACCCCACGGAACAGCGCTTTCCATCGATCGCTCTTCAACAACGCCATGAATGAAGTGCGTTATGAAACCCCTTTTCCCAGTGCGCTATGCTGAATATTGCTAGTCCGAGAGGGTTCAAGTCAAGAAAAGACCGCCGTTCGTAAGAATCCTTGCTCTCAATGGCGGCGGAGCTCGATGTTGGTCAGCACTCCTCATCCTAGAGGAAATCATGAGGGCCGTCTCAAGAAGATCCGGAGTTGCAGCTCCGTTGCCTTGTGAATACTTCCATTTGATCGTAGGCTCTGAATGGGGAGCTATACTCGCTGTTCTGCTGGGAAGGCTCCGACTAGTGAGTCCTGCATCGTCTTTCATCTCACACCTGCGCTAACGACGAAGGAAGAGTATAAAAGAATGCCTAAACTGGCTCCAAACACTTGCCTTCCCTTATAGCAGTGGCGTTTTTCGTATTTTCCCGATAATTCCATCGTGGAGGAGTAAGTACTACAAGCAACGCTTCAGAGAGCTAGTCAAGGACCGATTTCCGGATAGTGGGGGCGATTTGTCGTTTTATGATCAGAATCTGCCGGAAAACCATGCCCTTACCATGGCTCTAGCTACGGATCCTATGGAGATTGCAAAGCCGAAGCGATTCAGAAGTTATCGTGGTGACGCAGAACCTGACATGGGGACACCAATTTGGCAGGTTGCTCTGGCAGCGATAGCAACGCCTCTAGATTTAGACCCGGTTACATTCCCAGCGATTAATACGAAATTGGAGTATACGTGTATCGCGTCCTCATTGGCTGGATTCAGTAACCCGTCATGGATCAGCCTCATCGAAGGCCAGGACCACTTTGACCCGAATAGCGTTCATGCTGTTCTGAATATCGGATGCGGTGGGAAGGTTGATTCCTGGTGGGCACCAGCTTTGGGTCATAGACTACCCGTTGTAAGAGGACTTGCTTTGACGAGGATGGTGATCGGGCAAGTTAATGATCCCACCGGTACAGTGAAGCAAGTGGAGGCACACCGGCAAATGCTGCGGGAAAGTGCGAACACGGGCCTCTATTATCAGTATTTCTCGGTCCCGACGGTTACGACCTCATACTACGATTGGTCTAAGGACAGCCGCAAACAGATACAGCAGAGGACTGAAACCTACCTAGATACTCCTGAGATCGGCAGCCTAATAGAAGCGGCTGCGGAACAGCTTGTTAGACTGAAAGACCTTCCAGTGGCGGAACAAGGAGCCTCTATTCCGTCCATTGATCCGTCACTGGTGTTGGGTAACAGGCGAAACCCATGTCTCTTTAATATCGAAGAGGGCGTAAATGCAACAGGGTGGCTCTCGGAGTTCCAAAAAACCCTTGATCTGGTCAGTTGCTTTGATGAACCATTTCCTCCAGTTAGACTAGCCATATTGGATACAGGTATAGATGGCAATCACCCTTGGATCAGCAAACATTGGAAACATCAGTCGGACATGCATTTCTTCTATGACTTCACGAAGACTTCAGGCTCAGAAGAAGCGGTCCCAATTGACGAAACTGGGCATGGTACTCATATGGCCGGCCTGATTCTCCAAACTGCACCAGACGTCGATTTGTACGTGCTCCGAGTGTTCACCGATAGACAGTTTGACGGTGACCGGGGCAAGGATGCAATGGAACGAGTCCGAAAGGTATGTAGAAATTGCTGACAAGTGATACTCCCAACAATGCTAATAGAAAGTAGGCCATTTTCTTCTCTGTGGATACGCTTAAGGTCAACATTATCTCCATGCCATTTGCATTCGAAGGCAAAAATGAGCATGCTCTAGACGACGCCATTACCAGAGCAATGGAGAAGAACGTAGTCATGTTTGCAGCCGCTTCAAATTCTGGACATCATAGAGAGGACCCGTATCCGGCAAATGATCGGCGGGTATTCCGAGTGAATGCGGTGGACGAGTTCGGGAATCGCATGAAGTTCAATCCCCCGGCCGGAACCGACAACAACAATGATAACCTAGCCATATTAGGAGGTAACTTGGTTTCTGCCTGGCCAATGCACTTATCTGGAGGACGTGAAGAGCCGGGTAAGGAGGGAAATTGGAGGGAGTCTTCCGGAACGTCATGTTCCACGGCTTTATTAAGCGGAATATGCGCTTTGACAATGGGCTTTGGGCGAATCCTCCGAGCACGGCCAGAATTTCGAGCCAACAGCCGAGAAGCTATGGAGACTTGGGCCTACGTGGACAAGCCGCAGGGAATGCGGTATCTGTTCTGGCAAATGGCAAATGGTCGCAATAATAGAACGTCGGACCAATTCTCGGATATTCGTCCATGGCGACTACTGAGCACAGATAAGAATATCAGCGGGATCGGGAAGTTATATCTAGATGCATTGCAGTTAGGAAAAGACGGTATGGGATAAGGATATTAATTGCCCGACTATCGGCCGCTAGTATGTATTTTTGATTACGACCTGAGCAGGCTCATCCGACGATCCATCATCATTACTGTCATCGACATCAACTATCTGGTAGCTGGCATATAGAAGTTCAGGGCCGAAATCTTCTGCTTGCAGTCCAGTCACTTCGAACGCAGGTTTGGCACTCAGGTCCTTGCTAGGATTGCTGCCTCGCCCAACGGAATTATCGTTTTCCAACTCGTGCACTGCTCCTCTGACGTAGTCCTTGGTTTTGGAAACTATATGCAATCTATCTTTGTTGATCTTCTTCAGGCGATATGCAAACACAAAATCGGACGATCCCGAAAAGCTGGTCGCCGATGCCGTGCTCCTCTCGATAGAGCCACTTGGACCAAGAGTAATTGGGGCTCCGGTGACAGCGGTTAAATCGACACCAGCACTGCCCTCAACTCCATACTTCAATTTCTTCAAACGTTCAATAGCTGCTCCTCGAGCGACCTTGATTCCCGTAACAATAAAGGCCGATTTGCGCGGATTTTCCTGGTAGAAGCGCACTGCCTCGGGAAAAGACATAGCGGCACGAACATACTCCAAATCGGGCTCAATGAACGAAGTTTCCAGATGATCAAATTTAAGAATGTCGCCTTTCTCACACTCCAACAGTAGAGATACATCGGCACCAATTCCCAAGATGGAGGCTAGGAACTGAGTCCACACTCCCACGGATCCTCCCATGAGTTTCTTCTTACTTGACTCCCAATTTTTCTGGATCGAAGTATAGACCTCTGGCACATGTTGAAGAGGAGGGTGCGGAGGAGGCGGTGCGACAACATCGGTGGGCTTTTCGAAGTCGTAAATGATCTGGCCGAGCCTAACAACGCTGTCGGGTGGCGTGTCGAAGTTCGGCATCTCGAAGTACGTAGGTTTGTTGTTCATGTTGGGCGATGGGAATAGCATGGTTCTGTTCTTGCTATGAAGTTCATAGAAGCCAAAAGCAGGAAATCGCGCGACTTAAGTCTTCCCGGTTTAAGGCACAAGGAAAATATGGTTTGATGGGTTTCGCGACGATAGGCTGGTTGATGTTCGTCGTGCTACAATGCCTAGATGAGGACGCGTTTGCTCCGCCACCGCCACTGAGGAGCCTTCGCATTGCAATCGATAGCAGGGTGGCTTAGCGCCTCCTGCCATCCAGTCGCCTAGGGTTAATTACTTCCCAGTGTCCGTCCCTACAGCCAGAGGCAATATAATCAAAATGATCGAAGTTAAAAGCAAATGTTAGGATAGTGTTCATGCGAAGGTAACGCACTGTCCCCGTCACGCTAGCCTTTCGCGTGGCGCATTTGTCTGCACCCTAATTGGCTTGCCATTGCTCGCAGCACCTACCATCGGGCCACGGGATGAGATTCAGTCACATGACTTAGCGTTACTAAAAACGTCGATTTCTTAGCTAAAATACCTGTCGATTGTCGGAGGTATCACTGACCAACACCAATATTTAACACGACGGACGAACACGAATAGACTTGCGATCGTGCTACTGGCCTACACCCGCAACGGCTCCCTCCTCCTCCCTCTAGCCTTCGTCAACGCCCTATTGTTGCTACTTTCAATCCTCCCCTCAGTATTCAAGGAGCATCTCACCGAGGTCACTGAGCAACAACTCTCCGCCGATCGCATTAGAAGCCTCGCCGAAAATCAAGGCTCCGGATAGTGACAACACTCCAACAACACCGAAACCAATTATAAATATGAGATACTTGGTTATCGACGACTGGTTCAAGGAAAACCTGAAAGAGTGTTCGGAGGAGGTACATCAAGGTGCGAGTCGTGCGTATCATGCGTTGATGAGTGCATGGCCAGGTGTTGACGAGGTGAGGGTGGAAGAGGATCTACCGAGAAGCATTAGAAGCGATTAGCTGAGAGTGGGAGATAAAAGGAACGGCGCTCTTCTCTTAGATAGTAACTCTTTCTCAGAAATATAGAAGCTCTTAGCAGTACGCCTTGAACAGGCGTTAGTGTCGGTATGTTTGTCTATTGTGTAGTCCCTAATGATGCAAAGCTCCCTGAGGTCACACCAAGCTCACCTTCCCCTACAACCTCAACACACTGGTATCAGCATCGTGACGTTATCATTATACCGATAGAATTCCTACGTATAGCTTTCCGGAGGTTGCCAGGCTCCCCTTTCCCTAGAATGACCTGGTTGTTGACGAGTACTATCAAGGGTTGCTGAGGGATGCGATGGAGTGTCTTTATGGGTATGCTGGCGCTGAAAATGCGTCGGTGGGGAGTAGAAGAGATAGGTGGACGGAGCTGGCGCGTCGAAGCAAGGTTAGGTAGGTAGAATTGAGAGGGGCTTAGAAAGGTATGTTGTCGACGGGTGATGATAAAAGTAGGAGTGTAGCGGAGGAATTCGGGAATGTTTCCTAAGACTTTTACCATATCTACTTTGACTTGTGATAATGTCTCTACCCAATATCTAAACCTTCCCTATGCTACTCAATCCTTATTCTCAAACTTTAGGCCACTCTCCTGCCTCACTGCTCCATAGATACTCGGTATATCCCCCTTGTCACCTAAATGCTTCTTAACTGTCACTAGATGCTGATCCGCTACATTCAACGCCGGCACACTGCAACCATTCGTCTTCGCAAGTGCCAAAGCATGTCTAGCATCCTTGCGTGCAAGATCGACGTGGAAAAGCGGCTCCTCCCTCTGATAATAGTCACCCGCCAACATCCTATTCGAATACGCTGTGTATGGTCCGGGAAACATGGTCTCGATGAAGGTATGCAGGTTTGATGTTCCGAGACCAGTCTTCTCGGCAAGCACGTGACCTTCAGAGAGGATCTCACACATGTTGAGGATAAAGGTGTTGCCGATCACTTTAAGGAGGGTGGCGCGACCTGCGGGTTGGTCCGAGTAGTCGATGTCGGCGCGGCCCATTACGCCTTTGGTGTAGGGCTTTACTTTGGAGACTGCCGAGGCAGTGCCGGCGAGGACGCAGACGAGGGAGCCGGAGTCGGCCATTGCGGGGGCACCAAACACTGTTCTAATGAGTTAACAATAGAGAAACGGTGTACGTTGGGAATATGCACCTGGCATTCCAACAAACTCGCCCCCCTTGGCTGTTAATCGCTTCTCGAGCGCATTCGTCGTGTCGGGGTGCACTGTTGACGCGTCGACGATCAACTTACCCTCCACCTCTTGCTCAAGAATCACATTCACCGCAGAATTGACAGCAACGTCATCACCCAGACACATGAAGATGATGTCCGCGCTCTTGACTGCATCGGTGATAGACCCGACGACTTTTGTTTTGTCGGTACCGAGAGCCGATGATAGGTCTTCTGAGCGTTTCTTGGTGCGATTGTAGAGAATGAGTGGCTTATCAAGATTCCCCTTTTCGACAAGATTTTTACACATGCCCTGAATCGGTCGTTAGTTGTTTTGCAGAGATCGGACGGAAGGTGTAGGACTCGGCTATTCTTACCCTGCCCATGTTGCCGAGGCCGATCCAAGCAAGTTGTGGTGCCATGACGGGTTGCTGTTCTCCAGGTAAAAGTAACACAAAGGCTTGTTTGACGAACGTGAGAGCTTGGAATCAAGCTGTTCGTAGCCGTACATACGACGGTTAATCACCCCGCAGGCGTCATGTCATAACGGTCTCCCGGAGTTAAGAACCCGAGCCGGCTAAACGAGCCATGACGTTTATCGATTAGCTGCCGCACCGAAGCTAGAGCTCCATCTGCACCATAATCTTTCGCTATCAGCGATTCGATTTTTCCTCGCGGATACGCAGACTTCCCTCAAAATGCTTCGTTGACGGCAACACGTAGCATGAAGCATGTTCAGCTGCTACAGGGCCCAGTCGAGGGGCTTGGGGAGGACGACGACGAGTGTGAGTGCCATTGAGCCCTGGTTGACTCACCCACCTTTCACATGCAGCACTTGACCCATACTTTTGCACCGCGTATTCTGACCCATTGTGCCATAGGTGCTCTCTAGACACGATAACACTCCCAAGCTTCGCAGCTTGGAATGCGCGTCCATCTCAACTACAACACTTCGTCCTGCTTCCGGCATTGAGCCCGCCCGCACCAGTCGAAAAAGTGTCGCGAAGGAACGCCAACGCGCTGAACGCGACCAATTGACCCGCCTCCTGAAAGAATCACCCGTAAAACGCGATGCTAAAAATTTCCTCAAACACTTCGACACGGCGACGGCAGAGACCGGGGGAGCTACGAAGGTCGAAAAATTTGCGCAAGAGGCGGTGGACAGGGCGCACCACAATGAGTGGAGGTTGACAAAGACAGGCGTAAACTTGGGTAACCTTTACGAGCCTACGAAGGCTGTGCAGGAAAGCCCAGTGTTCACGCAGCAGGAGCTACCAGAGAAGAAGCCGCGGGAACATACTGCAGAGCCGCTGCATCTGGCATTGGTCAAGCTACGGCAGCCTCAGGCGCTGGATGATGAGACGCTGGGCGGGATTGCTTTGACGCTGAGCCAAATGGCAAAGCTGGGACTCAATATTGCGGTCGTGGTTGATTGCGATGAGGATGGCGCATCGGAGAGGCTGGAACCAGATCCTATCTGGGAGGCCACCGTGCGGGACCAGACGTCCCGAATTGTGGACGCACTTGAGGACTACAATGAGCCTGGAGCTTTTGCGGTAGAGCACGCATTGTGCCATTCCAACGTTAATGCCGAGATTCAGAGCACCATTCAAGTCCGAGGCGGGGTGGAGGTGAAGCACAACTACTTGCTCTTTCCTCCAATTGAAGAAGGTATTATCCCAGTGATACCGACGTTTGCTTACGACTCGGAGCTGAAGAAGGTTCGAGTGCGTGCCGACGATGTGGTTCTCGCCCTCACTCGCGAGTTCGCCGGCGTCACTACTCAGCACTGTTGTGAAAATGGCCCGCAGGAGCGGGATGATGCCATCAGCAACAAACAACAGCTATCGGGAAGACCCGTCATGGATCGGCTCATCATTTTAGATCCCCTTGGAGGCATTCCTTCACTGGATCGAGCGGATGGAGCCCATGTCTTTATCAATCTGGAAGCAGAGTACCAAGACGTTAGGAAAGACTTGCAGAGTTGCTCACCAAAGCCGTCTGGGGAAGGCTGGTCAAGCGTTTCGTCGCCAGACAATAGCAATCCGTTCTCAAAATTTGTGGGGACTGAGATTGCTCCTCTACCAGGTTCCAAGGCGAGGCAGATATCAAGTGACGCCCTCCCCTCACGCCATATTCAGAATCTAGATACGGTTCAGCGAGCACTGAGGCTTCTTCCTCCTTCATCGTCTGCCTTGATCATCACACCAGGTGAGGCAGCCATATCATCCCAGATCGCACTGCGGGACTCTCCTTCCACGGGAGTACGAACACGACGATCGAAGAATCCACTCATTCACAACTTACTTACCGACAAACCAATGATTTCGTCATCACTTCCTGCTCCCCTCGTCAACCGTCCTCTCGTATCTGCGGCACCCAACCCAGCGACCTTTCTCAAGAAAGGCATACCTGTCACCATGATCCCGGATCCGCGCATGACCGGACCATGGCACACACCGTCTGCCTCAAATCCAAGCATTGAGCTTGAGAATGATCCCCGCATCAACTTTCCGCGCCTTGTTGATTTGATAGAAGATTCCTTCCGTCGGAAACTAGACGCACGGCACTACTTAGATCGCATACGGGGTCGTGTCGCCGGCATTATCATAGCAGGAGACTACGAAGGCGGTGCGATATGTACCTGGGAAACACCGCCGTCGCTCTCCGCATCATCCCTGCCACCCTCAGATTCACCCCTTTGGGTCCCCTACCTCGACAAATTTGCTGTCCTCACATCTTCCCAAGGCTCCGGCGGCGTGGCTGACATAGTCTGGGGCGCACTCACCCGATCTGCTTTTCCGGATGGGGTAGTGTGGAGGAGTCGGAAAAGTAATCCGGTCAATAAATGGTATTTCGAGCGCAGTGTGGGAATGTGGAATTTGCCTGATGGGTATTGGACTATGTTTTGGACCACGGAAGGAGTTGTCGAAGAGTATGCGAGGGCAAAAAGGGTCGCTGAATGTGGTGGGGAAGATGGGTTCACAAGGTGGGATGCATATGTGGGCGTTTGTGGAGGTGTGAAACCAAGTTGGAAGGACATGTCGAAGCCTGATTAGAAGAGACGTGCACTGGAAATAACTCGTGGCATTTCAGACACGGAATCCTTGGTTCATTTCCAGCATGATCGACAACACCAAGACGCCACTAACGCGAACTCTAGGCAAGCCAAGTTGCCAAGCTCACCAAGTCAGCCGCCCATTTGACGGAACAATATTCAGGAAGAAATCATGGCGGTACACGCACAATAGCCATAGTACCAAGACGAGAATACTGCGATGGCAACTTAGTGGCAATGCTCGTGTACCCACTACTATTGTTTCTCGTACGCTTTGATATATTCGCTCTAGCTTTTTGAATGCGCTATTTACGGCAGGAGCGGGGAAGTCTGTCTTGCTAGTTCTTGTGTTGTTTATACTTTCTTGGATGGCCCTTGGATGGCGGCGGATAACGAGTGGACGTCACCTGGAACTCTCCGCTCCCACCAGTATATATATCTGCTCTTTTCCTTTTATGTGCACGAAACTGTCTTCCTACATCAACTGTAGCTTCGTTACCCATACCACACCACCATTCTCGCCAACTCACCATCACAACCTCTCGATCACTCCAAACCTACTCTCCGAATCTACTCTTGCACCATATAACCAGCCAACGCAATCCTCGCCCCATCCACCCACCGAATTCGCCCATCACACCACGACAAATCATGCGTCCTATTCTCCCTATCTTCCTTACAACTTTATTCTTTGCAGCCAGCACGGTAGCGATGCCCGACCCGACGCCGCAGGGCTACACGGGACCTTGTTCTGACACCAATTGCGGGGTTAGTGGAACGAATTGTAGATCGAGGGGATATATGTGTGTGCCGTGGCCGCACACAGATTTAGACAAGAGGAAGGGGTGTACGTGTAGTGCTGGTTGAAGGGAAGGAGGTGGTATGGGAGAAGGTGGTGGAAGGGAGGAGTTGGGGTGGAGATACAGGAGAAATATTCGCAAAATGAAGCAAATCGTGAGAAATTCGAGCGAGAGTAGCTGATATCTTCTTCACGAGTCTGTTCCGGTGTAGGCGAGTGATTTCCTGATCAGATGCACAATGTTAACCCACTTGACTCTGTTGCAAGCATACCTGGGATTTTCCGCCACCCCTTCCAATTGTTCCCGGCCTAATAAACTTTTCTGTTCCATCTTTTCCTGGCTTTGTACTTTATCGAAGAATGCCTTCTTACCCTCATGCTACCGTTGCACATAGCCACGTATCCACAGGCCTACTTCGTCATATCCTGCCCTCCTCAGAGCCACGAACAACTTTAAACATGTTACAATGCTTGACCGACGTCTGCACTGATGACACTGCGCCCTAATAGATCCAGGCGAATATTCCTCGTTCGAACCCCACAAAGAGTGCAATGAAGGGTTTCTAAACGCACGATCTTTATGCAGCCGCATCAATGCTGACATTTCTCCCTCTAATTAAGGGAGACATCGTAGACAGGCTCCTCTCTTAAGTAAAAGCTGAAGTATATCCTTATCCAGCGACGCTAGCGCGGAACGGCAAAGTACGCTACCACAATCATATTAGCTTGAGCTACCTTTAGGATTGATGCTCGCCCTTCGACTTATGAGTAACTCCGCAATATTGCTATGGTTTTTGGATACACCAAATTACAAAGCGTTCTCAAGTTCGGTGTGTTGTGCAGGGACGTCAACATCCATGTCTAAAAGGTAGACTATACACCCTTCATGGTCACGGTTACTTATAAACCCACAAGGTGATGGAAGATCCACCCGGTCAACGTCCATCGCTGCAAACAATAGCAGACATTCTGCTTGAGGGTTGTTACCGGACGAGATATACTTCCCCAAGTAGCGAAGGCAAGGCTCTGCCCTGGCACGGGCTGCTTCGAGAAGAGTAGTAGAAACGATATCTTTAGGTACGGTATGCCCCTCAGGAAGCAGGAGTCTGAGGACTTCGACGTCCCGGATCCTTGTTGCGCTCCTGAGTACCGAGTCGCTTGGATTATGTACATCGTAACCCCACCGTTCCGCGTTGCTGAGCAGCAATTTCAGGCGGTCTAGCAGCCTCTCCGGGTCACATTCTGGGTTGTATTATGAGGGATTATTGCCATATATCCTTTCAATCATGTGTGAATAACACGAAATCCTCCGGTTCCAATCTGGGCTAACACACTCGGATGGCTGAGAAGAAGCTCTAGCCAGGTGGATCTGTCGTCTAGAATAAAAGTATGCCCCAATCCTCCTCCTACTTCCGAAAGTCGAAGAACATTTAGTTATTCTCGATGTTCTCTTCGCATGCGGTTACGAGTAAAGAGGTTCCTTGGAATGACACTTGGTCGTCGGGTCTCACACCTCGGCTAAGAAATTCAGATAAGAAGCCGCCAAAACATGTTCAAGGCGTCAAATACAGTACAACTAAGTCGACGATTAGCCGGTCTATTAAGGACACTGTATCGGTTTAGAGTTGATTGCCGACCTAAGACATGGTTTTTAACTCTTGAACAATATCGTCTATTGACGGCCACCTTCAAGAGAAGATTCGGACGCGGCTGGAGAATGCTTGACAAAAAACTCCTCTAGGGCCTGATTAACCTCTTCAGCCGCCTCAAGTTGCACAAAATGTCCTTTCACGCTCAGTTCCTTATACTCAAGAGCATCAATCAGCGTCTTCATCCCCTCCAGTGCGCCACTCACAAGTGCATTCGGGTCTTTGCTGTACAAAGACAACACAGGACAAGCAATCCTTACTTCACACTCCTTCGCCTCCTCATCAATCCCTAAAAACTCCCTAAACCGGGCGCGGTACCAGTCTGTTGGCCCTTTATACGCATCTTCCTTTGCAAAGATGCGGTCCCTCGTCTCTTTATACTCCTTCGTTACCCAAGCCTGCAACGGTGCCTTTCGATCCGCTTTTAGCCAAGCCTCCAGTTTCCCGGCTGGCAGGAAATCAGTGAGCATGTTGTCTTCAGGCCCATACGTCAAAGTAAAGAAGCTTTCCTTGTGCTCGCCGATCAATTTCCAGGACTCGTCGCTTATGAGGAAACGTTGGTATCCTAAAAACTCGAAACCCAAGATCTGCTCGCTAATCTTCTTCATGAAGTCAAGGTCCTGCTTCTGACCTGGGGGCATATATGGGAGGGCGAGGAAGGAGGCTGTGAGTGCTACGCGGGGAAAATATCCTAGAAGTGGGCCCATGAGAATTGAGCCGAAGTCATGGCCTACGACGTGGACTTGCTCCCCCTCGTCAAGCCTGACATCGCAGTGTTGGAGGATCTGAATCAAGTCTTCGCACATGATCTTGAAAGTGTAAGGTTGAAGCGAATCGGGACAAGAAGAACGTCCATAGCCCAACAGATCAGGCGCAATGACACCATAACCCTTTTCGGAAAAGAACAAGATTTGATTGTACCAGTCATATGAAGACGATGGGAAGCCGTGGAGGAAGAGGATTGTAGGTTTGGTGCTGTTTGCCGGTTTCGGAAAGAAGACGGTGCTGTAAGCGAGGCCGGAGGAAAGCGTCACGCTCTTGGCGTGGTCTGGAAAGCCTTCGAATGCCATAATTCTGTGTTGGAATTTCCAAAAATGTGTCCGCGGGGACTTTAAGCACTCTTATAGGCAGAGTGATTACGTAAGCACTCACTCAAAGGTGTGCATTGGTGCTAAATTAATGCCGTGCGCGGCCCTCGGTGTTGGACGCTTGAGTTTAGCGCTTTTTCTTTTACAAGAGGGGTTCATTGGGTGGCTTAGCTCGTGGCATTTTGCACCAATAATCGAGTGCCGTAGTCGGCGTTCGGCATTGGAGCTTCGCACGTACTCCTCATAGTTACATAACACCTGATTTACGCATTTTCTAGGCTGCGAAAGGCTTTTGGCGGGGTAGGCGTCTTGAGAGGCGTTATGGAGTAAGAATCTACCCTCCTAGACATGCGTATAGATTCGAGGAAAGTAGGTGAAAAGAGACGGTAAAACGCCACAGGTACGTGCCCATACAGTGCGTCAAGATTAGCGGGTCAGTATGTGTTTCTGGTATGTCATTGTCATCATCAGAAGTTGGGGTACGAAGTTAGCAAAGTATCCAGCGACCGTGTGTTTTTTTAGTGTTTCTTGTAACGCTCTATAGATAAGTTCAGTTAGCGACTAAGCTTGACAATAGCTCTTCCCCCAACAACCATACTTCAAAGTATGGCTCATTGCAGAAAGCTAACCTATGAATTCTTCAATACAAGGCAGCAGCATCTGTCATATAAGATAACGGAACTAATGCATTTTTAAATGGTCTTTGCCGACTTTGTAGGCCCAAGTTTATTCTAAGGTTTATCTATTGCGTGGCGGCTCCTTCGGGTTTAAAGTGGAAAATCTCTCAAATAGTATTGAAGTGAGCTTGGGCAGCGCTTCTTTAGATCAACGTCATCTTTCACCTTAACAGCGAAAATCAGGGGTAGGTTAGGGGCTAAAACTTAAAATATGTGTGATATTTGTGATGGTTCGCTGCTACTTTGATTTTAAACAAAACTCTTGTTCAAGTCCAACAGCTTTTAATGAAAGACGAAGGCCTTTGACGTGTATAAGGTGTGGAAATAGCACCTCTGCTGTGTACAAACTCCTACTGTGTTTCGTGCGGACCTTAAAACAGAGACTCCCACTATGCAAAGCCAAACCAAAAGTCAAAGGCCTATCCACATTCATTAGTATTTGCTAAACCCTTTAGCTTTCTAATACTATATCCTTTTAGTGCAAACAAGTCGACCTAGCTCGGGTCACATGGTTGGGGATATGTAGTAGTTCGATCAACCCTAAGCTGATCAGCAGCGAGAGTAATACAAATAACATCAGAAATTGAATTGAATAAAATAACTCTATCTCGCACTGGTTTCGGGCTATCCTCATTGGTAAATGAAGAAAGAGTCATCATTTGCAGCCCCAAAAACCAACAACCCCGGGCACTAATTTACACTCTTCGCTTCCATGGTAGCCTTCTTCTGCGGACCCTTCTCACCTAGCTACCCGATACTGGCCTTCTAACCTGGGGGAAAGAAATGAATATATCTTAATACCGCTCTTGGTAGCAATAGTCTTCCACCACCTACTCCACAACTCCAGACCTTGCAATAGGTCTATGGAGATGATCCTGTCGGAGGCTGTCTCTGTCGATGTTGTACATTGAGCCCGACGTCGAAGCCAAGTGCTTTTTCCAGTCCGAGAGTTTTCGCTGCATTCTTCATGCTCACTTCGAATTCGTAAACCATAGCATTATCGAACTCGGTAGAGATTGCTTACTGGACGAAACTAACCGCAAGAGCAATCCAGTGGCAGCATTCTTTCGCGTTCAGAGACTGGCGATTGGCGAAACTCCACAGTACCCCTGTCCCTCATCATGTGGACCAAGTCCCAGGCGAAACTCTGCTCTGGAGCAATGACATTGCGTAGCTGGTCCATATCCGGGAAGCCGTCGATGTAGCTAAAGCCGTCCTTGAAGTTTGTATCAACTCTGTTTCTGCACAGTTCTAACCTATACTTGGTTCACTCAAACTGAATATCAAACTCTTTGTACTGGCACTGAACGTTGGACATTGCATGTTTGCTTGTTCGTCGTGCCATCGGGAGACGTTTGCTCAGGTCGCTCTCGAATTCGAAGATGCCTTTAGTAATCTTCTTTGCATCTATCTTAAACAATTTTTTAAAGAGAGCGTATCCGACTTTGATGTGTTGTCGAAAAAGGAGTGTGGGGATTCTTACAGAAACGTTTTCCCATGGGCTCTATGGTGGTCCCATCCGTGGCCGGTATCCATTTGTCGTAAGGTTGGTAAGTCCGAGTCTTCAGAACCGTTTCGATTCCGGCTTCATTTAGCGATTCCGTAAGATATTTGCGCATGATCACGTTGTTAGACCTTCTGCTTTTGCGATTCGTAGGGACGACGTCGAACGTATAGCCTGAGCTCTCTAACGCACTATGAATGTACGGCTTCTCGATCCTTGGTCGTAGGAGAGTTTCGATCTCGACACCAAATTTCATTGTTGGGCTGGTCGCTGTGGCTGTCATCGTTGTCATCGTTGTCATCGGAGGTGGAAGTGGTAGTATTGAACTCTGGAGGATGCTGTGGTACGAATTGAGACTGGAGGATCGTTCCTGTCGTGATCTTAAATTTTCAAAGGCATTGAATCGTAGTTTACTTATAACAAGTTGTTCGCTCTAAGTATCATCAAACTCGAAAGTTTGATCCTATGTGTTTGCTTTACTTTCTTTCACTCCTAGTTTTTGCCCGTCTCTTTCGAGCTTCCGCTGCCTCTTGTTAGCCTTTGTTTTTTCCGGCTTGTTCCTCGTTCTCTTAGCTTCTTGCTTTCCGCGCCCCTTCTCACCACAATCTAAGCTATAGCACAGCCCACTCTTGACCTTCCATCAATGCGCCTACTGTTCTTGCACGCTGTGTGGGGTTTCCGCGCTGTTTGAAGCTCTCTGAATCTACGCGTAACATAATGTAGGTCTCAACAATTTCACTATAGTTGTAAGTCTTGTTTTATGTTTGGCACGGCTGCAATTCACCATAACGGTGGGGTAAAGAGAGGATGTAGAATAGATATCAGCTAGCTAGCCGCATGCTCCGTTTCATGGCGTTTAAAGTGCGGAGTGTATACCGCCGAAGCAATGGGTTTAAAAATATACGGCACTCTTCTCTCAGGAACAATACTAGCCCCCATCGTAGTAAAGTTCTTTGAGGCTGAGTTGTTAAGCTCTCTCAGAATATCTATGAACATGTATACAGTGTAAGTGGTACCGGGGGTTCGAAAAGGTGTGTAGGCCATGAACGGAAAGTCGATGCAATACCCCATGTCCCTGAAAAGGACATCGCAACTGATGTACCCCAGTTGTTCGCCACCTTCCATCTATCCGTTCTCACGTACAGCTTTACAAGCTGTTCATATCGCTTGGTCGCTTAAACATGTTTGTCGGCTCGTCTTGGGTGATTTTGTAGCGCCCAAGCACAGCCCTGAGGCCTTCAAGCGCGCTAACAATCTGACAAAAGGCTGCGGCAGTTGCCAGGCGCTAGCCACTACTCATTCTTTCTTCGCTATGAGTCAGCTTGCATGGCATTCTTCGTTGTCGTTGATAGATCTCCAAATGCGAAGGCACGACTCCTCAGTATTTGGTCTTTGCCCGACAACGGGACGCCTACTTTACATCTGTGACGCGATCCTAAGAACTCGGACTATTCCTTGATGCGCACTCAGTCATCGAGTGGAAGTGATGCTATTGGATATTGCGTCTCTGCTGTGCGGGATTAGTACATTAAGTGATGTACTTTAGCGACATTGCTAGATTGCGAAGTAGTTGTATAGTATGTGCAAGTAGAATGGCTTCATTGTATAAAACCATCCAGTCACATTTCCGACGACTTCAATTATTGTACAAAGGCGTCGAGCCACAAAAGAGAAAGTGAATGATTAGAGTGACTAATGGGGTATATGCGTTTCAACGACAGAGACAAATGAAAGCCACTCACACCCGCATTCCGGTGAATACACCGACATTGCCATGCAGGCACAAGGGTCAAGGAGCAAGAAAAAACCCCTTTCACAGTGTCGTGCCATGCCTCAGAACCGTCCGCTCTCCCTCCTTCCCACACCCATACCTCCATACCGACTCAACCTTTCGGCTGCCGCACTCTTATCACCTCCAGTACCAGCAACACTACCCGGCATACTCACTCTCTTCAAAGGACTTCCCTCCCTTCTCGCGGGTGTCCCTCCATGTCTTCTTTCTCCTTGTCCACCCAAACTCTCTCGTCCCCTGTCATCTCTTATGAAATTTGTAGAGGCGGACTTGCGCAGCGGAGAATTAGCATGCGAGTAGACGCCCAAACTACCTCCGTCACTGGTTCCTGTGCTGCGGAAGTTCGCTTGTGGGGGTTGTTGGCGGAAAGGATTTGGTGTGTTGGAAGGACGGATGGGGGAAGAGAAGTCGGCGCCTGTAGTGGTGGTTGTGGACGTATAGTTGGAGTTGGAGTAAGCCGGCCGAAGCGACGGCGTTTGGTGACTTGCGCGAGCGATAGAGAGATTATCGGGGTCGTATTGCGAGGCGTAATTCCTGTTCGGGTTGGTGCGGAAGGTACGGTTTAAAATGGTTGTTGGGGTGTATGTTGTGACATCCGAGGCGAGATCATCACTGCTGCCACGAACACCAACACTGGAGTCCCTCGTCTTCTTTCTCGAGATAGTCTGAATGCCAACGTCTCGATAGACCTTCTGAAATTGAGGATGTACAAACTTGTTGTCGTACTCGTGGAAGACTGAGCGCTGGATGATGGAGTTGTCCTTGATCTGCCGAGAGAAAGAGGACCGTAGATACCAGAGTTGTAAAGAGAGGATGGCGCCAATGGCGACTGTAGTAACCACCTTGACGCTGGGCTGCGGGTCTAGTGGTGCTACCGGAAGCGTGAGACAATAGAGCATAATGTGTAGCGGGCTGAAAAGACAGAAGATGTCTAAGCAGAGTGGGTTGGGGTCCCAAACAGCAATTTCCCAAACATCTCTGCCTGCATCTGGATGTGCCCGCGACTCCGCCGATCCGGAGCCGATGATGTTCTTCAACATCCGTAGCGGCGATGCCGCCATAGGTGACGAATCCACCCTAACGCGGTGTGCAGATGGTGTCGACGGGCTCGTCTCAATTGGCTGCTCGAACAACCGATAATGCCGCTTCTGGTAGAACGTGAAGAATCCATTCAGCAACGCCAGCGATGACAGTGCCATCACAAGAATCTTGCAAAACCAAGTGAACCATCCCGGCCCTCCAGTCCCCACCAGCACGTCGTTGCTGTCGGAGATACTCGATGCGTTCGCCTGCGCAATGACGAACACAAAGTTCATCCCAAAGCCTAACGCGAGCGCGTAATCTTTTGCGAACTCTTCCCAATCATTTGTATTCAGCTCTTCCGAGGCCCACATCAGCCAGTCCCAGGGATCGATGTAGGCTTTGATGCGCTCAGCGAGCGGCGCGCGGCGGACGAGGCGGGGCATCTTGTTCGAGCTCTAGAAGTTGATTACGGCAGGGCGGGAGGGGCTAGTAGGTTGTGCAAGCAAGAGGCGCAAGCTTAAGTAGTAGCTGTGAGACAAATTCACGACATGGCAGTGTCGTGAAAGTCTAGGGAGTGAGAAGGTGAAAGGCAGCGAACACAAACAATTGGTCGGATAAATAGTTTCTCCGGGTGAGCTTGGAACGTCCCGCATGACGACGGTAGTCTAGCTCAGCTCCGCCATCTTGTGAAGCGGTCCATAGCTACCTGCACCACTCAATAGCTATGGCTTCCACGGCGCAATACAAAGACCGCCAATTCCTCGCCGTGATAGGCGACGAGGTACCCACGCCCCGCTATCAGCGCCTCAAAGCTCCACTAACAGCTCCAGGATACCGTGACAGGTCTCCTGCTCGCAGGGGTCGGCGTAGGGCGTTCTCGAACTATACATACGAATCCCAGGTCTAACGGATATTACAGCACGTTACCCAACCTCCAGACTCGCAGAAGAACTTCCTCGTCGTAGACGCCAAAACTCAGAACACAGATATCGAAGCCGCATTCGATCGCTTCACCCAAGAGCGCAAGGATATCGCTATCTTGCTGATAAACCAACATGTACGAATTTCAGAATCGTGGCAGATCCTCGTTTGAGTTTGGTAAGAGAAGGAGTGACTAACAATGATAGCTCGCCGAGCGAATAAGGCATCGAGTCGAGACGTACACCGCCGCATTCCCCTCCCTCCTCGAGATACCCTCGAAAGACCATCCATACGACCCTGAGAAGGACAGCGTGCTGAAGAGGGTGAGGCGGTTATTTGGCGAGTAATGGGATGGTGCCCAGCGGCCAAGGTACGTGGGGTTTAGCTAGTTTGAGGCGTATGCCCACATGTGTATAGCTGCGATACGCGACAGGAAGATATCCACAAATGCATCCAAAAAAAGACGAAGCTGCACGGATAATATCCATTATCAATGTGATTGCATAACCCATACGTAACAGACACCAATCCCAAAGCTTGGAAGAATGACAGACGCTGGATATCATGATCTCTGAACTATGAAATGCAAACCCTCTCTCTCGCTCAATCGATAGAGTACATCCTTCACAATCTGCCCATGCCACCCAAGTGGAACTGGCACATCAAAGCTCATTGCGCAACCGGTTCTGCACAATATTTACACCCGGCCCTGACATTGAAAACCTCCGTTTGCCGAATTGCACAGATCTAGTCACTCGTCTCAGATACCGCCCGGTCTTGTACATCGGTTCGGGCGCGTGGGGTAGCCGCCGTGGAGTGTTTACCGGTGGAAGGCAACCTTGGCCGTCAAGCAGGTGATTCTCTTGCCATCTTTGGTGTAGACGTCGGCGTTTACGGTGTAAGTCCCCTACAGATATGTTAGGAACACGCTCAGATATTTCAGTGATTGGCTTATCGGCGACGTACTGGCGGGATCTCCTTGGGCAGATCAACGTCTTTGGTAAGTGACATCTCACCCTTCTCAAGCGGACACTTCAAGTCTGCCTTCTCAATTGTCTCGCACAGGTCGCGTTCCTGGTTGATAAGGGTGATAAGCCCGTATTTCACCTGAATGTGCATCTTTGAGCCTTCTTCGACCCTCTCCTTGAAGTCGCCCGTGGCCTTGATCGTGAGTTTGTTCCCCCTAAAGCCCAACGTTAGTCAATATGATTCCTATGCTCAGCCTCTAAGCTCTGTAGCTATTGCAGGGAAGCGATCCCCGCTGAGCGTCAAGCGGCGCCGTGATTGTGGGAAGCATACGGTGTAGGGGGATTAGGATCCAAATCCACCTTCTCAATCTCCAAAATGTCATCTTTCGGATCCGCGCAAAAGTAAAGCGGGTTATCGCCGGGCACTATATAATCTTCCTGGATCGTGACCTGACCGGGCATCCATGATGGCTCAGCTGAAACGGAGACTACGCTGATAGCGGCTAGGAGAAGCGCGGTGAGCTTCATAACGGGTGGAGCTGTGGGGGACCTGCGCAGCGAGTAGCGGGAATGTCGGGGTTGCGGAAAGGATGAGGAGAGCTGTGGTGTGGAGAAGTGAGGTCGGTGTTGCCGCAGCGATAGCGTGAACGGGGCTGGGGCGAGGTGCATGGCGGAGGGCCGATGCCAAGACGCTATTTGCGTCATTCACGACTTGGGTCAGGTGCAGACCTCCGAGGGGGCGCAAAACTTGACATTCACTCCGTCTGACCTCACTTAAGTGGAAATCAAAGTGATTGTCAACCCGCCAAGGAATGCGCATGGCTTTTCTAATGTTATTAGAGCATACGCATTTCCGGCAAGCGACCATCAAAGCACTACTCCGAAACAGATAGCCCTATCTATGCTATTTGTATGCAAAGATGCTCAATTTTACGCAAAATCACAGAAATTTTTTCTTATTCTCCTAGCTGCGCGATCACAACTTCTTTTCCTAACAACGACCTAAAGAGTACCATAGTGAGTGCGACGGTACTGCATGTGTGCACTGCGGCCTTCAGAGATTGTGCATGTCGCCCTTCTCGGCGCGTAACTCGGTAGGACGAACTGCGTCGCAATTGCGAGACAGCCGCGCCTCCAGCACAACACAATAGGCCCTGAAACCCCTCTGAATGAGCTTTATCGACTTCGTACCCAAACCTTCAGGCCCGCGGGCTACCTAATGATTTCTTCACGGAGGGTTGGAAAGAGGGTCTAACATTAGACGGGTTGTCAGCGAACGTTTACATTCGCTCTCCGGCAAAACCCTTCTAGTAAACATAACAGCTATGGTGCAAAAAAAGCAGAGCGAGAGAAGCACTCTTAGAGAGAGTGTTCCAACGACGAGAGTCTAGCCCAATTCCCAGTTGCACATCTTCGTCTACAGACTTTTGAGGCTTGTATAACTGCTCCAATGCATGGCGCGAGGGTAACATGTACTTCATGAAAGTAAGGGGATCACTGAACATATTGTAAAAATGTGTGCAATGAGTGTGGAATGATCGGACATGTGCTGCAGTCAGGAGCCGGAAGTAATGCCAAAGAAGAGGCGGTTTTGGTGTGACAAGTTCCACTACTTTGCAAACGGGTCCAGTCAAGCTCTGCTGTATCTAGCTAGTACGCAGACGAATTCAATTCAAAAGGCAGCGGGGCGCGCTTCTGCTGGAGTTCGCCATGGACGAACGAAGTCGTTGGGACTTTTTCTGTCGCTGACATCTCAACAATCTATAGTCATTTTTTACAACGCTTTGGCGTCATTTTTATCGAACACGTTCTAATATCTTGTTGCATAATTATTCAACAGCATGGCAATTGCTCCCGCAGTCAGAACCTGTGACGCGTCTGCTGAAACGGTCGTCAGCACATCGTGGACACGATAAATGTCCGAAACTATTACACCTCTTTACCAGAACATAGTATCAGCTTTTCATGGCCTCAATATTCTCAGTGTGACGTGTTGCGTGGTTGCAAGAGTCACATCTTGCAGACGCCTCGTGTTCGCCTCCACCTGCGGCCGTCTTACGCACGCGTATGGGGACGGCAGGCGCCTCCGTGCGGGAACAACTTCATCACCACTAAAAAAGTCTAGTTCGTTATACGATCAGATTACAGTTAATCGGGCTGCAGCAGTTTGTTGCGCAAACGTTATGTCCGCATTCCTTCCTTGAGCACTATCGCACCGATGTCAGGAGGAGCACGTCACAGCAATCGCGTGGATTGTCTACATGTCGGTTGTTACAATGTAGAGACGTGTAAGCTTCTGTCTTTGATATAAAGCTAAAACAATTCTGTGTTTCCTTTACTATATGCGACTAGAAGCTTAAGCTACGGCCCTTTCTTCGTGCATATTCTTGTCTTAATTCCCCAGTGCCGCCGTTGTTTTGTCATGAGGCCCAAGAAAGTCTTTGAATGGCGAGAGCAACTCCCTCCGCCCTTTAACGGATCAAGTCTGCTACTAAAGCGCCGTGGTTCTGCGGCATCCGTCAATCCTAGTAGTGGAATTGCTCCCCCCAATAGGACGATGTGCCACAAAAGAAGAGGCTCCGCGCCAGCCGCATTGGAACAAGTGGACGAGGACGTGAACTGGTTGAGATTCACTCATGATCAGCACCTGAAGATCCGCCAAGAGAAGAGTGAATCGGCTATCGCAAAGCTAAGAAGGTAAGTAGGACATGACTTACTGGCTAACTCATGAATCATCAAGGCTCAAAAGCGGAAAGCTTCGAACACTTTCTACCGTGGCGAATCCCGGCTCAAGTGGAAAGGGGCATACGTGTTGATTGCGAGCGAAATTGCTTCGCCACCGAGGAGAAGAGAGTGAGCGCTTATATAGAAATTACGTGGCGCGTTCGACTAATCACGAACAGACTCTATTATGGTTACATGTGGAAATGTGGTCGCATCGTCCCCTCGGAGTTACTACCTAGTAGGGTCATGACTAACGCTCTGGAACTTCCTAGAACCTATGTTTTTCCTAAATTTATTAATGAGCCGTTTCAGCCTTTCCGGTCTTCCAAAGCCATCATACTATGTTGAAGCCGCAAGCGCAATTTTGAACCACACCAGGGCTGACGATCAGCCGTAGCTCAGATAATCCAGACCCATTGTTCGTGACTCGATCCCTCATACTTCCCGGGACGATTCTCATCATCAACCACGATATGTGCAACATTCCTGCAAATCGCTGAGCCAATTCCATACCAGAGCCCAACACGGACAAACTCATTCATGACTGAATTGCCAGAGGTACGCAACGCAAGGCCTCGAATGCAATGACTTTTGCCCTCCATAAGGTCAGCACAGCTCATTGTATACATGACAGGAAAGAGGAAAAGCATGCTATCAGTAAATTGCGTTGGACGGTCAAGGAACAGCCACAGGACTTCGCCTTCGAGGCTGCACCTTAGTGATCCATTGACCTCTAGCTTGGTAGGGAAAGGAATTTTGTATAGACAACCTTTGAGTACGAGCATCAATCCGACATCCACGTCCGACTGTACGCCGTGCACTTGTATGCACAAAGCGTCCGGCTGATCGACCATGTAACCGTGACCTTTGACTGCATAGCGGGAGATCGGTGCATCCACTACGGAGGCCCAGCTCCATGAGGGAGCACCAAAGGTTTCCGTGATTAGGTTCGGTAACTTGCTTTGGTCAACTCTCCAAAGGAGGCCAAAAGTTATGTCCTTCATCCAAAGTCCAGCAGCGTATTGATCCTTTAGGACTTCTTGAAAGTACCTGGCCATGGATTCAATAGCCACAAGCTTGTCCCCCTTGTTCGTCAATCCACGGCTCATGTAATTTTGAATGAGCATCCTCCACTCGCCGTACATGAACCACCGATATCTATCTGAACTACCATACTCCGGGTTGGTCTTAACCATAGCCATACGAGCGTGATTACCTTGGAAGAGATAGCCATCGCGCAGGCAGTCCGGAAGCGATGCTGGGAAAGTTTCGCAGACGCTCCGGCATTCGCATTCCCAGAATACTTGATCAGCGGCGAAATGAATGGTCCTTCTCGATAGGTACTGCTCCTGAGTGACCCAGGCTCGTCGATTCAAAGGTGCGTTAGAGATTTGGTCCCGTACATATTGTCCGTCGAGAAGCAAGTATAACTTGCTACTTTCATCTGGTCCAGCGTGGAGTTCAATTTTGCGAGGCAGGATCGACTCAGGATCTCGCGTTGAGAAGCAGCCATCGCGTCCAGAAGTTGCTTTTGTTGCACATATGGTACAATCAGCAAATAAGTAGACTCGTTGCATTTGGGGCGCTTCTCGGTTCCAGTCTTCGGTAGAATTCTGTACGATGCAGAGACTGTCGATCCAGACGTATTGCAAACCCAGGGAACGCACAACACTAAAGCAATCTTGGAAGGACTTAGATAGTGCCGATTCAGGCATTCCAGCTTTAAAGTCTTCGATATTTTCTGTTGTGAGCTTGAGCAGATTTCCTGAAACATCCGGAGAGCCCCAACAATGGCTCAATGTAGCAAAGCGTAGATTGGCTGGAGCGCCGTGCTCGAAAACCTCAAGGCGCCAGTAGTTCGATCCTAGGGAGCTCACATTTACCAGCCTGTTAGGTCCGCGACCATTGTTAAGGGCTTCCCGGACGATCCTACAGCCTTTGTGGGTCTCAAAGCACTGTCGAAACCATGTGCTGACCAAGTCCAGAGTTGCTTGTGAGCCAGTCGAGTTCGATAATGGGAAGGAGGGAATGTGATTCAGTCGTGTAGCAAGATCTGGCTGCGCAGCGAGCAAGTTTGCGATAGTCTCTTCGTCCCAATCCGTCGAGAGCTCAGGCAAAAGACCCTGCCAGGGCATGAGCTTAAATATGTGTCCTACTGCACTCGTTTGCCGTGAGCGCTGACGTCCCAGTTCGAACTTGAGTGTATACTCGTAAGATGGCGTAGGCGGCTCCGGAAGTATATGGACAACTCTTGAAATGCTGGCATCCTTATCTAAATCCTGCAAGTAATGACTCGAGTCATTGACTAGAATTTGCCAAAGAATGTAGCAGATATAGCAGCCTTTATCCTTTGAGCTTTCAAGGTCGACCAGAGTCTTGTGATGTTCGTGTATAGTGTTCTCGGGCACTGGGATCAATTCGAGCTCCCTAGTACAGGCATGGCATAGGACTGCGCTTCGAGTGTCAGCTGGAACAGGCAGGAGGCAGCTCGCCTGCGACGATGAAGGCCGCCGGGGGTCGAATAGGGTCGATCTTTTGGATGTGATCATACTCGGTTTCTTCCAGATCGAGGTTCGAGTTATTAGATGATGCCTGTCCTGGTGCCTGTACTGGTGCCTATTCCTCGCCGCGTTCTTGGCACTGATGCCCCACCTCGTCCGCGCTTTTCTGGGTTCAACCGTTCTGCGAATGGGACGAATTGAGTGGAACGATATGTGCAACCAATTAGCAGCGTCGTCACATCCACGCTTGATCGATTACGGCATGCCTCAATCCGACGTCATTCAGACCCGTACTTTGTTTGCAGGCTCGTACCACTGTTTTCCCATAGATTTTATTCTAGTCACGTGATAAACTCTTGAACGTCTTTCGTGTACGTACTAGAAGAATACATAGAGATCGTCGTTAACTATACTATTCTCGAAGTTATGGAGGACGACAGGCACATGACCTCGATAACCAGCGAAACCATGGCTTCTTGCCAATATCATCACGCGAAACACCACGGAAGCGACTATCAAGTGGCATTTCCTCAATCTCGCGAAAATACCTAAAACGGGTCATCCTCTACCTATCCAAACAGATAATACTACAATGATTCAATGTCCTCTAACTAATGGATGGGGTTTACGTAACGTATATTCTACTATTAAGGAGTATATTATTAAACATCTATAAGGTACAATAGGGCAGGCAGGTACCATCGCGTTATTAGTAGTAGAGGTAGAAGTAGGCCATCGTATTCTAGCTATTGATCTATAAGCTAGGCTAGTTACATCCTTACTAGTTAATTAAATAGTAAAGGATATCGATCTTGAGGAATGTTTACGACCGACGGGGTCATGTTTCGAATATTGGCAGGCGACGAAAGAGACAAGCGTTAAGACTGCTATTGTCGTGTAGTTAGTGCCGCCTCTTTGCAACGTAAGAGAGAGCGCTCGATGATGTCGAAACATTGAACACAGTAAGGTAATAGAATACGAAAAAAAAAAAAAAAAAAAAAAAAAAAAAAAAAAAAAAAAAAAAGAAACCAAAAAAAAAAAAAGGAAACCAAAAAAAAATAAAGGAAAACAAAAAACCCTACTCCTGCTCTTTGCGACTTGCGAATCGTTGGCAATGTGAACGAAGTTGTAAAAGAGACCATCATGAGCATATATATTCGAGTCCCTGATCGATACCACTGTCTACTCGAGAACGCCTCTTTAAGAAATAAACCTGCGTCATACATCTAACACCGCATTAGCTCTGGCCTTTAAAGCGAGTCAAATTGACTTCCATACCTCAAGATAGATGTCTCTTACCACTGCAATCGATACTGCTGTTAGAAAAATTAACCACATGGCTTCGCGTTGCTGTAGTTGTCGTAATGTGTTGTAGATCTGAACTATGCACCCAAATAGCTACGGATCGCGAACGTATCCTTATCCGAGGGATGGAACACCATCAGTACCTCGATGGCTCCTCCACCGAAGCGATCTTAATCGGGCAGCCGCAAGCCCACCCCGACAACGACTTAGGATGGCCGAATGCAGGCATGTGACAAATCCTGGCACTGGCCATCGGTATCATCGCTTTCTACTTCCGATTCATGAATGCATCTTCCCCGCACCCGCCGAGGAAGACCCGCCTTGACTCCCTTATCGAGCATAGAGCTGTGCACCAACGATAATTCACCACGTATTCAAGCAGCACGATGATCACGCTACGCATCCGTTAGAACGCCCCGTGCGCATTTTAGTGAACTTTCTAATGTGACGATTATAAGGCACAATACGCACGAGGCGACTGGTTAACCTTTTGCTTCGCGTCTAAATACGATAAACTAACCATCATCTTATCCATTCAATAGCAAAGTCAGGTGTGGTATGAGTGGTTCACTCAAACCCGTCTACTACTCATTCATTGGTGAAGAGTCGTCGGTTGTGAATGTAGAACCATGGATCTGATGCTGCTTAAGCGCCTCCAATTTGTTGGCTTGGTGGTGATCCATCCATCTCCTCTCCACCACACTCATGGGCCACGCAACACCTTATTCCTCCATAAATCGCCCGTCCGACCATTGCACGACGAGCGCTCTTGGGCATGCAATCCAGTGCTCTCGTTGTCTTCTCCTCTGCGTTCGCCCTTCGCCACTAACCCGAGTGGGCCAGTCCTGCGGCGGCATACGGAATCAGAGTCGCAGCGCACCGCCAGAGCACCACTGCTGGTATTTATATCTTCCATTAAACTCATACAACTGGGTCTAGCGATGGTCTTTAACGGCGGGCCTGCGAGAGCTCCAGCGTGTCTTTGCCTCGCTCCCTGCAGGCACATCCGACCCCAGCCTTGGACACCGCCAACCACACCCGCTTCGATTTGGCCATCTCGGCTCTCGATGGCACGCATTCAATACTTTGCAATTTGCATTGAACTTCAAAAGCTAACATCTTGCCCGGCAGACTCGATATCCAGTTTTCTCCTCCCGACCGCCTTACCAAGCCTTTGGGACCCCATCGTGATCGGAGTGTCGCTCAACATCCCCCTTCGGAAGCTCGTCACAGAAGTTCTAGAGCCATACGGGTGCGATTGGCGGATTGGACGTAAAAGTTTTCGGTGCGCTCACGGAAGATCGGGTATCGGGCGCTTGACGCTTCCCGGAGACCGCTGAGGGCCTCCCAGCCGGCCGTCACCACAGCACTAGGCAAGTCGCTGCTGTGTATAAGATGTCTCCTCACGGAGGCGATCGCAAGATACTGGAGGTCTATCCCAGCACCCAGACTGTGTCGGCGCACGACACCCTTTCGCCCACCAAATCGTCAGAGCCGAAGCATGTCAGTTTCGAGCTCCTGCCCCAGTCTCCGCAGCACCGGGCTCATCTCCCGATGCGAGTGAACATCTCCCCCCACGATACGACCGATTCGATCATTGCAACGGTGAAGCACTTCTACGGCTTGTACGAGCGCCGGGGTGTCGTGTTTGAGGATCGCCATGGGAATACCGTGATCGCGAGGTATGAGAACTTCAGTCACAACATGGTCGTCTACGTCCGTGCCACTGCAGAAGAGCCAGATGTGGATGAACTCTTGCCTAGCCCTCGCTTGGATGAAGCATTCCGAATGCTACCGCCTTCGCTCAACCGGGCCCTACCAACACCAGACCCCACACTTGGTAGTGCCAGCGTCCTCTCTGACGAGGATGTTGCTCATCAGCTAATGCGCTTGGGTAATTTCTCTACCAATGGCCGCACATCCACCTCCACTCTTGATGATGCGCTGAGCGGGAAAGCCGAGGCAGCATCCTCCAGCGAAGAAAGCAATGACGGTAGTGACGACCAGCAGGAGCTTCCGCCTCTCCCATACCTAGGGATTGCTAATGGGGCCAATGGTGATATAAGCCGTGGATACGACAGCGTCGACAACAGCGACGAATATGAGGATAACAAGGATGACTCGTTCAAGGGTGAGAGCGACGAGATCGTTCCCGATGACTACTATGAACTTCCAGGCCACGGGCCAGTAAAGGCCCCTTCCTCAGTGGACGATTCGGAACGGACCTCCATCGCAGAATCTGACGTGGCAGAGCAGCAACACAGGAATCTCATGCAAGATGCTATAGAGATAGGCACGAACCTTCCAGATATCCCCCAAGCTTTCCAAGACCAAGGTCTGGATATTGGTGAGCATGAACATCTCGGACCGCATACAGATTCTGGCTACGGATCGGCACCTTACAAAAAGTCCCACATATCCCAACCCTCAGAAGTCTTGCTTGCGGACGACACTGCTACCACCTACACCCAGGAGTCCGACCTCAACTCAACAATCAAGGACAACTACGTTAGTGAATTTGCAAGGCTTGTTTTTGAAAGTTTGGGAGCCGAATGCCTGGACTCTGAATCCATCGACAAAATTCATTCGTGTCTCGAACAATTGCTCAAATCGTTTGCCCACCGGTTAGGTCACAGTGCCAAGTCAATGGAAATACTTAACTCGATGGTGTTCATTCATCGTCATCGACGGTAAGTCATCTTGCACAACCTTTGTCTCCAATCATAATGGTACTAAGGCCTCATACTAATTTGTCATCATAGAAACATAATGGAAGCTTTCAGGAATATCTCTTCTCAAGGAGTTGACAGTCCTGTGCCCTCCCCACGTACTACTAATGGGATGAGCTTCTCGGAAAAAGTCAACAATTGGGACTTGAGTGGTGCCGATCACATGGATCCACCCTCGGTGGACATAAACGACGGAGATGCCCTTGAGGGAGAGGAGGAAGAGGAGGCAGAGGAAGAATTGCCCGAGGTCTCAGCCTACCGCAAGTTGATAAAAGAGAGTGGAGCCTATAGCTGGTTCCTATCGCAGCTTCGATGCAAGATTCTCCTATCAACTCCAGAGCCCAATATCGGTGCCGAGATAAGAGACGGTGTTCTTTCTGCCTTGCCATTCCCACACCGGATTAGTAGAAGGCGGCCTCCAGAAACCTTTCAAGCTAGCTTCGCTATGGAGTGGGAACCACTAGCTTTTCTAGACGAGCAACAGTACAAAGGAGAACGAGGTCATGTAATCGAAACAGCAATAACCTTGACTGGGTCTATTCAAGACTCGCAGGCCGTAACATGTGGGCACTATCTAAAACAGACGTGGCCATTGACTGGGGAATATACGCTCCGAGTGCTTAAGCGTGTAGTCCAAAACAGTCCGGGATTACGACATACCTGTAAGTCACAAGTGTATCGCCACAGTTACTATGGAAAGCACAAGCTAACTGGGCTGCGTAGCCAAAGCACCGGACGGTACACAGATGACTGCTTGGATTCAATTCTGCAAGTTCATGGTTGAAGTACTTGGCACGCGAGATTCCATAGCAGAGGTTGGAGAACAGCTAGCTTGGCTTGGCTCAGCTATGCGTTCTTCTCCAGCCGCACACGGACCAGTGTATTGTTGTGCCCAGGTCAACCAGGTTGAATTAAAAAGACTTGAACATGCTCTAGAGTCAGGTCCATCGGCAAAGCTCTACTGCAGCATCAATTTCAGGATAGAGCGACCGGAAGTCCATTCAGGAAAGGGAAGATGCTGGCACGGACTCTTCAAGAACCCTGTCATTGCCAAGGGATTCCCGATCCCATACAGATTGGAGAGCAATACTGGCATCGAAATCCCACTCCACATCATGGCCGGTCTGGCTCAGGCGAAGCGTGCAACTACATATAATGGAAGACTTTGCATCAAAGGGTTCTCAACGATACTTTTACCAACCCGACAAGTTGGTAATCTTACTTTGTGGCATCTGCTCTACAATGAGGATGGGAGACGATTATCTTATTTAGACAAGCGTGTCCTAGATCTACAAGACCTTTCGGTTAAAAGCATCAGCATTGCAGATCTCGAAGGTTCACAGCATGTGCTTGGGTGGTCTTCGTCGGTGCAGGTTTACGCAGGTAATACAATCTTTTCCACTGGTCCTCATTCTTGGAGCTGATGAGTTTCTTCTTTGCAGGAGCATCAGATGGAAAATACGATGTTCGCCGGTCCGGATTTTCCAGTAACGTGGCCGGCTGTGTCCTTGAAAAGGTGTCGATATCTGCAGGAAAGATTGTCACTGCTGGGGCAAGTTTCGGTATCGGCATCAAAGACATTCCTCTACACCTCAAGCGAGACGGCTCATACGTGGACCAGATAGAGGATGCTTACAACAACTACGTCGTCCTCTACGATGCGGATAATAAAAGAGCATGGCTTGTCAACGGTGCCACTGCCTTGCTTCACATTGTGAGGACATCTCTAGAAGACAGCCGTAGAGGAAAGTTCGGGTCCCAGTCGCTGTTCAAACCCGAGGATTTACAAGAAGCGCCACTCCATATGGCTGATTCTGCTATCGATGTGCTGATATCCCGTGCAAATATGGAACTCAAAATCGCTCTCGACAAGGACGAAATTTGGACGGAAGTGACTGAGAACAAAGACGGGACTGTGCAGGAGGTAGTGAAGAGAAAGCAAAAATTCGTGCACTTCCAAGACCTTGTCGATCAAAAATGGCACATACTGGAACAGATACTGGACCAACAGTCGAAGATGAATGCATCAGGGGTGCGACTGAAAGTGCCAGGTCGACAATACCTCGAAGGATTTGACTTTATTGATGTCGCCACCCGAGTTCAGGACCTTCAGCCTAAAGTTACTACGCTTCAGTCTTCTGGGAAAGGCTGGATAGACTTTGCCAGATCTATTCGTTCAATAACATTGTTTGGACGAGGCTTTGGTGAAGTTATTCGCCCAGCTGAGAATAGCAACGAGCTCTGCCAGCATTGGGCAGAGATACCCAAAGGAATGGATTACCTTGCTGTCTCCACCTCCGACCTTGAAGAAATCTCTAAACGCAGAGGCGATCCATATTCGAGTCCGATGCGATTGGTAGGAAATATTTGTTGGCACAAGCCGGACAAATTGTTTGAGTCCTGTAAATGCAAGCCCAACAGCCTGAAGAGAAAATTTTCCGCCTTGAACAATTCCTGCGACCGAGTGCAGGTCCTCCTCCCTTCAACATCTCGATTTCGACGTATTATCTCTCCTGGTCCCTTGGATTCTATGCCCAAAGGTGCCGTCATTTTTGGGCATAGCAGAGTTTTCCCTTTACACTGGAGAGACCAGGGTGATCCTGAGGAAGGGGAACCGACGCCATCACCAGAAGGCTCAGATTCCGTATCAAATGACAGTGGACTGGGCTCCAGTATAGTTCCATCTGAAACGGAAGAAACGATCTCATACAAGCGTGGAAAAAGTGGACAATAGGAAACATAAATAATAGTAATTGAATGGATGCAAGGCAATAGCGTAATGTCACCACTCCAATCTAGTGTTGTATAAGGGATAACTCCTACCGTGCATATGCTCGATCCAAATTACAGTCCTAGCTATTCGAATTTAACAATACAAGTTGAAGGTTGTCGAATCCTGGTATCTGAAGGAAACATAGGCGCCCAAAAAACCCACCGAGGCAACCGAAACGGACAAAGGAGATTAGCGGTGTGATCAAGAGTACAAAATGAACCAACTCGATTCGAATAAGAGAACCAGTTAAACTCCAAAGACAAGATCCGTGCGCGGGAACAAATAGAAGTAGTCCGTCCTACAAGTCATTCTAGACTGGGGTCAGCTGATCGTTTTCTCCTCGCATGCTAGCCAAGTAAAAACATTCACACAACGTCACTGGAAGGAATGAGTCTAGCGACAGCACAATTAGCCGTAATTACAGTCAGGTGATTAAGCTATAAAATACTTCAAACTTGCCCCCGCTAGCAGCCTTGTGAGGTGGCGAATTTTCGTTTATTTCCTTTGTTAAGCATGAAGTTAGATAAGGGATGAGCAGGTCTCACGGGTGGCTTCTGAACTAGAAAGAGTAAAGAGCGGTAGGATATATCTAGCTAGCGCATCGTAACGGCCTATACTTATAGGGTGTATGGCTATAATAGAATATATATACACATATGTATATACACACACGTACACACACGTAAGGTGGTGAATTTACTAGAGACTGAGAGGCAGCCTTTAGGTAATTAGGCAGCGCGGGGTAGTACGGCAGTAAAGAACATACGGTGTAAGCTATATTTATTTTTAAATATTATTCTAAGGTAGGGATAGCGCTAAAATTTATTATAGTCTTAATACCGTATATTAGTATCTTAATATAGTTAGAATATTTTGTTACGCCGGGAGGTTTTTAACTGTATTCTTCTCTACTTAGTAAAACTCTTGGTATCTACTTTTTCTAAGGGTATATAGCTTTAAATTTCGGAATAATTACCTTTATTACTTATACTTTCTCTATAGCCCTCCAAAATCCTAACGGAGACCTTAATCCGTAATTAGATAGGTGGTTATAGTTAAACGGGTAATTAACGGTGTTAAGGAAATAATCGATAGTATAAGTAGTACTACGGAGATCCTTATCGGAGACTAGTCTCCTAAGGAACTATAGCTATAGATTCGGGCTATATTACTACAGCTATATAGACTTGTGAATGGGAGATTCCGAAGGTCCGAATTGTAAAACTGTCTCGCGACAGGGTGCGTCTCTCCACGCAGGGACGGACATTAGAGTGGAGTAAGGAACTGTACATCGGGTTCTGCTAAAGAATCCCACCACAAGTGATCATAATCCCGTAAGGAAGCCCTTGCCGCTAATGTGCCTCGTAATTCTACCATCATGTTTTCGGTTGTGACAAACCCAACAAAGGAATATGCTGGGTTTCTGGGAAGCATGCCCCATACAGTAACTGGCATTGATACCAAGACTAGTGTCGAGAAACTACCATAAAAGCCTTGGACTTTGATGCCAGTTGCAGCTGGAGGCAAGAGGCGCAGAATCTCTGTCCAAGTTTTGACGTTCTCGGGTTTGTTGTTCTCGATTTGCTCACTGTCAATGCTAATTGATATGAACAGCTGGGCTTTATCCGGTTCGGAAATATCGCTGCTCGTTTTGTTCCCTGATGAAGATCCACTGATGCCACCGCTGTGGGCTGCTGTCGGAGAGCCAGAGACTGACCCCTGACTAGAAGACTGGGATGAAGTTCGAGAAGACGAAGCCACTGACGGCAGATTCGGCATGTCCTTGAGCGGTGCTAAAAGGATACTCCTGTATATTGTCTCGTTCGTCAAAAGACAGTGTACCGCGGTCACTCGTTGTTCTTATTCGGTAGGGATTCTCCCATCTTCATCCTCCCATAGGTTTTCATCTCGGTCCCTTTGCAACGAGGGTTTCCAAGTCCTAAGCCTCCAAAGTATGCGGCCATGCAACTTTGCTACTGAAATTGGCGGTCCCTGGCTCGCGATTTCTAGCTCTCGGATGAGCGCATTGGTGAACGAATGCGGCCCTACCCCGGGGGCTGTCGTCTCAAACCCGCAGGCAGCAATGGCTTCTGTTACGCCATGATCTGAATCTTTCAAGGTTGGATGTGCCGCATGGCAGCAGTCCAACAGTAACAGAACGTCATCTTCCCAGGTCAAGATTAAGACCTGGACATCTGAATATCTGCTCTTATGCCTAGTTGGCCACGCGGCCGCCAACGCGGCTGAGAGATCTTCGGCGAAGTGTTGTACACTTGGTATGTGTTTGTTGGCGATAAGGTTGTGAGTGTTATAGGGAAGAATAGGCAGCGTATGTGTCGCTGTAGGACTCGCAATCCCAGGCCTCTTTGTATCAGCATCTGGTGAGCTGGTTGAGGGGTGGAAAGGCGCTGAGTAACTCTGGGGCTGGTCGATTGAGCTTTGTGTTGAGCTTTCAGACATAGTCAGCGTCTTGGGTTCTGCCAAATCGGTTAAAAGATCTTAAACAACTTACAGTTTGAGATCTTCCTGGAGATCGGTACTCATGTTGATAATGAACCACCCATAAAAAGAAGAATAAACTGCCTCAGTGAACTGGGCTTGGTTAAGTAGGAAAGGGATGCGAAGTAAAAATTGGATTCTGGGAAGAATCAAAAGCGAGAGGAGTAAAGGAGTAAAGGGTTTCTGCGCTAGGCAGCAGAATAAATAGTGGGTGGCGTAGAGCGCAAGAAGGGCAGGAGTGCTCTGAACCATGGTTTCCTGCTTGGTTGAGCTCAACACTTCCACTTATGGCCGGTGCGCAAATCGTCCCATGGCTCACGCGGCACGCGGTTCGCAAAAACGCTCTTTCTCACCAAAATTAAAGAAAGAACAAAACTACTCTTCCTTTCTCCCTTTACGCAACAACGAACTACACTAACTTATAAAAATTAGTATAGAATAAATTATATTATAACCCTCTGGTACATTGAAAAGGGTAAATTTTTGGTGTCCGAATGTGAAAAACATGGCACATCAAAAATGCCACCGAAAATTATCCAAAATTCTAATCTCGACAACCACACTATATTTTTGTTCAGAATAATTTTTTCTCCTACTGTGTTTCGTGCGGACCTTAGAAAAGAGACTCCTACTGTGCGAAATCCAAAGCAAATCCAACTATGTAAACGTATCCGGGAAGTAACTCAACGATTTGAACGGAGGTCACTTTGGCAACGAAACTGTGGAAAAGAAGGGATGCTGACCCCTTTACGTATTGCAAATGGCGACATGAGTGCAGAGTTGGCTATACCGCATATAAAGAAAAGGCACAAGGAAGGAAGGATGGAAGGGTAGAGTTACTGTATAAAACCGCGCAAGCATTTTCGACATCGATAATATCAAGGGTTCTCTCCGAGAAACTCTAGGGTTTATCACACTACACCAAATACACAATTATACACACGTCGAACCCCAACCCTCGCCACTTAGGCAATCCACACCCTCCCTCCAACCGCCCCTCACACACAGAGCGCACTAAACGACCCATACCTACCCCTACACTCCACTCCCACCTACACCCTAACCCTTGCAAAAGCCCAGCGATGCAACGCCAACCAATCACCATCCGTCTTCCCATTTTCAGCCCTCCTCCACTCCCCCTCTCCACACTCAACCCACTCGAAATGCCTCATCCGTGCAAAATCCTGCAACGCACACAGAACATCAGCTCGCTGCTCACTCAGGCCGCGCGGCTCGGGAGCGCGTAAAACGCCATCTGAATCGCGGGTGCAGTTCCATAGCGTGTCTGGGATTGAGGGGAGCTCGATAGCTTCGTTTGTGGAGAAGGCGGATGTTTGTGGTTCGTCAGGGACGGTGTCAAGGGGGTTGGATACGTTAGTAGTGGATGCGTCGAAATTGATTGCGGGGCTTCGCGGCGGTACAGTGTTGGATCCCACGGGTGCCGCGGTAGAAGAAGACGCTTCCAACGCGTCGTATAGTTTCCCGGTCCCAAAGCGCAGCGGAACCGCTGCCCTAGCATCCACAATCTCTCTTATCCTCGTCCCATACTCAACTTCCTGCATACAAACGCCATCTCTCAACGCACCAAACCTCAGCACCACCGCCTTCCCTGCTTTTCGCAGCTTCTTCTCAATTTGAGCCTCGAGTCGCAGCATCGTTGCTTTATCTACGATTTTCCCATCGCTGGCGAGCGTGGCTAAGAGATTGAGTGTGGACAACGGAGCGGGATAGGGAGGAGAGGGTGCAATGTTGTCTACGCCTGCGCCTACACTGCTGTCACCTCGCTCCCTTCCTTTCTGTGCGAGGTCTCGTATGCCTTGTAGCTCGGTTACGTATTCGGGGGCTGTGGCGCCTTGAGAAAGGATGGGTGTGTCGGTGGGATCTAGTGCGTTGACCCTGCCCTGTGAACCCGGGAAGGTTAGGTTTAACTTTGCAACGCCATGTTTTGCAGCTTCGAGACTGAGACGCTGCGAAGGCACGGAGGGAGGCGCGAAGAAGGCTTTCTTGGGCGGTGGACCTTCATCAGGACCTGCATTTTGAGTGGATGGGTCGAGCGGCCGCTTGCCTAGAACCGAATGTGGACGTACGGCTGGTGTTGAACTGGGCCGCAGTGTCGAGGAGGGCCTTGCGTTGTCGAGCCTTCGTTGGCGCTGGCGCTGCATACGCTCCCGCTCTTGTCGCGTGATGCTATAGCCCTCGGCGTCGTCGAAAGGAGATAGCGTAGTATGGCGAGGAATGGGAGATGGTGTCGCCGCTCGAGACTGCATGCCTTGCAGGCTTCTGATACGATCTTGTGGGTGATGGGATTGATTCAGTATCTGCTGCGCTGGAGATTGTGCGACACTCTGACGCTGAGCTACTTGCAAATATCGATTTTGCGGTGGTGATAGATTGAGGATATTTGGGAGTGCCATAGCATTCATTCGCGCATGTTCCTTCGAAGCATGGCTACTAGTCTGAGGTCTCTCCGTATACCCGCCTGGTGCTCGCAAGTGATTGTTTTGATTCAAGCCCGCCAGTGGGTGTAGGTTCGAGGAGTTCGGCTTTGGAGTACCATTGGGGAGGTAGACTTGAGAAGGAACGGTTTTATGAGCGACAGGAGATTGTTTCGCTATATGGGTTTGTTGAGTATAACTAATAGGCGTCTGCGAATAACTGGCACGGTTCGGGGCTGTCATGGCTGGCGGGCTCGCTGGTGGGAATCCACCTTGCGTTTGCGGATGATTGTGTAAGTCCGGCCAGATCATCCCATTCGCATTCACACTACCCATCCTCGGCGTGTCGTCGTAATTGTGCGCTAGAGACAAGCTCGTATTTCCAGGAACCAAGGATGGTGCAGCTATCTGACCACTATGCATAAACGCAACAGGAACCTGCGAGTGATTCGGCCGATTCTGTTGATTCGGAAGCACCATTATCGGAGGATCGAGGTTGCTCGAACTAGGTCGGCGATCGCCATTGTAGTTGTAAACAGGCGAGTGAGCGGTATTGTGAATGTTGCTTTGGTGGTGCTGATACCGTTCATCGGCAGCCCGCGCTTGATTGGACTGATTCGGATCAGCCATCATAGTCCGGTTTACGTTATGCAGAAAGGCTGGCGGGGCACTCATTTGTGTGGCCTGCGAGTATCTTTTGGGCTGTGCGGACGGGTATTCGTGATGTGCCTGGCTAGTCATGTCAGATTCAGGTGCTTTCGAGCAACGGACTCCGCGTGGAGTCGGGTGGACTGGATCGACCAGAGCGTCGCGGTGAAGATATATGTGGATGATTGAAAATTTGAAATTAGTGGCAGTTGCAGTGAAGGCGAGTTGTGACTACACAATACTCTCACCCGAAGTACGCAATCGGCGGGGACAAAGCGAACGGGGCTTCAAAGGTAGGGAGTTGCGAGGTAGCTAAGGAAATTCAGTGGAAGCAGTTGTCTAGGCGGAGTCTCCCAGTCTCGCTCGCTGTGGAGGTTTCCGCTGACGAATATTAATGGTGACCTAGAATCAGACACGCCCGCACTCCTCAATGACCGCCTCTTGAATGACCGCCTCTACGCTGGTGAATAAAGATATCAGCGGTCTAGAGCGATCAGCAAACCAAAATTGCGTAGAACAGATTCGTTTTTAACTTGATATTGACCTCGTCTTAACTCCAAACCCAAGTCCACGCCCATGATATAATGATGGTATACGCCTGCACCGCAAAGCGCCACCCAGGCAATCCAAAGAACGCTGTCTTCTCCATTCTCCATGTGCTCGTTGTCCACATCGCATCGTCGCTGTCGCCGGCCAGTATCGACCCTCTTACACGTATCCTACATTGTCAGTCAGCACAACCAAGTTTTCCAGCACAATTTCCGAGAATTCTCATACCTTTCCGCGCCCCCTGGAAGAAGAACCGCACAATGAAGACCTGCAGCCCCGCCATCGTAACCATGAGTGCCACCTCCATCAGACTGAAATTGAATATACGCTTCTCCGTCGACTTGACCGTACTGAAGTTGCGGTTCTCGCGCGTGCGGAAGTACTTTTGATTGCGGGAGATGGTGGAAAGCTGGGCAGAGAGCTTGAGGAGGGATTCTTCGAGGAGAGAGGTTTGCTCGGGGGAGGAGCCTTGCTTGGAGGGGAGTTGGGCGCGGGACTCGTTTTCAACCTGGCAAGCAGCGAGCGTCAGCCAAATACTCTAGATGCAGGTTCGAGGGACAAAACTCACAGCAATCTCAAAATCCACCATCTTCTCCGCAAAAGTGCTCATCTCGTTGTTGAAGCAAAACCGATACTCCCCCGGATCATTCGCCGTAAATACGAAGTCACCTTGCCTCTCCTTGACACCATCCAGAATAACCTTCTCATTAGGCCCTGTAACCGAGTAGTCGATGTCGAAGGAGCCGCCAGATTGCACCTAGATGAACACCCCAACATTAGCACCACCATTCTTCATCTGATCCATTTTCCAAGACCGCAAGGTTCCACGAATGCCTTCTACGCGTCTGCTAAAGCCAATCATTGGTATCCGTAGACGTACCGCGAAATAAAACGCTACTTTCGTCCCTTTGTGCTGGACATTCGTGAAGAAGCACGCTCTCTCATGCGCTTCTAGTTTATAAGTGAGCGCTGTCGCGGACACCACCGACACGCAGTAAGCCAACAGGCCTGTAAGGGCGAAGAAGGTCCGCATCATGTGGTCGTTGTGTCAAGAACTGTGAGGTCTGACCATCACTTCAGCAAGCTGGCCGAAACACGAGCGCGGGTATAAGTTTCGCCGGCGGGAAGGCGCCCGGGCATTGGCCAATCACGGGGGATTTCACCTGCGGACAACGTTCCCATTCATGTTCGAGGCGCATCACCATCTGGAGTCTTTGAATGCAAGTACAAAAATGCATTTTCATTCCCTGTTCCATAATGCTAACATACACCGCGGTTCCATAACGCTGATCAAAATCACGCCATCTACCATACGCCGCCCGCGCTGCTCATGCAGCCGCAACATCCGCTCGACCACACGCTTCCTAATGGGGCGCGGAACCCCTCAGGTTGGTGTCTATATATGCACAAGGAGGCACAGGGAGTCAATGATAAGCAAGTAGCTACTCCATGTATGCCGTCCTGCGCCATTTCAAGAAAATAATACCTCGTATTTAAACGTACACGGGCGACATGCCCCAGTCGTGGAAGTAATCATCGAATGAAAATGGAGTCTGACTTGCCCCAGAAGCCTCGTGACTTATTCGCATGGTCCATGGCGAGTGCAATGTCGTCTCGGCCGTTGACCGAATCCCAGAGATTATCGTCTGTGACGGTGGTCAGCGAATTCTCCTCGAGCCTTGATAAAATGTTCTTACCATCTTCAAGATACTCTGGTCGCGAGTACTGGGGCTTGCTGACGAGCGCAAACTTGATCTTATCAAATTGCTTGCCCTTGATCTTGGTAAAGTCCGAAAGACGTTGTTTGGTCTCGCTGAATAGCTCACCCTGTGGCATGTGAGCTGGCGTGGTTGTCCTAGAGTGCAGCAGCACTTACCTCTTTCAATGGAAACTGGAACGGAATGCCATGGACCTTTGCGGGCTCTTTGTCGAAATGAAACACCGAGATCTTCTTCGCGGAATCATCTTCGGGGAAGGCTGCAGCATAGAGGTGCAGGTACTCGCCGATGCCCATGATTTGGAAGTCAGGGTTGAGTGCTTTGTAGAATTTGCTGTTGTGGGCCTCGTAGACGCGTACTTTATCTGCAATTTCGTCGCTGATGTTGGCCTTCCTTACGAGAGCCTCCACAAGATCGGATATCTGGGCGGTTCTGGGAATCATCAGAGTATGATCCTCCTCTTTGCTGAGACCTTCTGGAAGCCAAGTGATTTTGATGGCCTTTCGCTGCTCAAGCTCCCTCAAGCTCAGCTCGAGCTTTTCGTAGAAGAGCGCATCGGATCGTTGCATGGTGTTGCCGCCATAATTATACGGTGACGGGTACAATATATTGTTCAGCGTGATTAGGGGCGAGTATTTGACAGGTTGCTTTGGCTTTCCTGCGTTATTGACCGTTGTGAATCGAAGATATGTAGGTTCGACCTTCAAGTGCTCGGCAACTTTGGCAGCAAACTGATCGTAGCTCATCTTCTTGCTAAGGGTCAAGGAGAATGTAGGGAGCTGCGGCTCTTCACTGGTGCGTGGCATGAATTCGACAGTGATGCGGTTAACCAGATAATCGTAAAAGTCTTTAGCATCGACGTAGCTACCAGCAAGCTGGACTTGACTCGTCTCCTTGTCGGACAACGTTCGTTGCACGGTGAGGATATCTCCGTCTTGGATCTCTGATTGGGCGAGCGTCAACTTAGGCTTCATTGCCTCGATCATGTTTTGTTTGATTTCCTCGGAAAGCTTAAACGGCGTTGAGCTCGGCCAGCCCATCATTTTGCAGATTTGAGGACCAAGGTCGCTGACTTTGTCCTGGGGAGCTGCGTAAAAGTTTCCGATGCCGAATAGACTCTGCGTCTTGATATCGAAATGCTTAAGGAAGAGCATCATTGGCCGGGTGCTTTGAGCATTCTTGATTTCAATGCCTTTGTCGCCGAAGAGAGGGGCACCATCGTCGTCACGGGCCTCGGCCTTCTCGATCCACAAACGGAATTGCACCGTCTTTGTTCCAAATTTGCTCGACGCTTCTTCCACCGTCATATCTGGGAAAGCAATAGGAACGTCGGGGCGCATAGTGCCATTCTGTCGGTTGACTATGGCCCAAGGTCGGATCATATCTGCCTCGAGCTCAAGGTCTTCAGCAACCACCTTCGTAAGTTCCGCCACTGTTGTTGTCCGTAGTACACGGTAAACCTTGGGATTCGCCGGAGACTCCGATTCCGCTTTCCATGGTACTATGTCGAAACCCTGATACACCTTGAAGTTGTCTTCCGAAGCCACCGCGACGTCCATGTAGAGATGCGCCTCTTCACGCTCCTTTCGCCGTCGTTCAAACGCAGCCCTTTCTTCCGCTATGCGCTCGGCAAGATGTTGTGGCGCCTCGATATTGATGCCAGGCATTAGAGTGGCGTCCAACCGGCTTTCGCGGATATACACCAGCATGTAGGCGCTCATAGACCGCTTGGCAGACCACGTACGCGTATACGGGTTTCGTTGACCAACATTCCCATTCACCTGGGTGTAGTCGCCGCCAAAGTTCTCCTCCAATGCTTCACGTTTGGTTGCCCGCGTAACTCGATCATCGTCGAATTTGTAAAAATTGCCTTCCTTGTCGGGCTTCAGGAATGCGTAGTAATGGCCGGCATTCAGATCTCCACTGTGGACTAGGACACCATGTAGGTGGTAGATGTAGGGCTCTGAGCGGTCGGCGCTGTCGGAAAGGTACGGTGAGGCATCCCAGATTTCTGGGAACTCGTACCGATCGTTGACTTTCATCATGGCGTCGCGGTTGATGTCGTATTCGAAGCGCTTGAGTTGGAGATGGAGTACCTGCGGGAACGACTCGAAGATGACGCCCTTCTTGGCGTCTTGGAGACCGTACCCTTCGGCGAAATACTTGTTCTCGCCCTCCATCGTCTCAACTTGGACGTAGTCTTTGAAGCTGTCATCCAAGTTCTTGTTGCCGCTGACGTTGAGTTGAATGTCCCAAAAATCTTCTGTTCTGGAGGATTCGTAGTCGACGTTGATGCAAGAGATGTACGTCTTCATCTTACCGACGAACATCTTGGTCAGCGCGCCCTCAGCTTCGGTGCCCTTCATTTTCTCGTCAAGCCGGTCCATGAGTACTCGCGACAGCTCCTGTACATCCTGCTGCTCAAAGATCTGCTTTGAATCCCAGCCGAAAGACTGCGTCAAATCAGTAGTCGCAACAGCGGTGGCCGAAGTCTGTAGGAGGTAGAATAGCCGTTGGAGGGCGTATGCGCTGTTGTTGCGGATTTCGTCCTCGTCGGTCGGTATCTGGTACACAGCCTGAAACGGTCAGCTTATGGCCATGCTGGTCCAAGAGGTGAGACATGCCTTGCGGAACGCATTCGTGAAGAACAACGATTGCAGAAGGGAGTTCAGATAGCATGTGGCGCCCTGGTTTTTTAGACCGACCATGCCCGTTTCCTTCTTAGAGTCGTAATTTATGAAGTTATGCCATAAGACACCGGTAGGGTCTTTCAGCACTCGCACGTATGCTGTGATATTGGCGGCATTGTTCTCCACCATGGGTCGGCCCCGGTCATCCCATTGTGGAGCGAACAGTCTACGAAGCTCGGCGAATCGGGTGAAGCCCCAGTCTCCCTCCTCGGCAGTGAAGCGATGGGTTGCGGAATGCGTCACGAACATTGTGGGGTCGTTGGGGTTCCAGAGCACCAGCATGAATTGCACGCAGGCGTACCAGTCTTCCGGGACTTTCTTCTCTTCGTGGCCTTGCTCGAGGTAGAAGGAGGCAAAGTCCACATTGTTACCGTAGGGGAAGAAGAGTATCCGCCAGGGATGTCCGCCACACTCGAATGTAGGGCCATGCTCGCGCCGCGTGAGGGTCCGCCACTCCCGGATTTCCCATGTGTTGTGTACTTCGGCTTCTGTCTCCTGGTCTGGCAGCTCGGGCATGTGCTTCTTCATAAAGGCATCGTATTCGTCGGCGCGGGGCTCTGGCTCGGCCTCGACCTCGACCTCGTCCATGGCGTCGTCGGCATCTGGAGTGATGATGGCCACGTCCTGCTTCTCGTCGAACTCTGGGTCCACGAGCATGTCGCTGCCGAGCTGTGGGACGCAATCGCGGTCAGCATAGCAGCGTCGTTGGCGGCGGGCAGGGACATGTGCTCGAGGAAGCTTACCTGATCCATGATCGGTGTGGCGGGTCGCTATTCAAGCTAAAAGGCAGAGGAAGGCCTCGATATGCAGTATGAGCGCGAGGTGCGAGCTGCTCGGGTTCGCAGGGGGGACGGGGTTGTGCGCGCCAGTCGCCTTGGGAAGCAGAGCTGGTAACAAGTCGTGTATAAGTGGATGTAGTTGCTGCTGCGGATCGCGTTCCTCGCTTCGCTAAAGGTGGCGGCGGTGCGGCACTGGACGATGACGCTCTGCTGCCGTATTCTGCTGCGCTCGGCACGCGGAGACGGGGACTGTAGAGTCGAAGCTGGCGTGTAGGGGGCAGATGTGCGAGAATGGTGTTGGATGCATGAGGTGGGCCGCTTAGCAGATGGAGGATGAAGCTCAGTAGTCGCCGCAGAGGAAAAAACGTCATGCGCGAACAACGGCGTGGGGAAGTGCCGCGGGCTGGCGAACACCGGCCTGGGGAACATGCAGTGACACGCTGTAGATGTACGAAGGCTGCGAACTGGCGTTCTTCAATTTTGCTGCCCTTCCATGGCCATTTATCTTCCACGCACCAATCCCGTCATGCTTGCACTATGGCCGGCCGTGCGGTCGTGTCACAGCGGAGACCGGGGCTCGCGTGTGCTACCTCTTTTCGCTCTGCGTGATGCGCTCGACCATCCCCACCATCCAGTTCTTCCCAAGCTTCCACCGTGCTGACCATGGGCAAACTCGCCCTACGGATCGCTCGAGCGAGTTGTAGCAGCTTTGCTAGAGCTCGTATTCAAGTGTTCCACCCCTCCTTAGCCAAGAGACTCGCACACACTACCACCGTGGCGCCCACATGGCGGCCTTCATCAGCATTGGACGAGTATGATACATGCCCCATTCACCCGCACGCGTGTTCAGATGCTGACCTGTACGCAGATGGGTGCAGCGAGAGGCCAGGCCTATCAGCCTCCGCCAATTGACCTATTTCGGACGGACACTCACCGAGTCCCGCCTGCTCGACTCGGCCAACTACTGCCGACTCGAGCTGCCCACGAGGTGATACATGCTCGCTGAAGAACACTCATCGTGCGTCGGCTGAAGGACTGCAGGATAGCGCACCGTCTGCGCGATATCCAGACGCTGCCGTACGTGGTTGTCGTCAACCCTCACCTCGCTCACGTCTACGAACTGTACCTGCGCGCCTTCGAGCGCTTCCGTCGCATCCCGGAAATCCGATCCCTGGAGGACAATGAAAAGTACTGCAAGGTGCTAGAAGAGACGTTGCGGGAGCATGCGACCGTCATACCCCGCCTGGCAATTGGCGTGCTCGAGGTGCGTGCGTTGATGAGGGTTGAAAAGGCGGACAAGTTCATCCACACGATGCTGCGATCGGTACGAACAAGCAGCCCACGTAATAGGTGTAGGTGACATGCTGATGGTGATAGCGTATCTCGCGTCGAGTCATCGCCGAGCAGCACCTCGCGCTCACCGAGACCTTCAATTCGCCGTGGCATTTTCCGCATGCGCAGCCCATCCATGATCCCAACGCCGAGACCGTGGGCTCAATATTTCTCAAGTGCAACGCCAAGGAGATCGTTGAGCGCTGCGGAAAGACGACCAAGGAGCTGGTTCAGCGCGCCTATGGCTCGCATTTGGAAATCCCCGACATCAACATCAACGGCCATCTCGAGGCCACCTTCCCGTACATCCTGAGCCATTTGGAGTACATTATTGGGGAACTCCTGCGGAATTCCATCCAAGCCGTCATTGAGCAGCGGAAGTTCAAGGACGCCAAACCACCACCCATCGAGGTGCTAATCTGCGAGACCTCACAGCATGTCATTATCAGGATATCCGACCAGGGTGGTGGCATCCCGAACGAGCTCTTGCCACATCTGTGGAGTTTCACAAAGGGCCCGCGTCGCGAAAAGAGGCTGGAGAATCTGGCGCGTGTGCCCAAGCTATTGGGGACACTGCAAGAGTTACAGATCCCTGGCGAACCCCATGCTGGGGACCTGGAGAAGCACAGCAAGAAAACAGCTCACACAGAAACAAGCCTACCGCATGGCTCTTTATCGTCGCTTACAAGCCGGCCGCCCGATCTTCGCTTGGGCATTGGTCTGCCCATGTCTAGGGTTTATGCTGGTAGGCACCCTCACCGTACTAAGCACATAAGAAAGTCTGATGCGATTTGTTAGAATATTGGGCCGGTAGCCTTGAGATTCACAGTCTCGAAGGCTTCGGCGTCGATGCCTTCCTTCAGATCTCCAAGTTGGGCAACAAGAATGAGCGGTATGTTACTTGCCATGCAAGAAGTCGCGCTTTCTGACTTTTCAGGTTGACCACACGTGCCACCATGGACGCGATATAGAAGTTGCTACCTCCCAAATAACTTATAGTAGGGTCCTCTTCCCACCGGGCTGTTGTCGCCCTCATCCACGTCGTATACATCTCTCAGCCGCATTCCCGGTTGTGCGTATTGCTTGTCCTGATATCCTTCGACGCACTATCCACATTACGGGAGCATGGCAATTTTTACAACTTACGGTGGAAATGTAAGCTCTCACACCCTTCGTAGTCGTGCCACCCTGCTCACACGTATAGTCACACGCCCACCCGTCGCCACCAAAAGCTCAGCTCCTCGACTGTCGCAACGGTCTCGATGAATCGTCCGATGACGTCTCAATCCATGTTGAACTGCACGATCTACCTGGCGCGGCTGGTTTGAAAGTTGCTGATATCTACTGCCCCAAAGCGCGCCGCTGGCCATTCGTCAAATCTGATCATGTGAATCGCCTGGATGTTATTTCTTGCTGGAAGGGTCTCTCTCATCAACAAGCCGCTGAAGTTGCCTTGTGGACACGTCTTCTCGGTGACGCTTTAGAAGAGCAGCTCGAAGGTGTCTTGCGGGTAACTTTCCTAGATGGTACGTCTGCAAATGGCATCCTATCTACCCTCAGCACCTAATTCATCGAACCGGTCGGCCCGGAAGGCGGCTCATTCACACGCGTGTCTGTCGAATCGTCTAGGTTGCACCAGTGAAGCAGTCTCCTAATTGTTTTTAACAGATAGTCTGTCGAGAAGGTCTGGCCCAACCGATGGCGCCTACACGCGGCGCGTCCGTAGCCTCTTTCCAGTCGACCTCTGGCGCCTTGTTCACGACATGATCACGCTGTTCTATTCGACACGTCCAATCACCTACGGAACCCACCAAGCCACGTGGTTTTCATCGGCCCGTGATTTGCCCGGCATGGTCTATAACTTTGTTCGGACCCATGACTGCTTCCGGGATGCACGGCCCAATGTGGAGGCCGACATAAGCTACACGCGCGCTGGCGATAAGCTCCAGGTAGTTGCCGATGTACTGTGGCAACGCCCACATGTCGAGTTCTCTCACCTCGCCGTCACACTTTGGCCTGGACAGGAGTACGTCATTACCCCCGAGCACGTCTCCACAATCGGCTTTACTTCAGGATTCCCGCAGTTCCTCGAGGAGATTGTGTTCACCGTTTGCTCAAACGATCTGCAGCTGGTGTGGGACCCCGAAACGTACTGCTTTCGATCCGTCGTACCTGGCGACGAGATATGGCGCTTAGGGAGTACTTCGCCCACCGAGGGTAATCAAGCCACTGCATATACAGCAGACTCGCGCGCGTTCCTACTTGATCTCTACGGTGCCCCTCACAAGCCACAGTCAGCGGAGACGACATTTACGGCAAAAACTACGTTGCTATTTCCCGGACATGTACGCCATGAGCGTATTAGCCGCTACAATATCAGACTTGATATTGGTGATCCAAGGGACATTCAGCAGGCAGTACACCTGTCAATCCCGTACGATGCCGAGCGGTTCGCGATGGGTGTTTCCTCACAAGCACCGGCACCCGAGGACGTCGCCCTTCGTTTTCGAGACAATCTCTCCCATGGACATAAAGCAACAGGACCAAGCTCTGTCTTTGAAAAATCCTCAACCTTTCAAAATACACGGCTTGCCTTGGACCAATTCGAACATGTGGAGCTTGAAGTCAATACAAAACCACAAAAGCTCGTCGATCGTATTGATTCATGTCTTAATAACTTCATGTTTGAAGTGGACGATGATGAAGGTACTGTCGAAGAAAGTTGGGATGTTGAGCATCTTTCTGCTCTGGTCAATTCAACGACAACGTGTCAGGGCAAAGCTCTCCAGAACGCTTCGCCAGCTGTTGAAGCTCCGAGCTGGGTCAAAAAGTTGGACGACCATATTGAACCTAGCGTCGCACGCAACAAATCGCGCGCATACAGAGCCACCCTCACAAATTCCAAGGTCATGCCTTTAAGAAAAAGAGGCAGCGTCAAGCGTATGGTATTCCATCGCCACAAGAGAGTCGATTCGCTGCACGATTACGCGACGCCAGAGGACAGTACATCTTTCTCTTCAGGATCAGAGCAAGGTCTTATCCAGCGCGAGATACAAAGTAATTACGAGGAGTTTATGCAAAAGAGCCATGGAGGGGTCAGTCCGCGAACCCTTGATCCGGGCGGAATCAGGTGCGATGAGGACGACGAGGAGCAGCGGAAAGCCATTGAGAGTGCCTTTTTGGAGGATAGTCAGATGGAGGAATGTACTACGGAGACGGATGCATCGAGCATCGAGTTGGAGACGTCGGGGGTTCGGGATATTTAACGACTAGTTCAATTCGGTGATAGTTTGCTATCACTATTGATGGATGGGTAGCTAGCTGCCTTTGACGCTTTTTCTTGTCCGATGGGCATGAGTAATTGGAGTATTTCCGGTTTGCGAATCTGTTGGCGAATGGAGTTGGCTCTTCATTGTCTGCTAGCTTCCATCCGTGCAGACTCGTGCAAGTCTGTTGGAAAACCCTGCTGTACCGAACCAAAAAGGAGCCATATTAATTGACGTTATGAACATGGCGACTTCGCGGAAGAATGTTAATTAGTCGCGATTACCCCACCCCACCTTCCCACACGCACCTCGGCATCGTCGACAATCAACGGATGACGCCAGCACCAACAATATATTCTAGCCGACATCTGACGTTCAACCATGAAGTATGCATTCGTCTTCTTCACCGTCCAGGATGCCCTTCCAGTCGCCCTTCCAAATCGACATCCCTGCGACTGATCTCCTGAGCTATCTCTTCCCACCATATGAGCCCACATCCGACAAGCCTATATGGATCGATGCCGAGGACACAAAACGTGCGCTGTCGCCGCGCCAACTTTTGCAGTGGGTGAAGAGGTTAGGTATAGGCTTGCAGGAGCTGGGATTGCGGAAGGGGGATGTTGTTGTGGTGTATAGCCATAATCATATCTTTGTGCCTGTTGCTTATTTGGGTGTTGCTGGGTGTGGGTATGTTTTTAGTGGATGTAATCCTGCGTATGGCGTCGATGGTATGTCGAAATGTAATTGATGCAGAATGGAGTTGACGGAAATAGAGACTGCGTATCAGATCGGGAACACGACGTGTAAGGTGATACTAGTTGAGCCCTCTCTGCTTCCCACTCTACTTAAAGCTGCAACAAAGGTCAATTTTCCTAAGGATCGGATATTCGCCTTCTCTGACAAAGACACCGAAACATTAGAGGGCGTTCGTGATTGGCGAACATTCCTTCCCTCTCTGTCCGAAGTGGAAACCTGGGAGTGGGAAAAGATGAACGCGGAACAATCTCGCAACACAGTAGCTGCTCTCAACTACTCCTCTGGAACTACAGGTCTACCAAAAGGCGTCATGATCAGCCACCAAAACGTCATTGCCAACTGCGAGCAGAGCATCTTCATGCGTGACCTAGAGCAGCCATATCAGCCTACGTCTCGACCCGAAGAACGCTGGCTCGGCTTCCTCCCGCTGTATCATGCGTACGGGCAACTATGGTCTATCGTAGCCGTCACACGAACACTAAGCCCATGTTACTTTATGCGCTCCTTTAACTACGTCGATTTCCTCGAAAACATCCAAAACCACCGCATCACTCATATACAAACCGCGCCTCCCGTCCTCGTCATGCTCGCAAAGCGTCCCGAAACTAAAGACTACGACCTCTCTTCCTTGCAGAACATTCTTTGCGGCGCTGCACCGTTGTCGAAAGAACTACAAAATGAAGTCTCCGCGAAATGCAATCTCAAAGTTGTCCAGACGTGGGGCATGACAGAAGTGACATGCTCCTCTCTCCACGTCCCGGGCGGCCGCGACGATCGCTCCGGCTCCGTCGGATATATTGACCCAAACGTCACGATGAAGCTGATCAACGACGAAGGCAAGGAAGTAGACATAGGCGAACGTGGGGAGATATACGTCAAAGGACCGAACGTGTGCATGGGATACTGGCGCAACGAAAGAGCTACGCAAGAGGCCTTCGACCAAGAAGGATTTCTAAAAACGGGTGATATAGCAGTTAGGAATGAGAAGGGTTTATACTGGATCGTCGACCGCAAAAAAGAACTCATCAAAGTAAAAGGCTTCCAAGTCGCCCCCGCGGAACTCGAAGCCCTCCTTTTAGAACATGAACATGTCGCTGATGCAGCTGTCTGCGCGCTACAACTGTAGGTACACCTTCCCACTCGCCATCTCCGCATCTCCCATCCCAAACCATGTCCGCCCTTTTCCAAGCTAATAAATTGTGACCATAGCGAACATGAAGAACTACCACGCGCCTACGTCGCCATCAAATCCGAGCATAAGCCCGCGGCGTCGGAATGGCAGATAGAGAAGTGGGTCGCGGACCGTGTAGCCAAGCATAAACAACTTACTGGTGGTGTTGTTTTTATCGATGAAGTGCCTAAATCTCCGAGTGGCAAGATTCAACGGAAGATGTTAAGGGAGTGGGCTAAGAAGGATGCGGAGGGGTGGGCGAGGAGGCGGGACGGGGGGAAGTTGTAGGAGTTGAGGTATAGAAGGATAGATGTAGTTTTGCGTCGTTGTGGGTTGGTAGATGCGTATAAAGATGTCCATCACGCACTCAAATTAACATTTAGATAGAGGTTCTTTTGCTAGCGCGATCAGCAAAATCTAGGATGTCAACGATTATCTTTCCAGCCGTAGCCATCTGAAAACATAATGCACCGAGCTAGAAATCCGAAAATCTGGGAGCGTGGTGCCCACGAGCCACTGAAGGCGCCTCGGCAGCCGGCATCGGTTCTGGTGGGATATGCTTAAACCCACAGCTATTAGATGCTATTCACCATTTTAAAGACACACACCTGTGGATAAGTTCCTGCTAATTCTCATTCTGGTGCATACTGCGGATATGCTGCTCGTAGTTGTCTAGCGTGCACTATGGTACCGTGCACTAATCCATGATGAGTGCGCCCGATCCTTGATGAGACAAACCCCTATCCTTGATGAGGGCAGCCTTATTAAGAATCGGGGTATAGTATTAGGTACAGTATTAGGCTCAGTATTAGGCTCAGTATTAGGCTCAGTATTAGGCTCAGTATCAGGCTTAGTATGAGGCTCAGGAGCTGGCTGATGCAGAGCTCAGCGGCTGGCCTATATCGAGCTCAGCGACTGGCCTATATCGAGCTCAGTAGCTGGCTGCGACAGAGCTTAGTAGCTGGCTGAGGTCGTTGGGTAGTATTAAGGGCGCGCGGGTGTTCGCGGGTATTCACATGCTAGTATGTGAAATCTTCTACGTCATATACTCAACAACCTTAATACTTTATACTTACCTAGTTTATACGACGAAGTAAGGCACTCTCCTAAGCTCGATATAGGCTAGCCACTAAGCTCAATATAGGCCAGCCGCTGAGCTCGATATAGGTTAGCTGCTGAGCCTGATACTAAGCCTGATACTGAGTTCGATATAGGCCGGCTACTGAGCTCAATATAGGCTAGCTACTAAGCTCGAGGGAAAGAAGAAGGGGAGACCGATATAGTTTAAATAGAGAATAAAATAAATTTTAATTATTATATTTTTCTACTTACAGCTCTACAGCTCTATTATCGTGTATAAGGTGTGGGTATAGCACCTCTACTGTGTACAAACTCCTACTGTGTTTCGTGCGGACCTTCTAAAGAGACTCCCACTATGCAAATCCAAATCAAATATTTTTCTACTTTTTTAGTTTTTAGCTTTTATAGTTATTAAAAATTAATAAAAAAAAATAGCTACAAAATATTAATCTAATTTTTTTTTATTATCTTATCCTTAACAAGGTCAAAAACTTACCGTTTGCCCTAATCAAGGATAAGGGTAAAAAGAGGCTGTTTGCCCCTATCAAGGATGAGACAATTTTCCATGGTGATAACTGTGACCAACGACCGTGAAGACATTTTTATAACGAAGTTAACACTACAGTAAATCTACAAACTCGGGAAATAATGGGCAAGGCAACTCTGAAAAACGTAGTGGAATGAACTGAGACACACGCCAAAACATACACGCTCAATCTCTGCTCCCCTCCTTGCCCTTTCCTTTGTCCTTGTTGCTGCTCGTATCGCTTCGATAGCTCGAACAATGATCATGTTCACTCTTGCTACGATTGAGATCTCCGATATCGCGCTCCAAACCCTCCTCGCGCCTCAAGTGATGATACGAATCATCACGTTCTGAACTGCTCTCACGTCTTGATCGACGCTCATCATCCCTCCTTTGACTTTGACGTCGATCATCTCGCTCCAAATATGTTGAATGGCTCGAACGATGGTGATTCTCCCGGCTATGACTCCAGCTTCTGTCGTCGCGATCCGAGCCACTCTCGTGCCTTGAGCGATGATAATCATTCCTCCTGTGTCCGCGGTTTTCGTACTTTGCATCCGTTTTCACGTCGTCTCTATCCTCTTTGGACTCCCTATGTTCCCTAAGCTCACGAGTACTCGCCTCTCCGTGCTCATCTCCCCTCGCATCTTCCTCGTCGAGTGGAACATCACCCTTCTCGTAATTGAGCCGTGGAGAGTTGCTGAGGTACCACATGTACACGGGATTGTCGTTGCTGAAGTCTCTATCTCTAAGATAGCGTAACGCATCATCGAGCCTTTCACGGAGCGGGAGTAGGGGCTGTTGCACGGGCTCATTATCAAGTTCGAATGGCGCCTCGGGCTCATGGCTACTTCGCGGATCTTCGCCATAGTGCACTTCCGTCGACTCTCTTTGCTCATCCACGCGCTCCTCCTCAGTGTCGTCGTATTGGTGATATAAAGCATCGTTCTCGCGCATGCGTGAAGGGAAAGGAGTCCCGTCCAGGTATTGGATAATTCCATTCCCGTGCAGCCTCCATGTCGGATCTACGTACATGATTCCTCCCGGAATCACGCCGCCTCTGGGTACACCTCCCTCACCCAAGTGGCCGCCGCTCACAGCTGGGACGTAGCCCTCCGGGTATGCCCACGCAGGCACACGCTCACGACGGAAGGTAACTCGAACTTGTGGCTGCTGACGAAAGTGTGAGGTGCAATCATATTTCTCCTCTGCGAACTCATCGACGACTGTCTCGACATTCAATCTCCGCGTATTCGAGCTTGAAAGGTGATTCTGTACCCGTTCAAGTTGATGCTGCGTCGCGCGACTGTGAAACGGCTCGTTTGCTTGGCGTAGTGCTCGTATATTGGAGTAGAAACTATCGTCGATCTGATTCAGGCGCGTTGTCGGAACTATGGGAATGGATGAAGAATTTCTTGTAGCTGTCATAGTTTGAAGGAGTTCCAGAGGCTCAAGTAAGCGTACGCCGTACGGACGGACGGGTGGGAGATCTTCTCTCCTCCTAGCCGAGCGACGCATGTATGCAGGAATGAAGAACATCAGACCCATGCCCCCAACGAGGATTAACCCGATGATGAGGTCTTCGTTTTTGAACGTAGGCATGAGAAAGAGCATTCTTGTCTTGGATGGAAGTTCGGTGATGTGATGTGAGTCGATGGAAGTTGGGACGGACGCTGGAACGGATGTTGGTAGCTTTATGTACCCTAGTCGGGATCTCATCGTTGGCGATGCCCGTTTGTTAAGGTACGTGGGCGATATTCTTGGGTGAACATGCTGGTGCGTGTCATGGTGTTATTACTTGGCAGCAAACAGTCCTCTTGGCTAATGAACGTGTAACTGGCTTTTCATAAGTAACAAACAGACGCGAAGCTAGAATCGTTACAAACGCTCCTTCTCGCTCTATATTGAAAGCTTCATCCAGTCATTGGACGAGAACGTTTCTACGTTTATATCTCGTACATTTGGTGTCATCCTACATTAGACCACTTCATCGGCATGAGCGGGGACGTTCCATTGTACTAATCGTTAGCCTATCACACTTCTCCAACCATGTGAACTATAATCTTCTCTTCAGGCTGAAGGCTCAACACACTCCCACCCCTCCTCATCCGTCCCATTTCCAATCCCCGTATACGTATTAACCCGCGGATACTTACAATGCTTTCTCGTAAACTCAACACCTAGCGCCATAGTATCATTGATAAACTTAGTCCCTCTCAAAAACTCAGGCGCTTCACCGTTTTCAACCCATTCAACAATACGCATGAGCATATTGTCATCGGGGTCTTTACTCGCAGCCATTCCACCAAGCTGACCCATAAAATCTGCTCCTGGACCACCATCGCAGTGACCTACACCACCGGGACGGAAATAACGATAGAAGTCGTCTAGTTCGGCAATACTGGCGTTGAGGGTCGATTTTACGTTGTTGTAATAGAGATCAGATATCTTCACAGAGAGTACTTCATCTGCGGCACCGTGCCAGTGAAGGATCTTGCCTCCGCGATCTCGGAAAGCGGAGATGTCGCTCTCAAAAGTGCTAGCGTTGTGCGGGTTGAGCTGCTTTGCATTGAACGCATCCTCGAGCGTGAACGTCGTAGGATCCCATGAGGGGTCCTCATAGATGACGTAGCGAAATCCTTCAGACAACCATACTGAGGGAATAGGGTTATATAAGAAGCTAATCATCGTTGGCTCGTATCCGTGCAAATGGCCTGGGTGCAGAACTGTGCCGTTGTAGGTGATGGGGGCGAAGAGTTTGGCTGCGCCCTCGGCTTGCGCAAGCGTTAGGCATGAGGACGACGAGTTGGAGTTGGCGGGGCAGATCAATGGTGTCCAGTCAAATTTGCAAGCTGTGGGATCTTCGAGTATGCCATCATTTGCTCCGTCTAAGTCGTCGCACTGGTTGAGGACTTCTGCTTGGACGGCGCCCCATTGTTCGAGACTTACGAGGGTGTCGTTTGCGCTAAATCCTAGGGTTTCAAAGGCGCTGCCGAACCATCCAAAGTGGGCGAGGAAGTCGACTGCTGGAGCCCCCGCAACCACTCCATCGAACAGCTCTGGGTTCTGTTGGACGGCTTTAAAACCCTGTCGTCCGCCAGATGAACATCCAAGATAATAGCTCTTGCCGCAGTCTTCGCCGTAGAATTGCTTAGTGATCGACTTTCCAACATTAGCGCCCGTATAAACTGCGCGCCAAACGAAGTCCTCAGCCACATCAGGCTTCAAATAGAGAGGTTCTCCAGAAGTTCCATTATGTCCCGCGTTGGTTCCGAAGCTCGCAAAGCCATAAGAGGCGCCGAATGCCAATTCGGTATACTGGATGCCTGAATGCCAAGGTCAGCAAATCCTTCAATTACGCTGATTCAATAGTCTTAGAGGGACCGGAGTACGTACACCCAGCTAAGCCTCCATTTCCTACTGTCAACAGCCTCCCTTCCCAATTCTCTGGTAGCCATACTTCCATATACACTTCACTTCGTTCCGTGGTCTCAACTCTTAGGTTCAACCTGCATACCCCGACTGGGATGGGATATGCCAAGAAGCTAGTACATGTTTCGTTCAAGCCTTCGGCTTCGTAATTAATGGTTGCGTTTGGTGGGAGGTATTGTGCAATGTTTATTGTGAACGGTTGGTCGATGTCAATGTTGCTAGCGAGGGCGGCGCATTTGTTTTGGAAGCTTGAGGATGGGAGTGAAGCGGCTGTAGCGAGTATGCCGAACAGTGGAAGCAGTCGTAGATCCATGTTTTGGAGAAGCTGATGGCGAAAGGCTCGTAATAATTGTCAAGCTTTAAAGGAAGGAACATGTCTATACTTATGGATGTACCCCGCGTCCCACAATCACAACCGGGCGCATAATTTCCTCCGATCTGCATCCCAAGCAATTGCTTGGCCAGCCTATTTCCGAGTCTCCCCGCACACTACGCGCATAACAGCGTGCACCGGTAAAGCGTAAGTTCAACCTCGGTTCAACCTTACGCCTCAAATCCTCGTTTAGAATGGCCATCCTACCGTCATCACCCAATCACTCACGTTCGCTTTGAGTTAAGCCTCAAGACTGATGGAGCCGGTGCGAGTGCAGCCACAATATATATACGTTGCTGCTTACATCTACGTTGATCCGGCGCGGATCTCCGCTGACGCCGACCCGACCGGCGATAGCACTTTTTTGTGCACCGTCTCCGCCATGTCCTTTTGGATAACGTGTAGGAGGTCAGACTGTCACCGCGGACGAAAACCAGTTTTTACGGAGGAAACATCATGTGTGCGAATCACGTTTGCGGAAGTTTCGTCCGAGTTGCATGATTCGTATGCGCTCACAACCATTGCTGGATCCGAAGGTGTTTAATTAGATCGCTGCTTGTCCTTTTATTCCGGACCAAAGATGATAGGTTAATATGATGCTTTGAAAATGCTAAAGTTGTTTTTATTCACGAAGATTGACGCCGCCACATGTGATTACTAATCCTATTCATGCCAACCCCTCCCCAGTATTGTAGGGGAAACGTCTCCAAATGCCCAACAGCATAGCAAAGCTTGCCCTGAGACGTAATATGATCGTGCGCAAGGTATAGTTGCTTCTGTGCTGCATTTGCACATCTGGATGCCAGCCAAGGTCTTCCCGTACACGACATACAGCGTGTAGCTTGGCTTTTTGATGGTACAGAGGATAGTCGCGATACATCATGTAGCTTGCTATTATGGCCCAGGGAAAGCGTGGAGCCCGAAACCCATATATCTCGCTAGTAATCTCTGTCCGGGGACTCCCCCTTCAGGTTTAGTACAGTCCCTTACTTATCTATATCGAAGATCGCTACTTGCCCTATTAAACCTACTACTTTTGATATTGATAAAATACTTACTCGGTCACAACATCACGGCATGCGCCACGCCCACTTCCGTGAGGCTCGGGCCTTGCCCTCGTAGTCATGCTGTGACGCTTCAGGCAACGCCTGCAACCCCCTCTGGTTTCAACAACCTTCTTGCCTTTAAGGTATTCGGGACGAAATGCCTTTTTATGTCACCTTTTTGGATTATTTCCTGAGTTTGACGATGTGATGGCTGTTACTCATTCGATACAGCCGTGGGGTTCTCCTAGCTACACAATGTAAGGAGGCTAGTTGGAGTTATACAGTGAGCTTGATCCTACGGGCATTTCAGAGCACGTATATTCAGCCAGCGGACAATGCAACTAGAGACTTAGTACGTACCTGAATCCGCATGCCAATATGCGGACCCGTAGAGAACACTCGCGCAGCCGTGCTCTGGGTGAAAAAGCGAAGGTAAAGCCTGTCTGCAGAGGTATTTTTCCCATAGCGTGTAGCAGGAGAGAAAGAAGGGATAAAGCTGGTCAAAGGGCTAGTCCGTAAGTTGTGCCTGTGCCTGCCCTTTATGTAGCCAAGCCGACACCACCGAGGACGCCAATCCTCTCGCTCAAAAAAATCCTGCATATGGATTTCCATCGTGGCTTCCTGTTACAGCCTGCGCGACGGCCTTCCAAGTCTAGAGCCGATTTAACGTCACAAGATTGGCTTGAGCTAGAAATTGGGAGCTGTCTACTAGAACTAGAACTGCTACTGATGTTGTATTATGCGTAAACGGGTTTCTTTGAGATGACTGGAAAGAACGGAGAAGATATGGACGAGCGGGTACGCGTAGAAGAAGTGGTGTACACAGAAGAGTGGAGGTACGGAAGAAATACGCAACCGACAGAGCTCAGACGGTTTTTGATAAGAGCTTGAAGAAATGGCGAGAACGCTGAACGGAAGCGTGGATATGATAGTGCTAGCCTCCACTGAACATTCACAAGATAGAAGAAAACTCTTTGAAGGAGGAATCAATAATATCCTGCCATGGTCATTCGCCACACTAGTCTATTCATTGGTATACCCGAAGGCGGTTTCTCTTTAGGAGGCTTTCCTATTAAATGCGCTTATCAAAGCTGGGGAGTCAAGATCCAAAGAAGTGACCGCAATTGATAGCCGAGGCCTAGTGATGGCAGCATATAACGATGCTCTTCGGAAAATCTTTATAACTGTGGCAGTTGTTGGAGGAATGGTTTTCTCTGCATAAGTGGAGGACATTGAATGCAAAGCCCGTCCCGCGCACCGAGACCGCGGAAACTAGTAAGTCCGAGAAGTAGTCGAAGACCTGGGATAGCAATACAAATAAAGCCGTGCCGTTTCCGATGTGGAACGGGAACTGGAATTGGAATTGGAATTATTAGCTGTGCCACGACAGTGCATTATAAGCCGCTACCGGAGCGAATCAAGAGCCTGAAACTGATCCGCGGGTATCCGCCCCGTCTTACACCCTGAGAACACGTGGGACCATGCAGGCAGAGCTTGTCAGCATAATAACCCAAGGGAGCCGAAGCGGCACCTCCAAACAACCCCATGCTGCGCTCCTATCACATGCTCTTCATCATTCAGCTCGCACTCCTTTGTTAAAACCTCAAATGGCACGCTACACTAAACTCGCTATATTCGTAGCGCTTGTCGCTGCGTTCTATCAGTTCTGGCTCGGGAATTTTCTCTTCGCTGTGCTTGGTGTTGGTCGGACAGTTGAGCCGATTGAGAACTTTCCATTCACATGTCGGCGGCTAGTGCACAAACAACTTGAAGCATGCGAAGACCTATGGCTAGATGAAGAAGGGCGGGTGCTGTATGCAGCGTGTGCGGGGAGTACTGCGAGGGGGCAGTGGAACCAAGCGTGAGTGACATTGAGAAGAACAGAGGTTCAAAAGTACTGGCACTTGCTAACATCAATGCATAGCCTGGGAAGGCTGAATATTTCGGGTCGGCGGCCCGAAGGCTCTGAGCTCATGGCCTTATACATCGACGAGGCTGCAAACGACGGATTTTTCCGCATGCACAAGATCGCCCCAACAGGCTATAGCGGCGCAACCGGTGACGGCACGCTCGACCTCATCGGCTTTGACGCCCATGTCCTAAACGATGCGCAGTTACGGATATGGCTGATCAATCAACGTCCTCCCGTCGATGAGCAAGGCCAGTATCTCGATGCCACTAAGATTGGCGCTAACGTGACTGTCGATGTATTCGAACATGTAAGGGGTGAGACGACTATGAAGCATATCAAGACCATTGCGGATCCGGAAATCTACTCTGCGAATGGGATAGCGAGCTTGGAAGACGGATCGTTCGTGTTGAGCAATGATCATACTGCTAAAGGTATGTACCCATTTCCTCGCCAGTAGTCTACAATCTAACCGTTGAATGCAGTCGGATTACGCAAGCAATTTGACCTCATTCTCGGGGGAGGAAATCTAGTGCACTGCTCCTCTAAAGGTCCATGCAAACACGCTACACAAAACACGCTCAAATTCGCAAACGGCATCGCGCGGGGAAAAGATGGCCTAATCTACGTCCCCTTCTCGGCCGAGCCATTCGTTGGCGTATACCAACTTGATGAATCTGGCACGTTGAAAGAAGTGCACCGGATTCCCACCGGCATGGTTGCTGACAACCTTTCCGTTGACTCGAATGGGGACATTTGGGTTGCTGGCATTCCCAAGGTGCTGGAAATCATGCGCACCTTGGACGATCCCCTGAATAGACTTGCTACTAGCACTATCTTGAAGATCCACAAGAGTGGCGAGGGGAGGTATCATGTGGAGAAGGTGTTAGAGGATGGAGAGAAGAAGGTATTGAGTAGTGCCACTACTGCTGTTTTTGATGTCCGCACTAGGAGATTGTTTATTGGAGGTAAGCCCAACTAATTTCGAGCTCCGGTGTGATATATGTGTTCCGTCTATGATGCTAATACAACCCAGGTGTTGCAACCCCCTTCATAATGGTATGCGATCCAAAATAGCGAAGTTATATGACGATAGCTACCAGGTGGACAAACTCAACAGGCCGAATGTCAACAGTAATGGAGATTGAAGAAATGCAGAAGGTAGAAAATATTGTTGTTGCGTAATTAGAACTACTCAACCGTTTTATTTGGCGATATGGACTTCGGCACCTATCTCGGCTTCTTGGAGCAATGCTTCTTCTGGTGTTCTTTGAGGTTTCATTTAGTGGTTGACTCTCCCTTGCATAATGTGCAAATATATCGCTCAGGCCTGGCTGCTAAGTCGGAACATGATTTTGATGTTCGCATGTGCTTGTTAAGATTGAACTTGTGTGGGAAAGAACGGGTGCATCGCGGACAGGTGAATGAGAGGGCCGAGGAGTTTGATGGTGCAGTTGATTCTGACGTGATGGTGCTACTACCTCCAGATATCGTTGAAGACGGGCTTGTGCTATGTGCGGCTCGCTTAAGGGTGTAGGCGACGGCTGAGGCGGTACCGTCGATGGTGGGTAAGGCGTGTTCAACAGCTGGCATATCTCACTCCACGAGGGGAGTAATTCGTAAGATGGAAGTCCATAATCGAATTAAGACCGTCGATGGCGGACTTAGTAAAACGAAGCAGTCGGGCGAGAATACACGAGTTGCGAGCTAGGCTTGCCGACCAGCTAAAATTCACGTCTCCATATCGTTCTCGCCAGGGCTTTAAGCTGCCGAAAATGCCATAACAATTGCGCAATGCTATATGTACGTAAGAAATTAAAGCATATGTGTGATGGTTGTGACACTGACCGAGAATATATGCTAGTACTACTCCGAACACAACAGTCGCAGCAATAATAACGACTGAAAGGCACATAGCTGACATTGGCTACCCCCTCAAATTGCGGTAAGTCTTCGCGCCGTATTCCCAGTTTATAAGTAAAATAACGCCCGGCTTACCTTCGGCTTGCCTGCCGCTCAGGTTATACTGCCACTGCTCCAGATATTATTGAAGTGTGAAAGTTATTATCGCGTACGGCGTTCTGGTGTTGACACGTATTTCAGATGGTTGAGGGTTTTGGTGTCCGAGCTTTTTTACTAACCGCGTGCCTCCTAGCGGGTGCGACAAGGAGACGCAAACCGCAAGCGGTTTGCCCAAAAGAGCCTTGAGGAACGAAGCTTGAATAATCGCAATCTTTAGGGTGCTTGCGATTCCTCTAAAGGACGTTCGAAAGTTGGCGAGGCAGCATTTTCGGTGGCTTAAGCCACCGAACTAGGTTTCAAGTAGCTAAATCACGTGGAAATGCAGGGAACCTGATTCTGATTGGTCCTAGGGGAAAAGTGAGTTGCTGTGGGTCCGCGCGAATTTTGGGGGGCCGCGGCGCGGGCCGACTTTTGCTCGTGCCCGTCCTCTAAGAGCATTTCGTTCCTCAAGGCACAGGAGACGCAACCCGCGAGGCGCGGATTGCAAGAAGAGCCTTGAAATGATGCTGATTGGAGAGAAACACGCCCAAAACGATGAAACAAGGCACAAACCTCGTGACTTAAGTTTCAGGAAAAGAACGTAATATAATGGACCTAAGAGATAGCCGTTTTTGGCCAGTTTTCATGGTGGGGGCAGGGAGCCTTTCATCTCTTTTCGTTCCTCAAGGCATGGAACTGAGGCAACTCAGTTAGCGCCTGCTATGCAGTCTTGCTGCTCATCAAGTCCACTCCATTATGTTCGGTGTTTGAATATTCCTAATGCACCCAAATAATGGCCTTTGTGTGGTACATGCCTGTCAGATCATACTGCCCGGGAGATTTACAGCTTTTACAGTCTTCGTCTAGGCAGGTCGCGCATCGCCAGCACATAGAAGGTTGGCAGACCACCACACTATTACACCTTTGTTTCCAATTTTGAGAGGACTGACACAATTGTGCAAGCACTGCAGTTGCTGCGAGCCGGGCATTCCAGTTGTCGCTCGCGTTGACTACAAAGGATCTGTTAGGCGGATCCAGAATCTCTTCCCAGGTCTGCGCGGATGTAAGGCCTCTGCCTGTTGGGTGGCATAATTGATGCGCATCTGGGTCGGTATCGGGCGCTATACGCTGCACGTGCGGACTGTTCAAAGCCTTCAAGATATCAACGTCCGCTTGCCAAACTCCACCACTGTGTACCGAGATGAGAGATTCCAGGAACGTAATTTGCTTCTCGACAGAATGTAGAGATGCATCTCTGTTTGCAGTCAGAGGTACACCTGAACGTACGAACTCATGCTCAGTGAAGGATAAGTGGAGCGTAGTCCTGTTGAAGAAGTCTCCAGCCCGTCCATCGAAAGGATTATGGTTGACGACCGTCCAGGAGCCAGGATCAAGCTTACGAATCATCGGATCCGATGGTGGGATTAGCATAGTGATGCCAGGACGCCCTACATTGCCAAGTATACGCTTCATCTGGTGTGGCTTAACAAAGTCAGAAGGATCCCGAAGCAACTGCAATTCGATTCAGCTGTGTCCAATTGAGAAATTAGTCATGTGCTCACTCACTTGCGCGTCAATGTAAAGTGAATCACTGGAAGAGATAGCGAAAACGTCGCGGAGCCATACGGGAGGAATATTGTAGCATCCTTCAAAATATGCTATGCATGAGAGAGAGGCTTCGCGAGTAAGGCTGCAGTCTTCGGCATCGCGTTGACGTGAGACCATGAGCTGCAATTTGCTTGGTGCATTGGAGTTACTGATATCAGTCTGCAAGTATCGGTCCCATCCAAAGTTGCTATCTACCATCTGTTGGGCGATTACCTGTTCATCTGCGTCGGATGCGAGGTGATCAGGCTCAAAAGTCTTATTGTCGAGCGTCGTGTCAGGTGTAGACAGTCTAATAGCTGGAAGACTGATGTCTTTAAGATGAACGAAAGCGTCATCTGCGCCCACGCTGACGTTCTCATGAAGAGTCTCGGGTTCGGTCATTGTGTTCGTTTGTGGCGGACTCGAGCTTGCTGCCCAGTTAGCAACATACAAAGGATGATTCAGAACTTCGACGGATATGGTTGCGCCACTGAGACTAGCGTATACTGAAGCTGCCTTTTCAAGACACTGAAATGTTCTGGATACCGCCGACGAACGACTTGACAGCTCAGAGATATGTGCTATGAGCTCACAAGTCATCAGCGACTCGCAACGCAAAGCCGACTCCAAAGAATCCAGCGAAGGCTGGGATACCAAAGGCTTCACCGTAAAAGGCCGACTGGCCCCACCATTGAGCATCCATACTCCGGCCCGGTCGGAGTCGCCAAAAAGAAAGCTGTAGTGGCGCACCTTCTTGGCAGTGTCGGTGATCTTAAGCTGGCCTTGTTCTAAGGTGATCTCTTCGACGTCCCCTGGCTGCCAGGGATTGTCGGCTATAATGATCCCATATTGGCGAGAGCGAAGAGATGCCATGGACGAGATAGTGCTCTCTGGCGGTCGGCTATATACGCTGAGGTCGAATGGGTCATCAGGATTGGGGTCCGATTTGCGCTTGTTTGGCGTGATTGGTCGTGGGAAGACACTCACATAGTGGTGAGCGGCGCGCATGTCTGAGTTAACGTGTTCATGACGAATGATTAGATCTTCGCCGAGTAGTGCCCGTGCAGACACTTCGCGCATGTATCGCACCTTATCTTCTGAACTCATCAAAATCTCCAGTATCAGTTCATGACTTTGGAGCTCCCAGAATGGAGCAAGGTCCACATTGGAAGGTCCGATATAAGCTCGACTTCTGCGTTGGCCAAGTTTCATGATGTGGTATACATTTTCTTGATTGGAATCTCCTTTCGCGACTAGTTCGGAAGCTGCATCGCCCAACAAGTTCATCCAGTGGTTGGGATCTCTGATACTCAGGAGGTATTCTGGAGATTGACTGCCGCATTTCGAGCTGCAATCACACCACAATGACCGGAGTCGCAGAATTATGTTTGCTCCTCTGACTAATTCTTCGCGCGTTGAGCAGCCCCATGTCTCAAGAACTGCACCCAAGGTGGCTTGCGCAAGCTGCGCAAAGCTGAGCCTAGTAGAAGCGCGACTAAACTCGCGCTTAGTTAGCACTGGAGGCCCGTAGTGCCGAAGATGAGCGAGGGATAGCGACCAAAAAATGCCAGTAGGGCTCGTTGCCTGCGTCTGCTCCAGACCGATGGTAAGGACTGCGCCTGGCACAGTAAATAGGGGATCGTTCATCGCCATTTCTGGTCTGTCGCTCTTAAGAATAACGAGGTTAGGATAGAGATGCCAGGCGGATAAGCCTATCACAATTGCTCCTTGTTGCGTAGCTTGAGGAGCACCAGTAAGCAGACGCTCCATTCCTGTCATTGCTGTCGTCCAAGCCTCGATAACGTCCTTATAGGTTCCGCGACCTTTGCCAACAGACAAAATTCCTTCGTCCAATACTAACATTAGCTTCTTCTGCTCCTTGCTTTTTACTTCATCGGCAATCCTCAACCACGCTCTCGCGCTTGCATCCCAATATGCGATCTCAGACTTGGAAATTTCTAGCTGCCTGGCCGCAGACAGCGTTGGAAACGCAACTTCTTCACCTGCCTCAAATCGAGTCGCAATGTCCTTCCTGCGTTCCTTGGTGATCTCGATCCAGAGCGACTGAGCCTCATCCGGAGGCCAGACCCGGGCTACCATGCATGCTAGCAATTGAACCTGAAGGGCCGCAGTAGACGAAGTCGCTGCAGCCCAGATAGAGGCACCGTCTGTACCAGAGAATGCAGAGAAGATGGAGTCTCTTTGCAACTTGCTTGTAGCATGCTGTACCGACTCTGCAATGGCAGAAACGCGGGTGCCGTAAGCCTTGACTAAATGTGGTGTTGCTGGGCAAACTTCGTCGAATAGAGCGCCAAGCCGTTGCGCAGTGACATGCATTTTGCCGTGCTCAGCGTCTTCCTTCAGCCGTGAAGGCAGGTATTGGCCCAGGGGCAGGTATTCTTTAGGCGCTTCATACTTAATTAAAGTGAAGTCGAAGCGGAAATTGGCTGCAGCGGCCGTGAATTCATTATTAATTGAGGCGAGCGTGTTCTGAAGCTTGCTTAATGACATGATGGGGTAACGAGGAGGAGAGAGCACATAGCGTGCTTGAGGGTGCAGAGCGGTAAATATACGTGGCGGAGCTGCCGACGCCAGCTCAGCCGACCACACTTTTTCTAGCTCAGCCGACCACACGAAACCTCAAACCACCAATAGAAATCTCAGACCACCCTTAGAAATCTTAGGCTACCAAATAAAAATCTTAGGCCTTATCGAATAAGTAGTAGCTATCGCGTCGTCAACCTCGCGGAATAACCCAAAAAGATGACGTAAAAAGGTATTTCGTCCCGAATATCATAAAACGCAAGAATTTAGTTGATTTATAGGGATAATAAGTTCAGACCACCAACGTTGAGTTGCAACGACCAGTCCTAATTATGGTGGGCTGAGTTGCTCCCTCGCGGAGCTGCGCCACTACCAGTCTCACCCAACGGACGGCAATTGCCGTTCCCCGCGAAATATCAAGTTTCCCTTATTAGAGCGATGCGAATATAAGAAAAATTGTAGGGACCTGGCCTCCAGGAAAAACAAGAACCGTTTTCAGCGATAGCCAAGGCAATGAGAGAGGTTGTTCTGAAGGAAGGGCTCACGTGAGTGAGGGAATTTGACGCTTGATTGATACCTCAGTGATTTCAGACCGTCTTCGCCGAGGGTGCAGGTACTACTTGGCCCCCGACCCACCTCGGTAGGTCTACCAAGCTCAACGCAAAAACCAGGCCCCAACGCAAAAAAAGCCAAGAGCTTCACAATTTTTGGTGCTGGCGCCTCAGTAAATAGGAATTTTATTACAATCTGCCTATGTCTCAGAATTGTTGCTCTATCCAAGTATACTGTTGCTCAGCTTGGTGGCGCTCTGAGGTGGTTAAGGCTGTGGGTGCTGAGTTTCCTGTCGTTGTTGTCTGCTTCTGTTGACGAGACCTGCCTTTGGAGGCGTTTTTTTCATCGCGTTTTGCAGCCGTGCGTCGTCTATGTAGACAGTGCCGCTAGTCTCTATTACACGTCTGTCAGAGCCACCAGCTATTGCGACAGCCGCCTTCGCAAGCTTCTCTACACGACTAATAAGGTATACCTCCTCACCCGTATCAGGATCTATAGCCTCTAGAAAATTATTTGTAAAATTGAAGATTTCTCTAATAGTGATTGGCGTGGGTGGTGATAGCTTATAAGATGGAGGTGGAGGCAGCGGTGATGGCGTAACACGGTCGGCTACTGTTGGCAGCCCTACTTAATACCTGGTTTCATCAAGTAGCTAGATGCCTGATTTTTTAAAGCCGCTCTGGATCGTACTAGCCTTAAAGGCTTTATTACGGATTGAGCGATGTCCTCATCAACAGTCAACACATTGATTAGTCCACTTCCCACCCTAGTCCTTGGATATGACCCATTCCATGCCACGTCTGTATCCTCGTCCTTGCCGATAGCTACGAAGACAATGTTGCTTTCTGCTACAAGGGTTCCTCTCGACCACGTATACGTAGCCCGCTTGTTTCCACCATAGCCCACGTCTGCTCTGGCTGTCTGGTATGTAACATACTTCTTGGTAGCTCGAGGAGCGGGTTTAGTCTTTAGTGGAAATGTATTGGTGTTGATTGGAAATGGTGAACGTGGCGAGAGAAACGGTTGGAGCGCGGAACTAAAGGACATTAGAGAGCGAAGCGAAACTAGATATCCTCTCTCGCTATCTACATCATTCCAGTAGCGGTATGTATTAGCAAAATTGAAGTGAAAGCTTCCGGGCGCATCTCGCGCAAGTAAATGTGATTTTGCAGCGTTGGCACTAGTGCCCCATGGTCTTTCACTTTGACCAGAAAATTACCGCCCTATCAAAATCCTCATCCTGAAGTTGTTCAATTGGCCTCGTATCATTTGGTCTAGCCTCTCTATAAAGCTTCAGTGCTTTAGAGAAGCATGGCTCTGCGCGCTTCGAGCCATGATGACGTTCTTCAAGCTTTGCTCTCCAGTAAAGAACCCTCCCACGCTCGGCACAATAACACGCTTGCTCATTGTATGTCTTTGTAGCGAGATCTAGATGCTTACTACCAGGTATAAGTCAAGGTTGGGCTGAATTGTATTGGAACTCACATTGCTTCATCCTTCTCGTCGAGCCTCACGAGGAGCTGGCCTACTTTGAAAATCATATCGGCGGTTCGATGATGATATAGGCCTACGGTCTCCAACATGTGATTCATAGCTTGGATTTGGTACTTGTGGCTTTCAACGAACTTTCCTTCCATTTCTTTTAGTAGACCTAGTCCATGGTATACGCGTCCGGTACTTCCCGTGTTAGCTCGAGAATTAGGTTCTTGGTGTGTGGCTCACATCATGGATACTCGATCGTTAGCGCCATAAACTTCCTCTCTTTCCTTCAGTGTTTTGAGCAACAGTGCTTCAGCTTCGTTGAGACGGCCTGTCAACAAGTAAACATGCGCAAGGTTGATTTGAGGCAGAGACAAAGTATATTTCGCTTTCAGGGGTTCGGTAAGCTTCTCGGCCTCTTCCAAAGCCGCTATATTGCACCTTTCGGCATCGACATACTTTTCTAGCAAGATGTACGCAGTTCCTAGTTCCAGGTACGAGATTGCGAGGCGTGAGTCGTTATTCGGTCCTCTTTTCTGAAACTCTTCTTTCATTAGTTTGTTGTATTCAATGAAGTGGAACATTGCCTCATCAGGCTTGATGCATTCGATAGTTGAACAACCAAGATTCCGATGCGTTTCGGCTAGCAAGAACTTTGCTTTATCCTTCAGTGCCTAGGAAAGCGAAGACGAATCGTTCTCCAAGATTGTAGTCAGGTTCAATTGGGCCGTCTTGAAGGTTTCGCCCGCTTCTTCGGTCCTTGCTCGTTCCTGGAAATACCTTCGACCCGAATTAGCATACACGCAAATTGATGTGAAAAGAATAGACCAACCAGCCAAGCTCGTTCAATAGGTCAGAAAATTAAATGTTGCTTCCCATTATCCTTAGGGGGATTGTTGTCGTCTGAGTGGCTTTCTACGATGGGCTCAATGTTCCAACTCGATCCAGCCTTCTTCCAAACACACATGGAACTTCCATCGACCTTCGATCGTAAACCAACGTTCTCCCACCCTCCACTACCATCTGCGACGCAGAATATACTCCAGATTCGATACATCTCGATTGGGAAGAGGTCTTCTGGCATCAAGGGCAGTCAAGAGGATATTGACGCTCTACGACGAAAGGCGGAGAAAGATATGGAACAATACTACGTCGACCTAGGCATCCAGACGAAACGCAAGGCCGGTGATGCCATTGTGAGATTTTACAATATCCACGATGCGCAATACTTCTCGGTGGACCAGAAGATCTCAATGTGCAAGCTGGAAACCCCTTGGGGCTGGCTGAGTAAGTGAGATGTATGAGATGTTGGGGAGGAGACGTACTAACACGAGTAGATGTTGCTTGGCTTGACTCAGGGAACGATCTCTCCGAAGGACCCCCTGGACCCTGGCACGACTCCAATAGCCATTACAGCAAATGGAAGGAGACGTTTCTGCCGATAATCCAACAGCTCCCCGGCCTAGCCCTGAACCGGAACTGGTACAGCACAATTATTCCAGCCGATCAGCATCTGAAAGGAAGATACAACCAAAGTGCCAATCTGCTGCTTCAGAGCTACGGGTTATCCCTTGACAAAGCCCTCGCAGCAACCGACCCGTTCCACGCCTTTTATGAGCTGTATTCGTTCTCCGCCCACTCAGCGTGCCAATTCCTTAACTTGATTCAGTCTATCATCGCGGCGGAGACCGGATACAAATCTGTTCGCAACGAGCACTACAGCCAGCTGAATCTGTTGTACCACCAGGATATTCTTAGCCAGCTGGCCAGGGCCCTGCAAGACACGGTTCGCGGCATCCATTCCGAAGAGACGCTCACTGCGGAGAAGTACCGAGCCCTCCTCATGGCCGACTTCCAAGAGCTTCTAACGCGAACGAATTATTTAATTCAACGCTGTGCGAGTGGAATGGAGGCGATAATGAACCGAGCAATGATCGCCGAGTCGAAGCGGGCGATCTCGCAAACACAGAAAATCGAGCAACTGACGTGGCTCGCAACCTTCTACATTCCTTTATCTTTCATGACGTCGTTCTTTGGTATGAATCTTGGAATTGTCGCGCAGGGAACACTGCCCCTCTGGGTGTGGCCTGCGATTGCGATTCCCGTGACTGCGCTTTCCTTTATCGCAATTCGGTTGTTGGCATGGTTTATCAATCGAGGCCCCAGAGCAAAGGAGCCCTGATGAGCGACTATTAGTTCCCTGAGGAAATGGCGGTCAGAGTGCCTCTTCCGACCTCCATGTCTACGTATATTTCGTTGGGTAGCGCATAGCTGACTAACTGGAATTTTTGGTACCGGTGAATGCGCCGGGCTTATTGAGGACCATGCGAAATGGCTTCTGTACCCGATAACAAGGGCACGAATCGATAGTAACAGGTCTGGAGATCCTGAAACCTTCACCGCGATGTAATCTGAATATGTAAGTGTTAAGTTATATAAATGTGCAATAATATCCTCAGCGTTGGTGTTAACCTTGTGAGTGGCGTGCGCATCAGCATCACTCCCAGGCACCTGCAGCAAACCTGCCAACTACACACATTTGAATGCGCTACACCCAATTCCCAGTCCGAGTCGCGGCCCTAGCGACGGTCGCGCTGCCCTTGGTCTTCATGAACTTCCTATTCCGTTTGAACCTCCCGTGGGCATCTACGGTAGCGCATGCCGCGGCCGCAGAACGCAGCCACTTTCATCGGCTCGCGTCAACGACCAGATCCTTCAACCTCGGGCAGAGAGGCTACATCATCCGACCCACAAATCATGTAGGAGACATCACCTCCCGAGGTAGCTATTGCTGACCCTGGGTTGCAGACTCTGGCGGACCATGCCGCCAAAACGACGTCGTTCGCGACCGTTGTAACCATAAGCCCGGGCCAAAATGTCAACGGCGCGTGGCTCAAAGAGAGAATCGCGGATTACCTCAAGTCCGACGACGTATTCCACGATGCATTTCTCGAGGGAATTATTTTCCAAGGCGCCGAGAAATCTCAGGTCACAATTGATATGGAGGCTGCGGAAATGCTGCGAGCATGGTCTATTGAATGGACGTGCTTCCGGCCAGCTCCAGGAACGACAACCTCTGCCCCGTTGCCATTGGGTCCATGTTTTGTGCAGGATGGAGATTTGTTTCAGATTTGGAGGATATACAGCGATGACAGACTGGCGTTCCTCCAGTCAGTTTGGCCAGCTATTGGGTCACCAGGGTGAGCTTCCCGCTTTGTTGTCTTTCAATATTGATTTTTTTTAGTGAGTATACGCATGTTCCCCTAGCTGGAACCGGCTATCGTACCTTGGGAATTGCTACGCCTTCTCGACTGCAAGCGTCATGGCCGAAGCCCCTACCTCTTGAAGGAGTGCGCATCGGAGTCAAAGATCTTTACCACCTAAAGGGCATTAGAACATCACTCTGCAACTGAGCTTACAACGAATTATACCCACCGCAATCTGTGACCGCCGCTACTGTATCCCATCTCGTATCCAAAGGTGCCAATGTTGTTGGCAAGAATCATCTGAGTTCTTTCGCTTTGGCAGAACATCCTACCCAAAGTATGGATTATGAATCGCCCTTCAATCCTCGCGCAGACGGCTATCAGATACCTGGAGGGAGCAGTAGCGGAGGCGCCTCTGCAGTAGCATCGTACGAGTGGCTAGACTTTGCTGTTGGAACAGACGGTATACATGGCGCAAATCTTTATTTATAAGACATCATAACTGATATTTTTTGAAGCTACGGGTAGCATACGAATACCTGCTCTCGCCAACGGATGCTTTGGGTTAAGGCCATCAACCAACACCATATCTACTGAGGGCGTTGTGTCCGTCTATCCAGGATTCGACACGCCAGGATTGCTCGGGCGGGACCTTGAGAAATTCCATAACTTTGTGTGGAACTGGTATGGAGAGAACTTGCCGAAGAAACCTATCTCATCTCCTAAGGTTTTGGTTCCTACGGATTTCCTTGCAAATATTAACAGTACCCAACTCCACCTCATCGATGCATTCGTTCGAGATTTAGAGCGCAGTCTCGATACAAAGGCACAACGACTGTCCATTGCCAAGGAATGGGGAAGGTCGGCACCAGTGGAGGAGCGGGACCTTAATGTCTACCTTGAAAATGTTCGTACTCCTAGCTTCTAAAGCTCAAGCTACTGATATCAGCATAGTCAACATTGCATAACTACTACTACGCAGCATACTACGCGTTTGAAGGGTTTGAAAAGACCTATAAGGAGATATTTAGGCGTAAGCCTTTCATTACTGAAGTGAATCGATGGCTGCGGCAAGTTTGTTCTAGGCCTACCTCCAACAAATTGGTATTAACTCGTTAAACAGGGGTGAAGGCGCAAAAGTGTCGGAGGAGCAATACAACGACATGAACAAGCGAATAGCCAACTTCAAAGAGTGGTTTCTACATGAATATATGAAAACAGCCGAGCAAGACTCGATCCTAGTGCTTCCGATATCAGATGTGAAGCCTAACTACCGAGACGAATACCCGGGGTCACGGAATATAATTGCTACCGGACTTCGTACGACATATCTCAGTCCTTACCTTGGAGCACCAGAGCTTGCTATTCCGAGTGAGTAACTGCTTTCCCGCTGCGAATATGGATATTAATAACCTTGCTGTAGTTGGGCATTTGAATTTTGAATCAAGAATCTCAGGCAACATCGAGTCATTACCCGTGGCTGTCTCTCTGTTGGGCCCTCCTGGAAGTGATTTGGGACTTATTCAACTTGCAGTTGAATCGCTAAGGGCGGCAAACCGGCCTACAGCTGTAAATGTTGGAACAGCAAGAATGTGGGAGCACGACCCTCCCATGTCTTCCGCGGTTTTGTGAGAACACCTTGATCCGACGGCGTTATACTACCTAAAGGGTACCTGGACTGTTCGCACAATTTTCAGCTTCCAAGTTTAACTTCTGTACAGCAAACGCCTTTTCCTGCGTCCGGCAAAATAGTCAAATATAATTTCTGTCATAGCTTTTGGTTTATTATATGCGGATTGCGTCTTCAGATTATCTTCAGATCCTTCCGTCAGATGTGAAAAGGGCGCCGTATTCAAAAAGCGTGTCTTCAATTGTAACAAATCTTTTTTTTACCGTTAGCGTAACGTTCATATGTTTTCAAAACGCGTGTACTATCCTAAGTGACGGAATATTGCCTGTCTCACCACATCGTATGCAAGACGCATTGCTTGTGGTTTAGGTGTTTGATTCAGCGAATCAAACACAATCTGTAGTGCAACCCAAAAGCAGAAGCCTAGCGAAAGCGGCTTCCTAGGCCGCTCGGGTGGGTTGACGCTTCATCATAAAAAGCGCACGGATAGTGAGGCAAACAAGGCAACCGAATTGGAGCCACTCAACCATGCCCGGGTGAGACTGAGAACCTTGATGTGACAAGGCACCCAGAGACGTGGCACGGCCTTCCTACACACTCTACCGCTACCTCAGCCATCTTAGAATCCCATTTTCGGTTGACTATATAGTGCACACAGCTGTGCATCCCATACCCCTGAGACGAGGAATGCTCTTAGTATAGAGCGAGGTCGGCGGTAGTAACTTGGGCCGAGCTTGAGGTAGGGAGGGTTGCTCTATGATTTGGACTAGGTATAGCAGATTCCTAAGGTTTCCGGCCTTGAATTTTATATAGTTGCTTATTCCTAAACGAACTTGACATGATAGGCATGATCACAGTAGCCGTGTAGCTGTGGAAGAGTTAGCGACACGATTCATTAGGTACCAGACGAACGCAGTCGTATTGAGCGCTACGCACAGGGGCTTTCCGGACTCACCCGTTAAGGCTAAGCGCGACACCTAAGGCCTCCAGAAACTTAAAATAGATTTCGACCTAGATTGCAGTGTCCGTTGTCCGTCGTCCGCGTCTGCCCTGAGCACCGAATGATGAGGCTATGCGATGTTTTGTTATGGGGCCAGGGTCGTGCCACTTAGCGCCAATTAGTGTCTACGGTTCCGGATTGTCCATTTTCCAGCCGCTAGCGCACGTCCACGTCCCTACACCTCGACGATCGGTGTGCCGCACCCGGGCGCTTAAGCACTATCCCACCTATCGGAGCCCTTAGCGGACGCAGTTCTATATATAAACTACCGCGCTCCTTATGTCGTCCTCCGCTTCGAAACATGTGTAGCCGCCCCAACAGGGACCCCGCCAGGCTTCCGACATCTATTGGATATGGCGATCTAACGCATTGTTCAGAATGTGTTTGAGCGGGGAGATCATAGGAAATGCATGCTTTTAGGGCATTGTTGCGTGTTTGAGAAGTATCAGTACCTGGCTGATGGGGCTTGAAGGAAGTTAGGCAGTGGTTGATCTGTCACTTCTGTCATCGAATCCGGACTTTATGTCGCTCCACCGGATGCTCCACCTAGGGCCCAATTGTTTCACACAGCGTCATCTGGGAGATACTTAGCGCCTAGAGTTATAGCCAGGATGCTGGGGTAAGGTATCGTTTGGTTTATAAACTTCTGTCCGTCTAGTTTATGGGTCAGAGGATCTGGATCCACTTGTCCTACACGCGTTCTTTTTTGTAGCTTTTGTCTTCTAATTCCAGGCTGTGCCTATTCTTTACTTACTACGTGCTGGCCACACTACTACACCTTTTACATCTTAAAACCCGGAAAATCGATTAAAACAACCAATCTACTTAATTTCCAAACACCAACAATATGCACGCCCCAGTTCTCATGCTCGTCACCGCATTCGCGGCTTCCGTGGCTGCTGCTCCCCTCCCAGTCACCCCGATTGAATCTCCTGTGGAAGGGCTGGCGGTGCGAGATGCTGAGGCTGCACTTTCCCAAGCGCAGATGGATATGCTCAAGCGCTCAATTTTCGAAAAACTAGAGGAGATTGTTCCCGTAAAGCGCGACGAGATTCACCGCACGGGCGGAGAGTTTAATGACAAGCGGTGGAGGACGACAACAGAGTCTGACAAGCGTGCCTTCGCCGATGCCAACAACGCAGCTGCGGACAAACGTGCCTTCGCCGACGCCAACAACGCAGCTGCGGACAAGCGTGCCTTCGCCGACGCCAACAACGCAGCTACGGACAAACGTGCCTTCGCCGACGCCAACAACGCAGCTGCAGACAAACGTGCCTTCGCCGACGCCAACAACGCAGCCGCTGACTAGCGTCAACAACTTCAGTTCGACCCTAATCAAACGTATAACGACAAGCGTAACGGCACACGGAAGTCAATACTGATCTCGAGTAGAGGACCATATGGGAAGGAAATCTCAAATCATGGTGGGACAAGTGTGACTCGTGAGAGCTCCAGGGATCCGAACACTTCAAGCAAAACGATCCCGCTCGAACGCAAACATTTCGTCAAATATGTAAATGGAAACCAGTAGATTGTTCACTAGATGCATATCAATACAGCTTCGTGCCCCTCCAAGCCCGCCATGCCCTCATGGCTCTGTGCGTTCTTGCCTTGTCCTACGAAAGTAGGATTTTCATTGGTGATCACGATAGAAGTTTAGCGGTAACGAATAACACGAACTCAGATCGGCGTATCAACATCGTGAACCAATATCAAAAGGTTAGGCTCAAACATGTCAGACTACGGTCTACACTGAAACTTGGTCACAGGGGTGGAGACAGCAATGATCGCAATGTTGATATCTACGCGTGACGGTCATTTCTATCTCTATTTCTACCTAATCTCGGTACATGTTTTCAGCTTCCTTCTACCAACTCACATGCTTGTTATATCCAGCCTGGTGGGGCTGCAGGCTTATGCGATTTGGCGCTCTGGTCACCCGAGCCGGGAGCTTGGCAAGATTCGACAGTCTGGAAGACACGGGTTTCAACCTTGCTATCCCATTCATACTCATGCTTCTGCAGCTCCTCATCTGCTGCTGTGTCATGTTGTAATTGTTGATTTCTCGTCCTGTGGACGGACAATGCTGGGGAGAATAGCATTCCAGAGATGCGCCAATTTCGCATAGGCAACATCTTGACGTTGAGTTTTTGTGCTGCTGCTCGAGGCGTGCCCTCTGGTTGCATGGCGACGACTTGCTGCTGTATCTTTTCAGGGAGGCCGTAGAAGAGCGTTGCCACAGCTGATGTTTTCCAAACACCTACACCATCCTTATTCGCAGGCGTTCGTATTATGGTGGTTACCAGAAAAATGAACGTGAGGAGCAGCAGACCGACAGGAAGAGATAGCCAGGGCCAACGTACGTCAATGAAGGTCTCCTCACTAAATGATTTTCCAGACACATAGTCTTGACTCGTCATCCGGACGTCATTCGTCATTGTTGTTGCGAGTCTTTCCATGTGGTATGTGATATTATTAGGTGCCAACCATGGGTTATTGTAATGGAGTCTGTGAAAAGGTACGGTCTCCCTTGTTTTATACTTCATTTGTGGCAATGAGTCATTCGTCAAAATTGTCTCGAAGGCAGGCAGGTAATCGAAAAATAGATTGATGAGATCGTAAGCCGTATCGTTTGAAGCACCATAACTAGTTGTGTTCCCGTGCTTCCCATCAGGCGAGTGTGGGTCAACTGTGACATTTTGGAAGTAAAAGTAGCGAACAGCGTTTGGTACCTCTTTAGGCGGAGGTTCGACTTTGACCTGTGTCCAGGGGTAAGGTCCGGTGGTCTTATTGACAAATATTTCCTTGACAACTTCCGTGTACATGCCTTCAAAATATGACGATTCGATCGTTTTAACACACCATGACACTGCACACTCAGACGCGCGTGGCTTCTCGTGCCGGAGGATACTCGCTTTGATATTGTCATAATCCAACCCTTCCGAGGGCGAGACAACGACAAAATCCGCAAGGGGAAGGCGGTGATCTTTGAAGTGGATGGAGTTGCCAAACAATGAACGCATATTTATGTTCGTAGTGAGCGTCAACAGTCGTGTAGTCAATATCTGTCCGGAAGGTTCTAATGGTTGCAAAGTCGTAGGATCAGCTTGATAGCCCGACATAAGCATTGGCTTAGGGCCGGTGGCATTGAAGAACCAGCCACACATGGTTCCGTTCTCGTACGGGTCAAACGGGTTCGCTTCCCGGATCCAGTCTAATTGTGCTTGATGGCATCCGAAGCTCAGCATATCAGCCACATCAGCACATTCGCTGCAAAATCCTAGCGTCTCATAAGGCTCCCAGGTGCAATTAGTGGTTGGGCAGGAGACTGGTATCTCCGCACGGGCTCCGTTACCGGCTTGAACTTGCTGGGTACCATAATCAAAGAAAAAACTGTCGGCAATTGCATCCAGAGCCTTGTTAAGAGTAATAACCTCCAGTCCTTCCCCTTCTCCCTGGAACTCTAGTACCGGCGGAGGTGAATATCGAATGATCTTAGGAATAGAACTGTTGAGTGGTTGTAGCTGCCAGCTTTCGGTGTTGTGGACGATTTGTTGAAAGAATGGATCAAGTGCCATGGCGAAAATCGTGATTGCTGCACCAAGTGCCGCAAGTGTTGTACCTTTGGTACGAACAAGAAGAAGAAAAGAACCCCATGGCCCTCGAGATGCGTTGTCAAAGATCTCGAAATCCCATAATTTCTTCGACTTGCCTTGGAACCAATTCCATTTGAGTTGGCCGAGTGCCTCAGACGCTGGAAGGAGGAGGGATGCAGACGCGATTTTCGAAAGGACCGCGATGTAGGCATTCAGTGTAATACCCAGTGGCCAGCTTCTCGGAGCTGGTTTATTCCTCAGAATGAACAAGGGGACTATGATTGCTGCCATGCATATGGCACTTAGTGTCCAGCTAACAATCTCAATAAGCCAGCGTTTAGCGACATTGCCTGATGTGTTATAGTCCCAAAGTTTCTGTTCGATACGCTCAGCGATATTGGGAGAAGACTTCTTCGTAGATTCGCCTTTCTCTGCTCTTGCGAGCGTCTCTGAACCAGGTGACCGAATCGGGCTGGGGTCAGGCTTGAACTGAGCTTCCGGGATACCAAGACCCAGCTTGCTCTTCCTTATCCGGTTTATCTCGTCTTCCGGTGTATTCGGAATAGAAGAACCACTGGTATGAGCTTTACAAGTGAAATCAACGTCGTCGATCGTTGTACACGGCGAAAGCGGGGAAGCGGCTGATCGACGAAATCGTACTCGAGGCCGTCTTTCCAGATCGAACTTCAATGCTGGGCGAGCGGGGCGAGGCTGGAATACGCTACGCGAGGTCTCTAAGTTGAGGGTCGGAACAGATAGATTATTGGAAGGAGGTGCGACCGAGTGATATGAAGGAGGCGCGGGCGAGCAAGGTGTTCTCTGAACACAGTGGATCGGCTGTTGTCGTGAGTTGACGGCGCACTTTTGACAGATGTGCTCGGAATCGCGATTGTACGCTCCCGGCTCTGGTTGTTCTGTAATATCCAGATGGATTGGTATACTCGAGCTTCGTGTCCAAAAGGGTGAAATGGGCAAAGGAGACTTAGACATAATGAAAGCGCGACCTGCGCCAAAAGAGAAAGTGACAGCACTGCTGACCTGAAAGGATATCAATGAAACCTGAATATGAATAAAAAATGAAGTCTTTGACTGGACTGGTGGAGTAAGATCACCCAACGATAGATATACCAGCTACCGAGTCTGCACGATAGGCTCCGTTGTGGCGCGGCTTGTATTTCAAACATTCCTGTTACCTACAATTACTCTCACCGATCTCGACAACTTATAGCCGCTCCCAACGTCCACTCACGGCGCGGTCTATGAGGAGGCCGGAGATCCTGCCAACGATGTCGCGAACTGGGAAGGATACGCGTAGCGCTAAACAATGCCGTGAGAGCCCATTAGTCCCCATAGTGTAAGCGCTTTGCTGAATCCTTCGGCTCGAAACCGGTACACAGCACGTTGGCGGCTACGATGAGGCTCTACATCCTTCTGCAAGCCACGTGTAAGAAAGACTGTCGCACTGTCGTCGGAGGCTCCCGTCAGAGAAAGTATCAAACGTTGGGAAACGAGTGGCGATCGTCATCGGAAATTGCCTAGGCGGCTAGACTATTTTCGGATAGGCATCCTATTGGTCGCTCTTGCGCGACAACAACTGCCCGTCTTATTATCATGCTTCGTTTCTCTCCACGATCTGCAGGAATGGCGATGCTCATCTCGATTCTCCGAGCTTCCACGGACCGGCCCAAAAGCTTGTCGTTGTTGGCTTCAGGCAAGCTTAGCCTGTCGCTCCCGACCATACCTCTTTCGGTCGGAGATGCTCTGACCCAGGACGAGACCCTCTACTTCGATGGATCCAAGCACAAACGGCCAAGCAAAAGCGAAATCCAAAGCCAAAGTCAAAGCGAAAACCGAGACGGCAGAGTACAACCGTTCAGGAACCGGCTCCTCCAAAAATTGTAGAGAGTGGTTCGATATCGACCATCTCCCAATGCCAGGTTCCAATGCATCACACTCTCTTGATGCGGGAGTACCTACTCTATTCGGAGCTGCAGACACCGAAGCACGTCTCTACGGCCCTAGAGATTGCATTGCTTATGTAAGGAGCCGCTGGGCGTTTGACCGTACCACAGCTGTATTACCAAAACATGCAGGGCCTTTCCACCTTCATGTGCGCTTACAACGACGGTGTTGCGCCAGTGACGCTCAACTCACTTGCCAAAGCGCAGGCTTCGATTTCCAGGGCCACCCGCATTCTACCTTATCCTGTACCTCTCCTATCTCATCGTATCCCCTTCAACGAGCCGAGACTAGATCTCGGCTGCTGCTTGGTCTAGAAACCAGCGCTGGTGGGCTCGAGAAGGGATGGGGACGTGGTGGGCTTGACCAGGTCTTTCGTTCGGCGATCAGTGGAGAGGACAATGGCGGATCCGCCCGTGCTGGTCCAACAAGCATGTTTCCATCTGAGAACGACTGTAGAGGTGCGAAGTGCGAGGTTCGAGGTCTTGCGAGGTGCAGATACGACGAGGGGGCGGTCTCTGAGGAGTTAGACGGTCTGATCACTTTAAGAGCGTCATCGGTGGAGTAAGAAATCTCCGAAAGATTTAAGTGTCAAGGCTGTGAGGATGAAAAGGAAGTGGAGGATGGATAACCGGCTCGTCGCAGCGTTGGTGCCAAGCCGGGACTTCTGCGGCGTATCGCGTCGATCGGCTCGTTAACCCCGGGCCCCATTTTGGTTCCCGCAGTGGACCTGTTCCGACCCTCACTTCCGAAATCTGGTGATGGGAAGGCTGGGCACGCGCGATGCTATACCTCAAGCCCCTGCGTCCACCGGCCAAAATATTCAGCGCCTATTACACAAGCAAGAGAAGTTATGTTTTTCTAACATAAATGATATTTCAAAATGTTTGCGCTGTGCTGTCCGGAATTAGTTCCCACCATGGGGTCCGCTCCAGATCGCCGTCGTTTCTGAGATTTAACCTATTACGGTATAGCAAGGCAACCACGCACACGCGCACCTACACTCCATTACAGTGTCATTCTTTAAAACGTCCAACGCCTTCCGCGCAAGGTCATGGCGGGTGCGGGTCGGCCGTCCTCCTTGATAGCGTGATCAATGCGTTCACCTGTCTCCACGGAGACATAGTAGTGGCAAATCTTCAAGCTCGCATGCTCTCTTACTCTTACTAGCTAGCGTCGATACAACCCTCCGCTTGCCGGGGCGCGGGGGCAATTGTAAGTCGTATACTTAACATTATCTACTATAGCTCTAGGTCAAACTTCAAACGTCGAAAGTCCGCTCACGCTTCCAGCCACATCAATATCCTTCAAATCCTTAAATAGAGCAACCGTCTCAATATTTCCATTATTACCGTCGTCACTATCATCCTCATCATCATCATCGTCATCCTCATTTGCAGTCCCAAAAGCGCCCCTACACTCCGATCATCCTTCGTCTTGACCTTGTTCCTCCTGTGTTTCCAATATGTAAACTCTCGAATCCGATAAGCAAAGTCGCATTCCCCTTCAATCTTCAGCCCCGAAGCAGCTTTCTTGGAGCTACTATGCTGCGCCTCGGCCGTCGCCTCCGTCCCAGACCCTCCCGGAGGTGCAACTGGAACATATGGTCTTGCCGAGCCCTGTTGTGACGTTTCTTCATCAACGCTCAGTTTCTTCGCTGACGCAACGCCAATTATCATGACAGCGTCTTCGAAAAGTCGCATTTCTTGACATATTCCTGAACTCCAGGAAGATCCACACTAGCATCCATATACTCTTTATCCGGCAAGAATATCTGCGCCTTGACATCCAAGGCATCGACAACTGTCTTCCTATCTTTAATAAGCTTCCCATCAACGCACAGGCCAGCGCCTAGAAGCGGTTGCTATCGTCGTTGGACGTATCTGCTTGTATGGTACATTGAACGGCCGCGGATTCGTCAAGGATGTATTTTGGGTCGATTTCTTTTGCATCGTGCCGATTGAGTCGGGTTTCTGGTTCTTCAAGGTCAGAGAGGATGGCGCCGAGGGCGATGAGTTGGCCGGGAGCTTTGGGGTAGCAGGTAACAAGCCATTTCATCTTCCCCACTAGTCTTCTTGAAGATTGTGTGGTGATTGTAGTGAAGTTTCTGGAGGCGATTCTCTCTCCAGACAGGAACCCGACATCGAGAACAAGTTCTAAGCGGCACTGCCTCTGACCGGTACTCTCTCGTGAAGAATTCTATTTATAACCAATTAGTTGCTATCCTGCGGCTACCATTGGGTACACTCACTTGCGCAATCAGCTTCCGGGTTTTGCGCGCTGTAAAACTTTTGCCCCGCATGCTCCCTGTAATGCTTAGCATAGCCTTTGCCTTATTTATTTCAGCTCCAAATAGGATGTGTCCGAGGCGAGCGCCCTAGGTGCGGATCATAGGCATGGGCCGTCGCGCGGGGTCTAAATGGGCGAGGAAGAGGGGGTGCAGCGCGCTTTTCGATTAGGGTGGACTAGGGAATTGAAGCCGCATCCCGCCTTGTCCTCTTCCATTTAGACCCGCGCGACGACCCGTGCCTATGATCCGCACCCAAGAAGTAAGCACAGAACACATGCAAATGGATTAGAAAGGTGTAAACTACTTGCCTAGCAAGAGGAACCGGGAGTTCTGCCCCGTTCTTGTCCCTCTGTAGTGCATGTGTTCTGTGCTTAACTTCTTCTTTGCTGCCTAATGCACCATAGAAGGCGGTGTACCATTACCGGCTCTTTCAGCTACTAGCTACCAAATGTATGTGTTGGCGTGGTCATAGAGTCTTCTAGTGAGACGAAGACAGCATCATTCAGCTCGCCGACAGACCGCTAAAAGCCTTTGGCTAGGATACCCGGATCCACAGTGGACACAACAGTCAGTGCTTACCGTATATTAAAATTAGGTAGGGCCAATCGCCTCTCACGCTGCTACCCTCTTCCGACCCCCTTGCGGTGTGTGTGTGTGTGTGTGTATTCTATTATGGCCATGCACCCTGCGGGTATGGGCCGTTACGATGCGCCAGCTATGTACATCCGGTCTTCGACACACTTGCTCCAGTTCAGAAGCCAACCATGAGACCTGCTTATCGCTTGTCTAACGCCATGCTCAACATAGGAAAACAGAAAATGATACGCTACCGTATGCTGTGAGTGAGAAGAAGTTGATAGGAGCCGGGTTGTTTTCCACGGTCCTCCATCCGCAGGGCCAAAACACAATATCTTGATAATAGCTAGGCCTACTACTCTAAGACATGAATTAGAGGCTTAAAATAGATATTAAAGCCTAAATATATAGTTTTAGAATTTAATTATTAAGCCGTTGTTAAAATTGCAGGTGGCCATTTTTCCGATTTTTTTTTTTTTGGTTTTTGGGCTGAGTTACTGACTGGTGTGAGTCACTGAGTGGTTGAACACGTTAGGTATTGGATGAGCGAAGACGGTGACTCAATGTGAACGCGGCTCCAGCTGAAGCTTCATCAACGATGACGCCGATCATTGAGTCTGACTGTCTCATGCGAGCCCAGGAACTTGTATAAATGTCCACCAGGTTTTCTTCTCAATCTCTACCACTACAGCAGTTTCTCAACTCACATTCGGAACCATTCACCTATTTCATTACCTCTCGTGCCAACAGCTTCAAAGCTCTTTCTACCATCACCACCGCAGCAATGCAACTCACCACCACTCTCGCCACCCTCCTCCTCGCGGGTACCTCCACCGCCACCATCATCCTCGGCAACGCGGTGTATGACAGCGACAAACACCAAGACACCGCCGTGTGGATCGCCGGGTCAGACCCCTGCAACTACGTCTTTCTAGGCCACGGCGACCCTTGCGCCGCCGGCGTCTTTACCCTCGACAATGACTTTTCGTACCGTTTCGCCAACTGTAACAATGGCATCATCCTCGAAAACGCCGACGGCTCCCTCAATCACGATGCCTCGTTCCAGAAGGTAGACGACATTGTGAACTGCCGCAACAACCAAGGCGGTTATCGCATGAACCAAGTTTGGGTGTTTTAGATGAGGATGTGAGGTTGAAAGTTGGATGGGTGGGTGATCTGGTAGGGAAGGAGACGGGAGAGTACGGGATTGGACGCTCGCTTTTTAATTGAATTGAATAGGTTATAGTTAGAATAAATCCCTTGATTAGGATATATCTTACTGAATATTCTTTATAGTATTCTAACACTATGGTACTACCGTGCCCTAATCCAGGATGAGTGCGCCCGATCCTTGATGAGGCAAACCACTATCCCTAATAAGGGCGTCCTCATCCTTGATGAGTGTACCTAATCCTTGATAGGGCAAACCTATATCTTTGATAAGGGCGCCCCTATTCTTGATTAGGGCAGCCTTATTAAGAATCGGGGTATAGTATCAGGTACAGTATTAGGTACAGCATTAGGTATAGTATTAGGTATAGTATTAGGTACAGTATTAGGCTTAGCATTAGGCTCAGTATCAGGCTTAGTATGAGGCTCAGTAACTGGTTGATATCGAGCTCAGCAGCTGGCCTATATAGAGCTCAGGAGCTGGCTAATACAGAGCTGAGGAGCTGGCTGATGTAGAGCTTAGGAGCTAGCTAATATAGAGCTCAGCGGCTGGCCTATATCGAGCTTAGTAGCTGGCTACGACAGAGCTTAGTAGCTGGCTGAGGTCGTTGGGTAGTATTAAGGGCGCGCGGGTATTCGCGGGTATTTATATACTAGTACGTGAAACCTTCTACATTATATACTCAATAACCTTAATAATTTATACTTACCCTCTCGCTCCTCCTTAATAGTAATATAATAAGAACTATATAGTTTATACGACTAAGTAAGGTACCCTCTTAAGCTCGATATAGGCTAGCTACTAAGTTCGATATAGGTCAGCCGCTGAGCTCAATATAGGCCAGCCGCTGAGCTCGATATAGGTCAGCCGCTGAGCTCGATATAGGTCAGCCGCTGAGCTCAATATAGGCCAGCCGCTGAGCTCGATATAGGCCAGCCGCTGAGCTCTGCATCAGCCAGCTACTGAGCTCGATATCAGCCAGCTACTGAGCTCGATATCAGCCAGCTACTAAGCTCGATATAGGCCAGCCGCTGAGCTCATACGATTAGTCGTTCAATCGCGAGGGCTATTGGTTTACTATACCTAGTAAGCCTCACGATTAGTCGACTAATTATAAGGGCTCTAGATAGTATATAAAGTAATAAAAGAAATTAATTTTTTTAAAAATATTTCTTAGAAAATCGTAAAAAAAATTAGAAATAAAATCGTTATTTTTTTTAGAATATTTTACCATCTTTGAATTTTTTTAATTTTTTTTCTTAATATTAGGGCCCCGCCGGGCCCCCCTAATTTAGGGGGGACTGGAACCGTAGTGTGCTCGTCCACGAATCTTGCAGCCATGGGGTAGAGTGGAGGCAGAGCATCGAGGCGGATAGGATAATGGTGAGTTTCAGCCGGTCTCGCTCGTAAAAGGGGAATCTCGTGTGCGGCTGTTACGTGCATAGGAGTTGATGTAGGCTTATTACCCTTTTACGCTCATCTTCGTTGGGTGCGACACTTAGGCAGTAGCATTTGTCCTCATTAGGAGGGTCAGCTGCTAAAAAGCCTAAACACTGCGGTGGGTTTTGTAAGTTTCGTTCACGGTGGAGATGGACACATAGGTTACTGATCTCCTTGCACAACCCCGCCGAGTGATGGGATCGCGGCTTTACTGCAGCCGCCGTCCATTCGTCCTCTGCGTGAAACATGATCTCGAACGCGTCATCTCGTCCCATTGAATCTGACGCATTCCTCAGACCAAGGATAGCTGTATGCGGCTTGGTGCATGCACACTGGAAGCTCCTGTTGATGGCGTCGCAAAGATCACAGGCACTCTGGCGAAAGGTGCAGAATTTGGCTGGGAGCTCAAATTTCAGCATTTCCGTCTGCCGTATCTTGATACCGTCGACGAGATGTTGAAATCGGCCGACCAATTCACGCAAGGTCTGTATGGAGGCTTCCTTGTGGCTAAAGACGAAATTGAAACGTGCCAAGAAGGCGGAGAGTCGTGGAAGTAGCGGAGATGATCGCTGTTTAGGGATTGTCAGATTGGGTAATTATGCAAAGTCAATGGCGTATAGACACTCACTGGTATAGGGATATTCTTCTCCAATTCAGCGAGCAGGTGGCCCAACAAGTCTAGAATCTCCTCGAAGACGCCGGCAAAGATCTCCCACTGTTTTTTGCCAAGTCTCGCCCGGAACTTTTCCTCCATGGCTATGTCGGCCCAAATCTCCGCCATCTTATCACTGAAGAGTATTGCGGTCGTCGTCGCGTCATTTCCCAGTACGTCTTGGAACAGCTTATAGCAGGCATTCTGAATGACCTGTTCCTCCACAAGGATGCTTCGACGCAAGCTCTGTAAAGACCTTTTGTACTTGGTCCATTTCTTGATGAGATCTGGCAATTTTGTGAGGTCTGATTAGAGTTTGGAGTCCCGAAAATCCTACCGAGTCCTTGCCTGTATTCGTCTATCAAGCAGACCACCAAAGGAAAGGCTGCCATTATCAGGCCCGCTTCCTCTATTCCGGTTCGTGCGTCGATGTTCACCGCTCGGGTCCCCGCGTCGGCGTATTCTTGGCGGCTACCGGACTTGCAAAATCTGGCCCGGTCTCGACCTGTACAAGGGGGGCTCATGTACGGGCTGCCCCCCCCTGTCGCCGCCACCAAGCTTGGCAAAAAGACACCTGTTTTTTCAACTATCTACCACTTTGTAGGGCCGCCCTTATTGTCGGTTATAGCCTAGTAGCGCTCCCTTATATTTTATATATACTTTAAGAAATTAGATAGCTTAATTTTAGCCTACTCCTTCTCTACGTAGCGCCGTACGTTCTCTACCGTCCTAAGAAACCGCCTACTAATTCGGTACTTAAGTAGTCGCTAAACGTTCTTAATAGGGTTTAAATTAGATAAGTTAGTAGATTAGATTATCTATAGGATTTTAAGCTACTCGTATAGAGCCTAAATAACCTGGGCTATATAGACTAGAGAGCTATCTTCTATTAAGATTAGTAGCTAAATAAAGTTCTTAAAGGTATAGATAATAGAAATAATATACTATTAATAGACCTCTTTATTAACCTTCCCCTACTCCTTCTTAAAGATAACTATAGGGTCCTTCTACTAGCTAGTAATATAGCCCTAGATTATCTATACTAAGTATCCGCGGGACTTTAGTATATAGTAAGGTAGCTTATACTTCTTCTCTACGTACCGAGTAACGTATACCTACCTATAGTTATAGACTATTAAGTACTTATCTATCTATAGACTAGACGATCGCGGCGGTATTACTCTATAAGAAGCGGCTTCTTAGTCGTTTTACGGTGGAAATATATCTCTTTCTTAAATACCTAATAAGCGTACGCTTATAGGCTTATATCCCTTCTAGTTCTACGATATAGAGGAAGCTAAGCCGTTTATAGTAGCTATTAATAGTTACCTACTAGATCAGGCGCTAGTACTTAATAGTATTAAGAATAGGCGGCCTACCTTAAGGCTTCTTAGGCGTCTTAGGTAGGCTAAACATACGGCGAATAGTAGAGCGCGGGATCGTAAGGGCGCTGCTAATCTACGTGTAGGACCAGCCAGCGTAGTTACGCAGGGTAAGAATCCCGATTCGTTGGCGGTAGCTGAGCCTACTAGGGCCCTCAGAGCTCTCGGAGTGCTACTAGCTGTCGCGGGCTCGGATTCGGTGTAGAGAGGGCATTTTTTGATTGAGGGGACCTACCTCAGGCGAGCTGAGAAAACAGGTGTCTTTTTGCCAAGCTTGGTGGCGGCGAAAAGAGGGGGCAGCCCGTACATGAGCCCCCCCTGTTATAAATCGCAAGACGAACTGCCGTCGGCGCTGGAAGAGATTACCGATATCATGGAAAGCTTTATCAGCTTGGAGCCGACGCTGAGATCACCTGCACCACTCGACACCATCCCATCTGTGCCTATGCAAGCGCCCGCCGCCCAGAAGCTGGAGAATGGCGATGATCGCAACCTTGACAATACAGGCTACTGCCTCTTGTCTCTGGACGGCGGCGGTGTGCGGGGGCTTTCGACATTGTACATTCTGCAGAGCATCATGAAGCGGCTGAACTTCTTGCGCGAAGAAGCAGGACTGCGGCAGAGGAAACCGTGCGAAATATTCGACTTGATCGGCGGGACAAGCACAGGAGGGTAGGAACTCCCATTCTCTTAGAGAGGATCTCTGATTCCTTAATCTGGGGAACGCGCGCTGATGCATTACAGGCTCATCGCCATCATGCTCGGGCATCTGGAAATGTCTGTTGAGGAATGCTTGAAAGCCTATACCGAATTGATGAAGCATGTGTTCGAGAAGAAAGAAAACCGTTCCTTTATAAGCAAGCTCGGCCGTGTAAAGCCGCGATTTTCGTCGCAGGCGCTGGAGGACGCCATTGCAAAGGTAATCAAAGAGCGCGGATTATCAATCAACGAGAGGTTTGAGAACGGGAGTAAGCCACGGTGTAAAGTGTAAGGACCCATCCGTATCGTCACTAGCAGGTCAGAAGTGGGAATGGTGGCTAACAAGATCCTGTGGGCAGATTTGTCTGTACCAAGTTCCAGAAAACAAATACCATAACCCGCCTGCGCAACTACCGAATGCCCATCGGCTCTGACCACCACCCCACGATCCTGGAAGCCGCGCTCGCGACCTCCGCCGCTCCAACCTACTTCTCTGATGTTGCCATCGAAGGCAGCAAATTCGTCGATGGCGCCATCGGCGCCAACAACCCTGCCGTTCAAGTTGAAGAAGAAGCCGCTGACCTCTGGTGCGAGAATACCGGCTACCTCCAGCCGCTCGTCAAATGTTTCATTTCCGTCGGCACTGGGCATCCCGGCATACGTAGCGTGTCCGACAAGGGGTTCAAGAATTTCTTGGAGACGCTGCAGAAGGTAGCGACGGAGACAGAGGACACGAATCAGCAGTTTATGGGGAGATGGAGAGATCATGAGGCGAAGGGCAGGTGCTTTAGATTTAATGTGGACCATGGGCTGGCGGATGTGCGGTTGGCAGAGTTTGAGGAGCAGGGATTGATTAAAGATACAACGGCAGCTTATTTGGATAGGAGGGCGACGAAGGGGATGGTGAGCAAGTGCGTGGAGAATTTGAGGATGAAAGAGTGTGCGTAGTCCCTATACGAATGGTCTAGAGTGGCAGTGCTGATTCTTCTGGTTTATATGTAGATGAACCCAGCCCAGAGTTTCTCAGGAGGCTGAAAGAAGAAACGCTCGTACAAAGACCGTGTCAGAACCTAGCAAAAGCGACACCCTCGGAAATAGGTAAGTACCATGCCCAATCGCATCCCGGCATCAAGAAGAAACTAATACTCCGTCCAGCTGAGCTCATCGACCTCGGCAACCGACACCTCAAAATACCCCCAGACCGCATCACCACATATGACCTTCTGAAAGCACGCCAGCACTTCTCCCAAGCACTCCACTACCGCCGAAACGACCGCTCCACCTCTCCCAAACAGGTCGCCCGCCTCTGCCAAAAGCTTATGGAGACCTCGCTCGGCCTGAGCATGCTTTCTCGCGACCCGACACAACGCAAAGACCACGCGAACCAAGCGCGGGACTATGGCGAGACAGCCCTAGAAAATGTAAGAATAAGCGGAGATGACTGTATGGTAGCGCAGGTGGAGTTCCTGCTGGCGTGTGTGAGTGTATGGAGGGTGTATTTGCAGGCGAGAAAGGATGGTGTGCAGCCGAGCGTCCATCCAAGCAGGGAGGGGGTGGAAGTATTGATGAAGGAGAGGTTAGAGGTGTTGAGGAGTTTTGGGAATTTGGATATGGAGGCGTATGAGGCGCAGGCGCAGAAGTATTTGGGATATTTGACGAAGCCGCTGAAGTAGAGGTGGAAATTCTAGTTTATCTAGATGGAATTGTTGACTGGAAGTAGAAACTTTCATCATATGGTACATATACAAAATGCTGCATTCCTTATCTCATTCACGTAGAATTCCTGTTCCAAGCAAGCAAATAACGATCCAAACAGCTCACCTAATGCCAGATACCAGCGTAGGCGCAGGTCTTTCCAAAATCACCGACACGGAGTCCTTAGGCTCAAGTTCATCATCCGGACTAGACTGAGGAAACATCGGCGCTTGATAGTAACTTTGTGGATACTGCTGCGGGTAGACCGGCGGCTGCTGGATCAGAGGGTGCATTGACTGCGAGTACTGGTCCGGCTTCTTCCTTAGACACGAGCAATTTCTGAGCAAGATTTTGAGCACAATTGCTAGGAACGCGAGTGCTGCCAAACAGCCCACAACGATTCCGATGATTTGGGTAATGGAGAGGCCGTTCGATTTGGATGATGAACTCTCCGATGAGATCGAGGAAGTCGGTACGGCAATTCCTCCACCAGTCGTAGCCTTCGTAACACCTCCCGCCCCTGTTGGCTGCGCAGACACGGTCGCCGGTACCGCCGATGCCGTATACCCCTTCTCTGCACAATACTGCGAATATATACTCCCGGCGCTCGCGGCATCAATCGAGAAGTCTCCAACCGAGCAATAGTAACTGATACAGCTGGTCAAGGAGCTCTGCGCTGCGGTCTGCAAATCGGCTCGGCAGTAGCAGTCGTTTGTAGCCTGCCAACCCACGCGATCGCACCCGGTGTCGGTCGCGCACCCAATTTCGCTCCCGAGCACGTCGTTGGGGCAGTCGCCGGTGCTGAGGAAGCAGGATTTGGCGCAGGCTTTTTGGAGGGGAAACGCAGAGATGGTGGTTATTTCTTGTGTTATGGTGCCTAATTGGGCAGTTGTTGCTTGTATGAGGAAGCAGAAAGCCAAGGTGAGGAGGACGTGAGCTCGATGGTGGGAATTTCGCCGTGCCATTATGATAGCTAAAAGATTGGGTAGGTATTGAGCAACAGCAGAAGCAGCGCAAAGCAGGCAGAAGGGCGACATAAGAGGGTTATCCTTCAGCTCGTATTCCTTCTACCAGAATCATTAAGGGGCAACAGACTGCAAGACGCCTTTGCTGCTGCACCCCTGGAATACGTCGACGTTTCACTGGACAGTCTCTCGCTACACTGTATGAGACTATCAGCTCTGTGATATTTGTGGCGCTCATGGGCGCTTCCCTGCAGGTCTACTGCTTTTGGGGGCGATAGACGAGGCTTCCAGGCTTGTCCGCAAGCTGGAATACGAGCGGAAACGAGTAATAACAAGCGAAAGTATCCCCTAAGGCTTGCATGTGGGAACTGCCACTATACCGAGGGTGGATGAATACATCGAATTACCGTAAAATCTCTCTTATACGCCCTAGGCGTATATATTAGAGAGTAGTCTTATAGAACTTTTAGCTTAAATATAATATAGCTATAATATACTAATCTCGCAACCGTATAACTTCTACCCTTGCCGGTCTACATATAGGAATCGGATAGATTACTCGATAGAGATAGCGGGGTTGAATTCCTGTCCAGTCAACACTTTTAGGAGGCACCTCCATAATTACACATGTTCCGAATTAGGCAACCACCTGATGGCTCATTCTGGTACATCCACAGTCTTTCACGGGGGAACCATATTTCCGAAGTAACAAAATTGCCGCGCCAACACCTTTACGCGCAAAGCGTATTAAAGTGTGTTTGGCAATTTGTTCATATTCTGCTCATTTTTGCCACCCGACATTTGGCCTTGGACCGCAACCATAACACCATGTCTGTTTTCGAATTTCATGTTCGAGTTGCTCTAGGTAGCATGTGTGAGTAGGGATTGCTGTCAAATCACGCCTCATTTTCGGGTTTTTTGCTTACTTTCTGGTTCAGGATGTTCTGCACCGCCGACCCAAGAGTCGGATCACGCTCCTTAACGGCATTCTCCAACTCTTGTATGACGTGAACAAGCTTATCTAGCTCCTCTTTGCAGAGCTGGGCCTGTCTGTCCTCAGGCGGTGGGAAGATCTGGTAGAGGGTGTCGGTGAGGTCGTTGATGTCTTTGATCAGGCCGTCTAGGTGTCTCTCGTCATAGATAGCGAACTTGGCCTTGCGCGCCGTCCGCAATTTGTTCTTGCGGCCCTCGATTATGTCTTGCATCGTCTCATGGAGGTACCGGCGCATCGGGTTCCATGTTGACCCGAACGGCGCGATCTCGTTTTCCCGGACGCTGGGGTCGTCTTCCTCCTTGCCCTTCCTGTAGTTGTGGCAGATTTTTTGGCACTGGACGAACTTCTCTTCGATAACTCGGAAGGTCTTGGCGGCCTGGTCTTCCTGTTCCTGATTAAGCAAAAACTCGCCAGAGTTTTTGAGCGAATCTTCGTCGGTGATCCTGGCGCCGCTGAGGCCGACGGCCCTGCCCCAGCGCGTTAGCCTCAGCTGCGCATTGTCGAGTTTGAGAAGGTGCGTCTGTAGTCTCGGCCAGGTTTGCTTCGCGACATAGATGTAGTCAAACCATGTGACGGCATTGTTGAAAAGGCTCGCCACGCCCGCCACTGCACTGATTGCTACTTCTGGACCAGCCATCTTTCTGCGTGTGTTTATGGGTGTTTTGGGAACCAAAGGAAATGATTGCGGCTGTCGTGGCGATATTGGGGGCTTTGTTGTCCTCATGGGCTGAAACCGGTGAATGATGGATTGGTTGGGTAAGCTGATAGGGTGCTTGTCCATTTTCTTCTCGTTTTAGCTCGTCCTCTCGTACTTTCCTGCGCCCCACTTGCTGCGGTTATCTTGTCCTCCAATTGAGATGAAGATGATACGTGGTAGGATGCAGATTCAATTCCCCGATCTACCTGGCCGCCCGGCCCAATCAATACACCAGCGTCCTGATCCCTGCGCTCCATTGGTGCCAGGACGGCAAGAATGTCAGAGTGACCAAAGCACGACCGGTGCATACAATGCACTTGACATGGCATCTTGGCCGCAAGCTTCAACCATTCTTTCTTTTACCAAGGCATTGTCAACAAGTGTGCACGGTCGCTATGGACGGTTGGCAGCGATCTGGGCGACGCCAAAACGTCTTTGCGTTCGGGATGTGCATACCCCGCACATTTGGACCCGCGCCATGATCCGCATCCGGCGTGGCTGCCTCGGACGTGCAGCTAGTCAACGAAGCTTGAGTACAATTTACCACAGTACTTATACAGAGTCCTTATTCAAGCGACCTGTTGCCGAACCAGCGGTATGTTAGATCGCAGGAAATGCGTTATTATTTGAGCGAATCAAAGTCCGCCATACAGAGGGCTGCGCTTCACCGGTCCACAGGCAATGGACCCGCTCTCGCCAATAATGAGTGAGCCCTATTACGAGCTTGCAGCCATGATGCAGAAGTGGTCTGATATCGGCAATGTATTGTCCAATCCCATCATTCGGATACTTTGAGAGGTAACGCTAGTCAGCATCAGTTTCATGATATCAGCGCATGTTCCCGGTGCTGCCACGTAACCGCGAGCCCTACTAGCATTCGCCCCGCGTATCGTGGATACACTTAGATCTCTAGATAGTGCTCTCTTCCAACTACTCTAAGACGGCTACTCCAACGCATTATACGCTATGGGCCTAGGTGCCTAACATGACAAGCTACACCTATTACAATTATGCTGGAACTCAGATTGGAGCGCAGGGCAACGTTCAAAACTCGTACGCTTCTAACAGGAAAGGCCATGCAAAAGTGCTCACCTAACTTAGAGCCCGTAGTATATCTGAACCCTCAGGCCGGTTACAAGATTGTTTAAGATCGCTGGCGTTTCCAGAAATGTACAATCGGTACAATGATATCGACACCATCACCAAGGGAACATGTGAATGGCTGTTTAGTAACGAGGCGTATAGGACCTGGGTCACTTGCGATCAGGGCTTGCTCCGGATCATGGGGAAGCCCGGCTCCGGAAAGTCAACCTTGCTACGCTACACTGTTGACAATATTGTGAAAGCACCCAACATTGGAGACAGTGTCTTCGTTCTATCGTTCTTCTTCCACGGCCGCGGCGATAAACTTCAAAGGACGCCGCTCGGCCTCTTTCGGTCGCTCCTTCATCAGGTCCTCAAGCAGATCCCCAGCGCACTGCCAGATCTCGTCGACACCTATGAACAAAGGCTCAACAACATGGGCGAGCCGGACAAAAACTGGCGGTGGCATCAAAACGAGCTGTGGCACTTCTTCGAGTCGTCGCTTCCAAAGGTCATGGGGAGTCGCCCAGTCTGGTTATTTGTCGATGCGCTGGACGAGTGTGGCGAAGAGGACGCGGTAGAGTTGGCTGCGAAGTTCACGTCCTTGATCCGGAGTCTTCCATCCACTGGCTTGGAGCGGCTTCACATCTGCTTCAGTTGTCGTCACTACCCGATTCTGGACCGGGAGCATGGGTTAGAAATATGCCTTGAGCGTGAAAATGAAAGGGATATTTCGACCTACGTGCGAACCAAGCTTTCCCGGCACCATACCCGAGAAATAGAAATCATAACGGATCGGGCCTCAGGCGTTTTCCTATGGGCATATCTTATCGTGGGCCGCGTTCTGGAGCTTGACCGTAAAGGGGAAGCCCCGATAAAGATTCTGGCCGAAATCCAACGTATCCCTCAGGGCTTGGACGAACTCTATCAAGAACTTACCCGGAATATGAAAGGAATATCGGGTTCCCTAAAACTGATACAATGGATCTGCTTTGCCACGAGGCCTCTGTTAATAGACGAGCTACGGTGGGCCATGGTCGTTGACGCCGATTGTCCCCACAAAAGTCTGCAACAGTGCCGGAGCACGGAAGATTACATTGACGATAATGGGAGGATGAAACGGAAGGTTAAAACGCTCAGCCATGGCCTAGTGGAGATAGTGCGGTCATCCGACGCATGGATTGTGCAGTTTATCCATCAGTCAGTCAAGGACTTCTTCGTCGAAAAGGGCTTCCCGGCTCTGGTTGCCGCCTTGAATTTACCAAATTTAGCAGTTAGGAGCCCGCAGTACCGCCTATCCAGATCGTGTGTCAACTACCTGGCAATGGAGGAGATCGCGCAATCGGTAAACGTCGATCGGCAGAACTTAAGATTAAAGTTTCCCTTACTAAACTATGCGACGACCTCCTGGCTAATACATACGAAGCAAAGCGAAGCAGAAAATGCTCCCTATTTTGATCTTCTAGACTATTTCGCTTTCCCATCGGAACGCCTTGTACAAGTATGGGTCCGCATTTACAACCAAATAGACAAGTACTCGGCCGACCGCCCACCTGTAGGAACTAGACTACTACATATTGCGTCGAGATATGGACTATTACAAACTCTGAGGGTCATTTCGCAGAATATAGATCGATTTGGAGTCGAGATTGACTGCCGAGATGCTAAGGGTCGAACGCCTTTTTCATGGGCAGCATGGAGTGGACACGAGGCTATCGTCAAGCTTCTGCTCGATACAGGAAAGGTCGATATTGATTCGAAGGATAAGTACGGGCGGTCGCCTCTTTCGTGGGCAGCAGGGAATGGGCACGAGGCTATCGCCAAGCTTCTGCTCGACACAGGAAAGGTGGATGTTGATTCGAAGGATACTGAGTGGGGGCGGTCGCCTTTTTCATGGGCAGCAGAGAATGGGCACGAGGCTATCGTCAAGCTTCTGCTCGACACAGGAAAGGTCGATGTTGATTCGAAGGATACTTTATACGGGCAGTCACCTCTTTCGTGGGCAGCAGAGAATGGGCACGAGGCTATCATCAAGCTTCTGCTCGACACAGGAAAGGTCGATATTGATTCGAAGGATACTGTATACGGGCGGTCGCCTCTTTCGTGGGTAGCAGAGAATGGGCACGAGGCTATCGTTAAGCTTCTGCTCGACACAGGAAAGGTCGATGTTGATTCGAAGGATACTAAGTACGGGCGGTCGCCTCTTTTATGGGCAGCATGGAATGGACACGAGGCTATCGTCAAGCTTCTGCTCGACACAGGAAAGGTCGATGTTAATTCGAAGGATACTGTGTACGGGTGGTCGCCTCTTTCGTGGGTAGCAGAGAATGGGCACGAGGCTATCGTTAAGCTTCTGCTCGACACAGGAAAGGTCGATATTAATTCGAAGGATACTGAGTACGGGCGGTCGCCTTTTTCATGGGCAGCATGGAGGGGACACGAGGCTATCATCAAGCTTCTACTCAACACAGGAAAGGTTGATATTGATTCGAAGGATAAGTACGGGCGGTCGCCTCTTTCGTGGGTAGCAGAGAATGGGCAAGAGGCTGTCGTCAAGCTTCTGCTCGACACAGGAAAGGTCGATGTTGATTCGAAGGATACTGAGTCCGGGCGGTCGCCTCTTTTATGGGCAGCAGAGAATGGACACGAGGCTATCGTCAAGCTTCTGCTCGACACAGGAAAGGTCGATGTTAATTCGAAGGATACTGTGTATGGGCAGTCGCCTCTTTCGTGGGCAGCAGAGAATAGGCACGAGGCTATCGTCAAGCTTTTGCTCGACACCGGAAAGGTCGATGCTGATTCGAAGGATGAGTACGGGCGGTCGCCTCTTTCACGGGTAGTAGAAAATGGGCACGAGGCTATCGTTAAGCTTCTGCTCGACACAGGAAAGGTCGATGTTGATTCGAAGGATACTGAGTACGGGCAGTCGCCTCTTTCGTGGGCAGCAGAGAAGGGGCACGAGGCTATCGTTAAGCTTCTGCTCGACACAGGAAAGGTCGATGCTGATTCGAAGGATGAGTACGGGCGGTCGCCTCTTTCACGGGCAGCAGAGAAGGGGCACGAGGCTATCGTCAAGCTTTTGCTCGACACAGGAAAGGTCGATACTGATTCGAAGAATAAGTACGGGGGGTCGCCTCTTTTATAGGTAGTAGAGAATAGATACAAGGCTATCGTTAAGCTATTATAAACCTAGTATATCCATAAGCTAGTTCTTACTTTTCTAATTAAGTAACCTATAGCTCAATAAAGTATATTTGATTTGGATTTGTATAGTGGGAGTCTCTTTAGAAGGTCCGCACGAAATACAGTAGGAGTTTGTACACAGTAGAGGGACTATACCCACACCTTATACACGATAATAGAGCTGTAGAGCTGTACACAGTACTGTCAATCGTGAGCGATGAGGTGATGTTTCGAACATTGAGGCGACGAGAAATGACTTGTAATGCCGAACCACAGAGCCTAGTTGGGAGACCAACAGCGGTAGCGATGAGTTAGCGCACCCACACTGTACTAAACTACTATAATAAATTTTAATATTTTAGAATACTACTATCTATATACTAATAATTAGTTCTAGAAAGTTTATATAGAATATTATCTAGTATTAGAGTAGTTATAATTTTTATTACCGTTAGACATCTCTCGTATGTATGCTAAATGTCTGAGAGACTAGTGTAAATGTGGACCGATTGAGCTGCGTAAGCCATTTAGCTCATTTGAGGACAAGATCAGGTGTTTTGTGCTAACGATCACATTTTCTCTCCCCTCTCGGTTCTTTCCAGCTAACTGCACCTCATACCTTGGCGGAATATTCCGAAGGTATCTCTAAATTAAAGGAGGTAAAAAGCAAACTCCAGCCATGCCAAGTAGAAGCTCGGGATCCTCTGGTGATAGCTACAACAGCTGACTTTGTTCAGCTATGCGTGTATTCTATGTGGATGCCATACCAAAAGCTTCAAAATCGCCAGTTCGCGCCAATCATTGGCGTCACCTCACATTCCTCATAACCACGGTAGACTCTTGTTTATTTTTTTGTATGTAACACTGTAACACCGAAATTCAGGTTAGACTCAGCTCAGTGACTGCCCCAAGCCACCAACTCAGCTCAATAACCGCCCCAAGCCACCAACTCAGCTTCGGGTTCAAAGGCGTCTCATAATCTAAGGTTACTTTATGCTGCACCTCCCTTCCCTTTCGCGTTTTGGTGCAAGTATTCAAATCATTTTCACACATCGCGCGTCGAGCAAGAAGTCTGTATAGAGGAGCTTCCTCATAACTTGTTTACTCTTTTAGACGTCAGCCATGTTTACTTTTCTCCGTCTTTGTGGACTTCTCATCCTTGTTATATTCTAATAGCCCACGCGCAGACACCTTCAGCGTCTTTCACTCCAGCGAGTAGCCCGGCACCCAGAAGTGGCTCTTTGACAAACACTTCTTCCTTGTGCAACTTTACAGATCGTGCCGATTTGGTAGAACAGATATCGAAGAGCCATTTGAATGTATCAGCATTAGTCCAGAATTGCGAAGAGATGTGCATTTTAGCATTCGGAACAGGAAACCCGGATATATCTGGTGTCGGGGTAAGCTTATTCCCTTGTTAAGATATAATGATGAATGAATGCAAGGCTAACAATGTATGCTCCCATTCTTTGGTGTAGGTCATGCTGTCTTTGGTTATCATGACAGGCCTCACCGCTGTTGGTCTCCCAACCAGGCTCTGTGGTTCGGCATCACATGTCATTTCTCGTCCAGCGCCTCAATGTTCGAAACATCACCTCGTCGTACTGTGTACAGCTCTACAGCTCTATTATCGTGTATAAGGTGTGGGTATAGCACCTTTACTGTGTACAAACTCCTACTGTGTTTCGTGCGGACCTTCTGAAGAGACTCCCACTATGCAAATCCAAATCAAATCATGACAGGCCTCACATATTTATTCGGGCCCCTCTTGGCGGTTTTTGACATTCTCGTCAACAAACCTGGCTCTTCCGCACTGTTTCGTAGCCTAAAGAGCATCCAGGTCGTTATTACCGAAGCCGACGCTTTCCTCGTCCTCTCCATCCAAGTTGCCGCCATTATGCGCATATCACAGAATCCGCCCATCTTTGAAGCAACGTTCCTAAAGTTTCTTAACGCCCTCCTCCTCTTCTTAATCCTGACAACCGTGGTTTCGCAAATCGCAATGAATCTAGAGAAAACACCAAGGCGGGCCACAATCTTATGTTATGCGGCAGCTACGCTGTCTCTCTCATCGGTTACCCTCACCATTGCTGGTATCCCTCCGGGAACATTCGATATATACCAAGATGTTACAGAAGAATGCCACAGATCGCGAGGTTACGAAAACGTCAGCGGATACTACAATTCCAATCTTGAATACCTTTACAACGACAAAATGATCAAATACATAGGGATCATAACGGCCGCATTGTGTGTCCCATTCGTTCTCGTTGTTTGTGGATTGCCCCGATTGCGTGGGGCGGTGACCGGGGACAGTCGCAAAAAGTTGTCCAAATTGTCTAAATGGGGTCAACTACGTACTTGGCAGAAAGCAATGGTGGCCGCTGCCTTTTTTTTCTCAATATTTTTGGGACTTGGCTTTTACAAATTGTGGATTGCGCGGTTGCTGCTAGCCAAATCGAGTGGGGGCTTGTACCAGGACAATGAATGGGGCTTCGGACAGATTACTGCAGCGCTACTTCCAGCACCAGTAATCATAACTGCTGCGCATGAAGTACACGGTAAGTTTGATTGATACGCATTTTATTAATAGAAACATGGCTAATTCCTTCATAGGTGCTGTATTCAGGAGGCCAGAACGCAAGGACATGGGAGAAGATAGAGAGCTTTTACAGCCTCATGATCGCCATTATCCTGGTTGAGGTATGCACAATGTCTCGACTAGTAATTTATCCATAAATCAGAGACTGATATCAAGTCAGTTTCGTTGCGTCCTAGTTGTAAGATTTATAAAGATGAGAATGGAGCTGTAGATGAACGCGCATTGTGAATGGACTGTTCACAGTACTTTCCTGCGTGTACCAAAGTTCACATTTTCAGACAACGCGATTCTTTCACCCATGGTTGAACCAATTGCTCACGACCACAGGCGCACCTACCTTCAAATATAAAATAACACAGTAGCACCTCCCCAAACAGCAACATCACCTCACAACCCAGCTCAGTCCAATTCAGTCTCCCTCTACCACACACACACTCTCTCTCTCTATAGCAAAAGCACCGTCCACAAAAAAGTACAACAAACCCCAACCACACCTCAGCCTCAACACCACACCCAAAATGTCAACCTCCCCACAACAACAACCCACCCGCCACGGCCTAACAGCCTTCCTCCGCCTAACCCCCGAGCCGAATCTCACCTCCACCTCTCGCACCTCACCCATTCCATCCGCCCCAAAAACCTGCAGCAGCTCAATCTGCTCATGCACACCCACCGCACACACAACCTGGTGCCCGAAAAACCCCTACTTGCCGCTTACACCGATGCCCACAACCACAACCACAGCCGTAACCCCAACCCCAACCAACCAGTCATATACTCGCGCCTACCACCCTACTACTACAACGACTACCGCCACCACCACCTCACTACACATCACAGAGGGCACGCATGACACAGGAAGAACCCTACGTAAATCCGCTACCGAAGAGAGTGAATTGAGATTAGCTGCTGTGCTAGCGAGGACTGTGGAAGGGACTGGCGTTGAGGAGTGAGGAAGTGAAGGAGGTGAAGGGGGCGGGTTATGGGGATACGAGTAGAGCGTCGTAGTCCTCTGAGTTTGGACGGCCGGGATGGGTAGATGGCGGGAAGGGAACGTGGAAGTATAGGAAGGGAGAAGGATATACCGCATGGCGGTCTCACCATGGATTCCTCTTAGCTTGCAGTTTTAGCACGGATGGCGTGTGCATGGGACGCCTCTAGGAAAACATGGTATCTCTTCCTTGACATAAGCACTAGCCCCTCTCTCCTATACCTAGTCCATCGAAAATCGGTCAAAACCATCACATGCGTAATATACCTACCCTAACTCACACACGCCCTTGCGGAACAGCCCCACAAAAGTGCTATAAGGGGGGAAGAATTGTATACTACTATACCAATATCTACTACACACAATATACTCGTCTTACAAGCCATTCCAGCCCTGCTTCAGGTGCGTTCGTCTAACGAGACGCGTTCCGCTAGGTACACGTTCTATGCAACCACGGTCGCCACCATAAACAACGTCCATTCGCCACACGACTTGTCCAACACTAATACTGCATAAGGTTTGCGTCGTCACAGAACCCCTCACCCCCGCCCACCTCTTTACAAGTAGAAGGACCACAAAAAAGAGCACACGAGACCACGAACGGTGCCCCATGCGAACAAGCAAAAAACCATACATCGTCACCATGCGAAGCCGAATGCAAACCAGAAAGCATTTCAACGAACACTAACAGGTGATTTCGTCAGCGACCAGACTCCGAATAGAAGATAGATGGTATGTGATGGAGGGAGGAAGCCGTCTGCCGCCGTCGCCGTGGAAATGCAAGATGAGAATAAATCCAGATGAACGCGTCATGAGCCATTGAGTGTGCCTGCCCTACGCCGGCGAATGCTAGAAGAAAGACCGAGAGAGCTTATCGTCCGTAGCCGTTCGAGCTACTACCTGCCGTAGTCATCGTAGTAGCGATAGCAGCGGAAGCCGGCTTCCAGATCCTGACTTTGGAATCATCACCGGCGGACGCGAAGACGCGAGGGTCGGTGGGGTGCCATGCGACGGCGTTGACGCACCCCCGGTGGGCGTCCAGGGTTTCAACCAGCGGACCGTTACTCCGCCAGATGTATATCCGTGAATCTAATGTCTTGTCAGTGCTGCAACATGAATGATTGGGCTACCCACCTTCACTACCGCTAACAACAAAATTCTCATCCGCACCACCAAACGATGACCGAATGATGTACTGCTGCTGCACCTGTCCCTCAAACCTGTGAACGAGCTCGCCGGTGTCAATCTCCATGAGCTTGATCATGTCCTTGTTCATGCTTATCAGCATGAACAAGGAATCCTGGCTGATTGTAACGCTGGTAAGCTTAACATCATCAAGGTGCCATTCGCAAAGCTTCTCATACGAAGTGAAGTCGTAGACAAGAATTCGGCTTTCGAGAATCACGACAAGGCGCGACCCGTCGGGAGATACCGCAAGGTCGTTAACCCGCAGAGTGTCTTCTCGGAAAGCATGCACTAGCTGACCGTCGAGGTCCCATACGCAGCAGCCGTAATTCGTATCTTGTGAGCCGATGACGACATGTTTTCCGGACGGTGTCCACGCGGCTGTTGTGCAGGGGTAGGTGAATTCACTAATACACCTTATGCATACGCCGGTCTGCAAAAGTCAGCTCCAATCTAGCCCCAGCCGCATAGGCGCTTACTTTTACATCCCATATTCGGGCCGAATTTTCTTGCTGTGCGCAACATGTAATGATTTTGGTGTCATCAGGACTCCAGGCGAGATGCGTCACGCCCGCATCGTGCTCGTCAAGATGGTTCAGAACCTCGTACGTTGTAGTATCGTAGATGACGACTGTCTTGTCTTTGCTGGTCGATGCAAGCTTGGTACCGTCGTTTGAAAACTTCAGATACCACACCTCGTCCGTGTGGTGTCGAAGCTCCAATACGGGTCTCCTCGGGAACTCCTCTGGGTCACACATATGGTCGACGTAGAGCGATGGAGAGACGGCAGTGTTGTGATAAAGGCAATTCGTAACCCAGTTGTCTTTAACCTCATCTAATAGCTTAGGTAGCCTGTGTTCGGGGATCATCACACTAGGAGAGATGGATTCTGCAAAGAGTGAGAGCTGAAGGGGACGCGGGGCGGGCAGTGGCTTACTGGAAAGTTCCGAGAGGAGCAGCGAGCGCGATTCGCCAGCTGCCCCATCCCATGATGCTTGGTATCGCAAATCCTCAGCAGAGGGACACATCATAAGACTGCAAGCGATTAGCGCCACTCCATAGGATCGTGCTGAAGTTGGTAGACAAACCTTGACAGGTTATGTAATCGAGCCACGTCGTGGTGGAGAGGGGTCAGTTCCTGCCGAAGCACCATCAGACCCTTGCCCAAGTCTCTTCTCTCAAGCAACTCAAGATATTTCTGCTGCTTGAGCCGGAAGAGCAGTTCATTCCGATTCGCGCCTTCGCTGAGCGGCAGCCCGCCAGAATGATGCGAGCTCGCTGTTGACCTCGATTTGGCCCAAGATTTGCCGTATCCACCAGTCCTATCGAGATCGATGCCACCTCCGCTGTCATAGGAAGTCGTTCCAAACAACAGCTCCTCTGCTTCCGCCCAATCCCCGTTCAGCACAGAGCTGCGGAACGCCGCCACAGTCGGGCCTTCGAGTGTGTAACCGCTTTCCTTGACTAATGCGTCCGCTGCACGTTGATACCCCAAATCCGTCAGACTCTGTATTATTATGCGCGTGACTTCTTCCGTATCGTGGCCAAAGTAAGTAGAAGGGGTCGGCCCTCCATTTGCTACCGAGCTCCCATTCGCGTATGAACCGTTGCTCTCAGGCTTGTGCGAGTCTCCGTTCGCGATCTTGCCCCGGGACGACCTAGGGTCGGGGGACCGGGTAGAGCCATTCGTGTAGCTCCTTGCGGGCGACTGGGACCGTTTGGAAGCATCGCTGTCAAGGCGCATGGTCCCGTCGGTTCTGCGCCTTCGCTTGTTGGTGTGGCGGGAGGACCGGCCTCGGGGCACGTGCGATTCGGAACCCTCTGAGAGGGCGTCACTCTCGGAGGCGCTGTGCCGGCGCTTTCGTCGTGTTGCTGGGAGGGTGGTGGTCGCGGTGGCAGTGGCTGCCTGCTCAGAGGCGCTGGCTGGGAGCTCGGAGGTGGGTTCGGGGGCAGAGAATACTGGGGAAGGAGAAACTTGGGGATTCGGGAGGGCTGGGTGGTCGGAGGTGACTGGGGAAGGGGCGCTTGGGGAGGTTTCGTCTGCCAGGACGAATGATAGGGAAAGTTACCCGCAATGATGCGGGTACTCGTTGCGAGGCAGTCGCACCTTCAGATGGCTCCGTCTCTGGTTGTCGCAAGACTCATCGGGCGTTCAGACGCGGAGAAGCTGGGGTCAGCCGTGGACCACGGCTGGCGAGCGTTTGGGAAGGTTGGAGACGTGGGCGAGCGCGGTGGAGGTGGTGAGCATCGAGCGAGGTCACCAGCGGTGGTGACAGTGGCGGCGGGATAGTAGCGGCGGGATAGTAGCGGCGAGCTGGCTCGGCTTGGCGACGTGCAAGTCTCCACGCTGCCACGAAGAGGGAAGTGCCCGACGGAGAGGGCTTGAGGGTGATTGCTGGAGTGGTGGAGAAGCTCGGGGAGAGTAGGTGGCGGGCTGGATAGATGCGAGATCCTTGATCCAACCTTAATCCGGGCACCAAATGGCAGGCAGCGGTTTCGACAGGGCAGCCCTGGCACAGCACCTTTACAGTCAGCGGAAAGTCTATGCAACTACTTCGGTCAAAAAGCGTGCATTCCTTGCGATCACAAGTGTCCCGCGCGAGGTACAGATGCTTGCGGGAGCTCGGCCCCCATCATGTCATGGGAAGGGTGTGTAATCCCTGATCAGGAACACCAGCGGAATATCGTCATCCCCGCTGCAATCACCATGGTACCAACACCTCGGGGCCGGAAAATGTCTGCACATGGGCACTTGCTTACACCACAAGCACACGCGGGTTCCTGCTTGCCTATCGGTGAGCCATTTACGGGCCGCATACGTCACATGAAACAAGGCGATGCGCTGGCGCCCCTGGTCGACCAACATCTCCCTTGTTCGACGACGAATGGCACGCTCGCAGCTCATATTGTTCTCCATTCTCGCTGTGTGATCAGTTAACCTGTCATGACTTCCGGTGTTTCAGCGGTTGGAAATGAAGAATTACGACGCCCAGCTCGTTTACAACATCCACATATTGGATGATTTAATACATTTCCTTTTGTCCCGATACCCTTTGAAAGAAATTAGAATAATCAATCCATAGGTCCAGCTATTCCTTCGGACGCGCTTACGCTATATACGTCATCCCCTACTTTAGTCATTTTCATCTACATCCTCATGGTCTCATTACTCCCCGCCTCATGCCTCCTAAACCAGTCCAGAAACTGAAACATATATTGGTCATGCGACTCAGCGACCTCGCCGGAATAGGCATGCAGAGGTTTCTTTGTCTACATGTCTATACATACAGGTAGAGTAGGTAGGATAGGAATGTATCTCATCTATTCAACAACATACTCGCCTTAGGCCTCCTCCCCAAACTAGTATAATTAACATACTACAATCCGAACCGAACCTGACTTCCCTGCCTCCACTCGAAATTATCAAAAATGGCCCATCCCCACGCCCCACTAACATTAATTTTATTCTCAGTGATACTGAGCAAGATCTGGTCGAGGTAATGCTAGAAGTAATCTACTCTGCGCAGATCCCAGAGTGCGGGGGCGACCTTGGTCCATTGCCCCTCGAAGGGCTCGCTGAAGCCGAATTCCGACACGATGTCCGGGATCGAGGGGAAGAGGACGCTGGTAATGTGCCTGAGGTATTTGCGCACGCCTGAGGGCGCGCTATAGAGCCAGTCCATTGTTGGATCTGCGGCCGGTCCTAGGGGAATCCAATGGGGGATAGAGAGTTTTGAGCCTGCGCATTCGGGGAAGTCAGGATGCGAACTGTTTGATACACAGGCTTCGAGGCCACCTGTCACTTCAAAAGCCAAGAAGGAGGAGTATGGGTCAGTAGCGTAGAAGCCGCAGGAGCCCTTGATAAGATCTTTTTCCTCCTGCGTGAACTCGGGGAGAAGATCTCCGAGTGTGTCTTTGAGAGATTGCGGGTAGTCGCCGTCGGCCCAGGGTCCACCAAACCAGCCAATGCTGAAGTCGAAGTTGCGCTGACGAGCTACTTCGTTCTCAGGCTTAGTTCTGTTTACTTTAAAATATGCCAGAATTTTTGAACGTAATGCGGCCCTTGCCCTTGAAGACATTGTGGTACCACTTTGCGACCTTCGCATGCGCAAGCAACGTATAATGTCCACACAGAAACCTCGCTTCAAGGCCGCCCGTCACGCCGTCCGGCGCGGGATAGTATTCTCCAGCAGGGTAATTAGAATATTGCCAGTTGCAATATTGAGGCTCGTTGATGGTGAACTACTCATCGACGTACACGTCATACCTTGAGATGACGAACTTGGCGCACTGGAAAAAGTAGTCGACGATACGGCGGTCCGTCCAGGCGCCGTACTCGTTGAAGAGGGTGAGAGGCGTGTCCCAGTGGAAGAGCGTCACTGCGGGACGAATGTTGTTGGCATGCATTGAGGAGATGGCATCGTCAAAGTGGGCTACGGCTTCTTTATTGACGAGGCCCTTCCCAAAGGGAAAGAATTGAGGTCAGGAGAAGCTAGGGCTGAATGCTATTGAATCGTCAGTAATCTGTACTAGATAGTACACCGTCGTCAACCTATGGTGGAACAGCTTTCAGGATGCACCCTCCAATACTACGAGAATACGCGGTCACGGAATAAATCAAAATCTAAGCTGGCCCCTGGCGTGAATCACGGCAGCTAGCTTACCTGGAATACCCAAATTCGCCAGCCTAGCAAAGTCCTGCTTATACAGCCAATAATGACTAGCAACCACATCACCCGTCGAATTATCCAGCACCTGGTTCAGCACGCAATAGGCCAGCAAGTCCCAAATACTAGGGCCCTTCCCCTCATCTTTCGCCGCACCCTCGATCTGATAAGAGCTACTGCTCAACCCCCACTTGAAGCCCTTTGGCAGCTTGACGTTATCAAGTTCTGGGTAGTTGGAGCCGACGAGCGCATGGAATCTGTTACCGTCCGGCTGGGAGTACCCTGTAGGCTCGGGAGTGGGCGACACAGTTCCAGAGCTCGCTGAGGGCGTTCTCGGAGAAGTCGGTCCGAGTGAAAGCTCTGGATTGGGCGGAGGCGTTGAAGCCTGCGATGCTGTAGCCGGATGGTAGGATGGAGGCATTGCTGAGCTGTGCAGAGACGGGAGAGAAGACGGAAAGAAAAAGGAAGGACAGATATCAAGTGTGCCATCTTGAACGCCATGCATATTGGTGACAAAGGTATAGTTGTAGAAGAAAGATACGGAAAGACAGGCCCTTACGAGCTCTATCAACAGATTACCCCATAGCTCTAGCCCTAGCTCTGCCTACCGTCTCCACGTTACCCAAGCCGGCATCAAGCACTTGCATTTCCTAAGCCTGGATCTGAATATCCGAATAACCAGAGCTGCGTCGAAAACATTTACCCCTCGTCTTCCCGTAAGCTGCTTTCCCAGAGCAGATATCGGGCTCGGCCAGACGCACAACGACAAATGAAACCAGGATTGGCATAGGCCGGCAAAGCAGGAACTAAGATGATCTTTCTCTTGGACCGGGGCTTGAGGGTATGAAAACGTCATGGAGAAGCTGTTAGCTGCGAGAGATTTCCTAGTGGTCGGATGTTAATGCATTATTGAGCTAGGCGGAGAAACGCAGGTCTTGTTCCGTGGTCAGAGAGGTTTGGCGTGAGGGGTCGCGACATGATTGGTAGATGTCGGATTTCTGGAAGCTTTGCGAAGGTGGGAACATGGCGTGGAAAACGTTAGAATATGACTGTGGAAGTTCTTTAGGGACTGGGGGGCCTAGTTCCGCAAGAGGATCTCGATAGAGCTGGGTGGGAAGAGGAAGGATGTGAAAGCAGTGAAAAGACTTGAAGACGGGGTGTTGAACGAGCGGGTAGATTCTCGCTTGTAACGAGAACTATGGTTTCGATTGCAATAACTTTTACACATTACCCTTTCCCGATGACATGTATACAGTTCGTCAAAGTGGAACGCTAGATCATCCAAACATACCATTAGATGGAAGCACAGCAGCCGCGACGATGAGCCTCATGCTATAGACCACAGACACTCCATCAAGCCTAGGAAGCTTCAGAAGTGAAGTTTTCGAGGGATGATCCGTCATGCAGTGACGTCGTGAGGTGAGCAGACGTGAATTAAGCCTTGCGCTGCTTCTTTGACGGAGGCGACCCGCTTGACTTTTGTCCCTTGCCCACAAGCCCACGGATGTCAATCTCGTCGCCTGAGTCGTCTTCATCCATACCGTCTATATCGCTAACTTCAATGTCGGAGAGCTCTTCGTCATCAGCCTCATGGGAGTGCTCTGAGAATGATTAGCTTTGCTTCTTAGCAGTGCCAAGTAACGTACTGTAGTATTTGATCGCAGAGGGCCATAGATCCTCGGCGATGAGGGTAGCGATCTCATCGCCTTGTGGAAAGACCTCGGTCGCCTGATGGTCTACGTTGTCGTCGTCATTGTCATCGTCGGCTTCTTCGTCTAGTTTCTCTCCACGCTTGAGCTTCTCTAACCGTGCAGCGTCCTCCTTCTCCGCTTGCTCTGATTCCTCCGCGCTTATCCATCTGTAACTCGACACGAATGCGAACCAGGCGAAAAAGCTGAGTGATGCCTCGGTGCTCTGTGCAGTCTTCTCGGCCAATGCCTTGTACTCGGGCAGCTCGGTGTCCTTCTTTGACTTTGCCTTGCCATTGGACTCCTTTGCGAGCTTCTTCCTCGCTTGTGCAAGCTCGTATGCAGCGTCGGTGAGGCCCCCTGTCAAGTCTTTGCCCTTCTTCCAATCGATCTTGACAGGTTCAGAAACCAGACCCGCCCAGTCCTTGGACTTGCGGAACCAAAACTTCTTCTCAATCTCCTTGTTTGTGAAGTATTCGTTGTCGCCAAAGCCGAATTTGATAGAGACGCTGCGGGGTGAGCCTTTGGGGTCGTCGATCTCGAAGCGCGATACCTCGAAGGTCTGGAGGCAGTCCGCGAAGACTTGGGAATCAGAGGGCTGGATGAAGTTGTCGAGCTCAGGCGGGGTCTGTTCAAAGACGAGCGTCCAGAAGTGAGGGATCTTTGCAATGATCTCGGCGCGCTTCTTCCAAAGCGGTACATTCAGGGCGTTCGATTTGCGGACTGCGCGAATTAGTTTCCATGACCAGAGTGCGCAGGTTGCCGGCACGTCTCACTGAGTTCTAGCTCAACATCTTCGAATTCTGCCTCGAGAATGCTGAGCTCCTCAAATCTCGCCATAACTTCTTCTGGGTTGGTTTCGGCCATCTCGCGTTTGCGGCAGACAAGCCGGTCAGTGACGGAGCTTTCTAGAAGAGGCATGTTCAGCATTGTTTCAAATTTAAGTATGAATGTGTTTGGGGCGCACCTGTGTCCAGGATATTCCTATTTTAGATGGAGCTTTTATCGCGTTGGATGCGCAATGGATGTTGTTGGGAGTTCGAGATTCCCTCATCCAAGATTTCCGGCTATGGCCCGAGCTTCGTGGCTTCCCATGAAATGACGCCACAGCGGACCCCCGAGCGACACACCAATCCACATCACTACATTATACATCCTGAATACCCTCACTCTACAATGACTATACGGCCACTCTCTAGTTGCAGATTTGATTCTGGCTCTCCTTACAATATCCCGCCAGTGACATAGGATCGCCCAGAATGTGCGCCGTGGAATCACCTACAGTACCAAGTGGTGGATCTAGGAATTGCAACACTTGGTTTCTGTAACTCACAAGGAAATCATCCACTGAAATGCAATCGGGAGCCTCGCCTGCAGCAGCCGTGATTCGCTGCGCCTCCTTCACCCGCCTGAAGGAGTCATCCTCAATGAATCATGCCACATGGTGAAAACAAACCTCCGTAACAAAATCTAGTAATCGTCTGTCTGCTTCTTCACACTGGCCTATCCTATCACAGTACAAAATCACTCCAGCTCGCTATTCCTAACGATATTGGCACGCCCGATTCATCCAGAGGTCCTTTGTTGCAGCGAAATCATGGGTGGCCAAGCTTTCGTCGACGTCAAATCCGACACTCCAATCAGAATTCCACGCATGCCGCCAGCTGTCTATCAGAAAATCGCAGAGGACACCAGAGCCAAACTTGAGACGTTATTCAACCACGTCACAATCCCACGAGAGGCGCCCGGAAAGCTAGACTACGGCGACATCGACTTCCTTGTCGAGGGGATACGCAGTTCCAACGATCGGGACATCTGGAGTACGGTCAAATCTCTACTCGGGGCAAAACTTTACGTCTCACGTGGCGGCTCGCATTCGTTTGCCGTCCCACATCCAGACATATCTGATGCATATGTGCAGGTCGATGTGGAACTGGCGCCTGGTAACGGTACTCCTGAGAGTGCTGAGCTCTTCGAATGGACGAGGTGGATGAAAGGAGATTCTGATCTACTACAAATCATCGGAATCTGTCATCGGCCGCTAGGTCTCACGTGCAATGACCGAGGTCTCCACGTCCGTGTCGAAGAAATTGAACCGTACAACAAAAAAAAGGCCTTGCTATTTCTGACGCACGACCCGGATCAAGCAATGGAGCTCTACGGGCTGGATAAATCCAAATACTGGGCAGGATTCCAGGACGAAGCCGATTTGTTCGAGTGGGTATCTGGGGGCCGGTTCTTCGCACGAGAGATCTTCAATGGCCGTACGGAGAAGTCAAACGACCGTTCTCGTCAGAATAAACGTCCCATGTACCGCCGGTTTGTCGAGGAGTATATACCGGCGCATTCCAAAGCCGGTAACGGCAAATCATGGACCCGTAAGGAGGTTCTAGATGAGGCTCTCAACATGTTTGGCAAGCACGAACAGTATCAGGCTATGTTAGCAGAGCACAATGCAAAAGAGGCGGAAGAGGCGCTCTGGATGCAGATACGAGAACGACTACCGGTGGACGGCAACTCCTTGGGGGTAGCGCTGAAGGGACTGAGGCGTTGGGTAGGCTTCACCGATGGTCGGCCTTGCATCGTGGCTCAGCCACTCGAGAGGACTCCTGTGTGGACAGCTTTGATCGCTCCCGAGTCGACAGCGGAAGTTTTGGATTGGGTCGCGAAGAACTGGCAAGAGGTTAAAGCGCTAGAAAAGAAGCGCGCAAAGGACGCGAAGGAGGCAGCGAAGAGCAACACGAGCGCGTGACATGCGCACTCGGACGAAGAAAAGATTAGACCGCGCACCAGAGTATAGCGAGTTCCGGTAGACACCTATCAGTTGAGACGAAAAAGAGCCAGCATTACCGCAGAGAGAGAGATATCCTTGGATATTACGTATTCGAAGCATAGTCTCGTATCCATAGCACAATCACACAATAATACACTCACACCAACACCGCTGCTCATCCAAACCAAAACCGTCCGCAAAAAAAACCACCACCACCACCACACTACACACTACACACTACACACTAGCTCCGCCCTCCCCCTCGCACCAAAACTAATCTCACACGTGCTTACCTCACATGACGCACACCCCTCCCCTTTCCCCATCTCCTTCTCCTTCCCCATCCCCTTCCCTCCACCAAAGCCAAGGTCAAAGCCAAAGCCAAGGCCAAAGCCAAAGCCAAAGCCAAAGCCGACAATACCCTCTCTCGGACCCTACAAGGCAAGAATTTCCCCGGTCCCTTCGGACGTGCAAAAAAAATTCAGTTTCGAAGGGGTAATGGTAATGTGGTAGTTTTGAAGGGGTAACAGGAATGCGGTATGACGCGTGCTTATTCGTTGAGAGGGGGGGTGCGCATGGGACTAAGAGGAAAAGGACCGGGCCGATATCTGGTGGTAGTGGATGGGTCTAGGGTTTTCCGTGGTTGGGTTAGGGTGGGAAAAATTGAGGGTTGGCCGTGCATGTTGTGCGCGGCGAGAGAGGGAAAAGTTGGAATGATGGGAGGGATATAAACAGGGAGGGGGAGCTATTGGTTTGGTATGATTTTGAATTTTGTTTTTCTTTTCGGTTTTCGGGAGGTCAGATTCTGCATTTAGTTTTTGGATTCTTTGTGCCGGCTGGTACCGAATTGGGCGGTGACGAAATCTCGAAGAAGCGACTAGGAACCGCGACCACCCGATATTGACCGAGCCGGCGTGAACGGCGGACACCACCACCTTTTCTATCAGCGGCAAGAAGGCATTCCGGATGCCTCTTCTAAGGGAGATGGACGGCACGTTCCCAGAACTCCAGCTGCCCGAATCACGAGTCCTCATCATCATCACAGGTGCGAGAAGCGGACATGCGCCGTTGCACTAAGGCCAAAAGCTCACGTTTTCACAGGCGGCACGATATGTATGCAAAGATCTGAGGATGGGCTGGTGCCCGCAAGAGGGTTTTTGAAAGCAGGGCTCGCGCCACGGCCGTGCTTCAATGACGGTTCTTACCCTGAGCCGTTGGAGATAGCCATCGATGACAAGGGTACGCGGAAAGCTGTGCAGAGCTTGAGGACCCCTATCAGCGCCTACGACCGCCGCGTTCGATACTCTGTGCTCGAGTTTGAAAAATTGCTCGACAGCAGTTCGATCGACGCGGCCGGATGGGACCAAATTGCCAACACCATCTATCGAAACTACCAGCTATTCGACGCGTTCGTGGTACTCCATGGCACCGACTCTCTGGCCTACACGTGCTCGGCGCTGAGCTTCATGCTCCACAACCTGGGCAAGCCCGTCATCGTCACTGGATCACAGGCGCCGATGATGCAGCTGCAGACGGATGCCGAAGACAACCTGCTGGGAGCCTTGATCATCGCCGGACACTTCATGATCCCAGAGGTGTGTCTCTTCTTCAACTTTAAACTGTTTCGCGGCAACCGCGCGACGAAAATCTCGGCAGACGACTTTCAGGCGTTTGCAAGTCCCAATCTCCCTCCTCTGGCGGCAATCACTTCGCTCCGGACGAACGTCTCGTGGAACAATGTGTACCGGCCGACAAGCATGCATCCGTTCAGCATCCAAACAAAACTGGACACCGCACATGTGGCTTGCCTCCGGATTTTCCCGGGCATGAAGCCAGAAATGGTGGATGCCGTTCTGCATCTGGAAGGCATCAAGGGACTGGTGCTGGAAACTTTCGGAGCGGGGAACACGCCTGGAGGCCCCGATAGTGCGATGACACGTATCCTGGCAGACGCAGTCAAGAGGGGGATCGTTATCGTCAATGTGACCCAGTGCCTGAGCGGCAGCGTGAGTCCGCTTTATGCACCCGCAACCATCTTGGGCCGAGCGGGCGTGGTGTTTGGAATGGACATGACGTCGGAAGCGGCGCTGACGAAGATGGCCTATCTGCTGGCGCTCCCGGACGCGACGCCCGAAGAAGTGGCCAGGCGGATGTCGATCTCCATCCGTGGAGAGCTGACGGAAGCGACACGCACACACTTTGAGCATCCCAAGACAAGCGGCGCTCTTACGCCCGAGCTGTCGAGTCTGACGGCGCTTGGGTATGCTATCCAGAAGGGCAATCTGCAAGATGCAAGGGACATCATTCGGGGCGAGCCCCGGTGGCTGCTGAACGATGCCGACTACAATCTAAATACTCCCGTGGTAAGTGCAACCCTTGGATCCACGCGTCCGGTCTTATCGCTGGCTGTCGTCGGGGCGGCCAGCGGAGGAACCAAGTCGCACCGACGGTGCTGGATGAGCGGCGAGCCTTGTTGCCAGAGCCGGCATCGGAAGCAGCGATATTGCGGGTGAGAGGGTGCGACGACACTATCTCTGATGATGAGGTGAGAGGCCGTCGGCGCGATCAGGCACGAAGCCATACAGAGGGCAGAACCGGCTCGGCGGGAGCACGAGCGCGCTCTTATCTCTCGCCTCATCCAGCACGGAAGGGGACAACTATTCTCCGGACGATGCACAGATTGCGCTGGGGCATGCGATGCTGACGATGCTTGCAGCACCTCGCGGCCGCTGGGCCGAACGTCGAAATCCTGCGCGAGTTCCTCGAGCAGGGCGCGTCGGTGCACCTCCGCAACCGCAGCGGGAACACGCCGCTCTTCCTGGCGGCGTCGGCGGGGCTGAGGGAGCATGTGGAGATGCTAAAGGCTGCCGGGGCCCATATACACTCTGATGAAATAGCCACGGCGCGGATGCACGCGGCGGCGGGCGACGGCAACGCGGCGGTCTGGGAGCTGGTGATTGGCTGAGGCGACGGGCGGTCCTGGATGTGCTGGAACGACGGGTAATTGTGGTCCTGGGTGCGGCTGCTGGGCTGCATGATGGCATTTGTTAGTCAAGATGATGAATGCCTGGGCCGACGGGATGCCGCCATGGCGGGTCTGGTGACGGGCCGGGGTGGCTGCGGAGGAGCCTGACTGCGGGGGGTGGGCAAATGGCATGGGCAGGGGAGGGCTGGGCTGGGCCGGGCTGGACACGGGAGCTCCATGTGTGCTCGGCTGGCTGCGATTTGACGAGTGGGCTATATACGTCACGAATAGAGTGTGCTGTGTAGAGGTGGTTTTCGGTTACTTGAGAGAAATGCTGCATGCCAAGCGGGTGCTCAACGGTGGTCCAGCTCTCCGGCGGGCGCAGGGCCATCCGTCGGTCATGGTCCCGTAGTCGTCCTGCCCTCTGTCCTGCCTGTCCTGCTCGATGCAACCCTGCCCGACTCGTCGTCGCAGTGCAAAGCTGGAGGCGGGAAGCCATGTCTGGAGAGGGTGTTGGCAGCCCGCCGGAATGCCCCGCGCCCCGGTAGTAGTCGGTATACACGCGTAGTACGAGGTGCTCTACTGTGTAGGGCTAGCGTACGCTTCGACTACCGACTGGGGTATGGCCAGGCTCCACCACCATCACCACCACCACTACCACCACTACCACCACTACCACCACTACCTCCACCACCACCACCGCCGCCGCCGCCATGGCGTCTGCGCCCGCACCACCGCAGCGGGCGGTATGAGCAAATGGCGCGGCTTGGGGGCCCGCTGGCGTGTGGGCGGCATCACCCTCGGTCTGCCAGAGCGTTTCGTCGGCGTGCTAGTTTGCACGTTCTGCCCCGGCCGAGATCCAATTCGTCCCTGGCGCTGTGCTATTAGGTAATTTGCTCCCCCAGCGCCGTCATGTCGAAGTAAGAGACGGCGGACGGGGCGGACAGGTCGTACAGCATGGCCGGTCCTGTGTCGAGCATCTCCTGCTTCTCCGCCACTCCTGTCGTTGCCGTCGTTCGTGTCCTTGCTGTCGTCCCGCCAGGCGGCGCGGTGCCCGCTGGCTGCTATAAGTTCAAATGGTTTGCTACGCGCCTCTAGGCGGCCCTCTACCGCAGCCGACAGCAGTCCCGTCTCCTCGTCCGCCCTGCCCTGCATACAGCCGCGCTCACGTGTCTGGTGCCTGGCTGCCCCCGGCGCAGCATCACAGTGCTCGGTACGCTACGCTGCGCTGCGCTGCGCTGCGCTGCGCTAATTGTCGAGAAGTCTCTTTGTGCCCTCCCCCAGCACGTGCGGCCTGCGTAGACCCACACTCCGAATCCGCTGGCATACCACTACCGCCGCAGCCACAACCACCACCACAACTGTCCCCGGCCCGCACTCGCACTCGCACTCCCGCTCCCATTGATTTGCCCATCGCCCGGCATCCAGCTCTGCCACTGCGCCCCGTACCTGCTGCGAGCCCGGCGGCGCGGTTCGGTCGCCTCGGTCGAGTCTGCTGGTTACTAGTCACTATATCAACTGCGACCCTCGGCGCTGCATGCACAGTCCCAACGGCCCACCCCATCGCTCTCCCCGCGCCAGAGCCGCTTCTTTTTCTGCTCCTCCTCCCCCTCGAGCCTCCGCATGTTGACCGAGCCACGCATGCAGAGGACCGTCGTCACCATCAACAGCAATGGCCGCCAGTCGGCGAGCTTCATTCGCGTGGCTTCCGCTTTGGGATGGCAGGTGCGCGCCCAGATGCGCGACATGAACGGCATCGTCGCAGAGGAGCTCTCGGGCCTGCCCCACGTCACCGTCTACGTCGGCCGCCTCGAGGACCGCAAATTCCTCGACGACCTGTTCAAGAGCGCTCAATGCGCCTTCATCAACACCACCCATTGGGGCGACGAGGTCGCCGTCGGCAAGTTGCTCGCCGATGCCGCAAAAAAGGCCGGCATCCAGCACTACATCTACTCGAGCATGCCCGACCATTCCGTTTTCGGCAAGCCCTGGAGGGCCCTCCCACTCTGGGCCCCCAAGTTCACCATCGAGCAGTACATCCGCCAGATCGGCCTCCCCTCGACCTTTGTCTACTGCGGCATCTACCACAACAACTTCACCGGCCTGGACTTTCCTCTCTTCCGCATACAGTACCAGCCCGACGGCAGCTTCGTCTGGCAGGCGCCCTTCCACCCCGACCAAAAACTCCCGTGGCTGGATTCGGAGCACGACATCGGCCCTGCCGTCTACCAGCTGTTCAAGGAAGGCCCGCGCAAGTGGAACGGCAAACGGTAAGCGCAGTGCATATTGGTCTCCCCACATGCACCTCTCTTTTCCCACAAGCGCCACGATTTCGTGGCGCCATGTCCTCCTCTACCTTGCGCTGGTCGCCGAAATTCATGCCAGCCACGTGCCACCTCGTGATTGCCTACTGACTGAGTCGTTAGCATTCCGCTGGCATACGAAGTCTTGACGCCCAGGGAAGTTTGCAAGGCCTTCAGCCGCGGCCTAGGACGGTCGGTTCACTACAGGCGAGGACCTATTGTGATCAACGTGCCCACGCCCATTGGATACCGCGAGCACCTGTCCGCCCTCGAGGAGACGCTAGCCGAGAAGGGTGCTCCGTACTTTGGCCCGGACCTCGAGAAGGACTGTCCCGGTGTTGCGCTCGAGCTGTGGGAGGGCAACCGCAGCATGCAAGAGTACGCGCAGGAGGTCTTTCCGGTCGAGGAGGCTGCCAACGGCCTGACGTGGATGGAGGAGGTAGAGACACCTCGCCGCGAAGTCGAATTGGATTTCCAGGTCAACTGCTGACTCGCTTCTTCTTCTCGCAGGCTAAAGTCCTCCAGCATTTCAACGGCGTTCTGCGCTTGACCGAGCAGCTCAATCAAGCCCGGCTCTAGCGTCTCTTCGTTATCTCCTTCCATTTTCCGGCGTCTGGCGGCACACTTGGTCCGCATCTCATCTATTTTGAAGCACAACGGAAGGAAAGGCATGTGCATGCATGGTGCGGGAGCCACGGGTAACTCGGATTGGGTGTTCTGCATCTAGTTGCGCTCGAGTGCTGCGTGCAAGCATGGTGTTTTGGGCTGCTACTATTAGCATGAGCGTATTGCATAGGGCCGGACATCTGCATCAAAAGTCTTTGTAGTTTTTCTCTTCGACAAATCTCTATTCGATGACGCTGCAACGAGGTTATGATGGGCAGCTTGCGGTGGCATGGTCTAGAAGACCGCTTTGACGGTAGCTGGCGAACAAATATTGAAAGTCTTCTCCATCGCTTGAACCATTCCTCTTGTGCAGATGCCTTCTCACACTACATAAACTACGACCGAAACAGCGGCCAAGTCAGTGAGATCTGCTTAGTCATCTCCTCGCACGGACCCTGCGATTTTCCAACTCGATGCTTCGCCCGCACCTGCACCTCCCGAACACCACCGAAATGGCGACAGCACTGCGGACAGGCGCGTCGCGCGCCAGCGCAGTCCTGTCTCGGCCAGCCAAGTCGCCAGCCCGCAGAAGGCCGGCAGCCAGGATCCCGCACCAGTCGAAGAAGCTCATGCTGGACATGCACAGGGGACTCTACCCAGACATGTATGATGCGGCTGGGAAGCCTACGCGGCCAATTGAGATGCCGAGGCCGGTGATACGGAATGGGCGCGCGGCCGGATTGAATCAGACGGCTGAGATGCTGCTGAGGAGGCATCGCGAGGAGAAGTTTTATCAGTTTTATCGGAAGAAGTTGAGACGTAGGTATTCCTTCTCAATTTCTCCCCGTAAAGAGTCGGCACGGCCAATTGGACCATTTATGCCGTATTTGGAACGTTGGGAAGACGCAGCTGGTCTAATGGGCGCACAGAGAAAAACATCCCCTACCGCAGACCCACGGGCGGCATCACGAGAACCTGCCCGGACCCCGTCTCCGCCGTAACAGCCTCCCAAATAGCACTCCTCGACCCAACAGGCGCCCGCACGCGCCTCTTCGCAAAAGACAACCCCGAATGCGCCCGCGTAGGCGACATCATCCTCGTCCGCCAACGCACAGGCGACCCCTTCGCCGGCGTATGCATAAACATCCGCCGCCAGGGCATCGACACGGCCATCCTGCTCCGCGGCCAGCTCACGCGCGTCGGCGTCGAGATGTGGTATAAGGTGTACAGTCCGCTGGTGGAAGGCATCGAGGTGGTGCAGAGGCGGGTTAAGAGGGCTAGGAGAGCGAGATTGACGTATATGCGCAAGCCTAAGCATGATAGGGGGAGCGTGGAGAATGTGGTTCGAGTGTATTTGAGGCAGAAGGCGGCGTTGGGCACGGCGGATGGCGCCAAGAAGAAGGGTGCTGGTGCGGCGGCGCTGGGTGGGAAGAAGGGCGGGAAGAGGGGGAAGAAGAGGTAAGGCTTTGAGGAGACTGGAGGGTGTATTATAGTGTGCTTGGGATGGGATGATTGTACTATATGTACTGGTAAAGGACTGTATAAAGATCCTTACGCTCGAAGATGTGGAAGGTTGACTCATGCCTACCGTGACGTGTCTCATTTGATGAAATAGTCTCTATAGAGGCAGCTAGCACACGATGCCCGCAACCCAGGTGCCGTCAATCATACACGGCATATGGTACCAAGCTCAAAGGCCGGCTACTCGTACGCTCCAGTCACGCGCCAAAGCTCATCAACCCCACAGATATATTATTCCAACAAGCGCCCTCGAACAGATAACAGTCTCTTTGTGTCTCACATTTCTCCAACCTACATACACTTTGCAATCTGCTTGCGGAATGCGACTGCGTTTGTTGTGTGGTTTGTGGTTTAGGACGACTCCTGTTGTTGAGGTTTGAGATTAAGTGGGGTTGTTGGAGCGGTTGGATGGGATTATTGGTCTGGTCTGGGGGTTGTTGGGTAGATGGGGATGGGGATGGAAATGGAAATGGAAATGGAAATGGAAATGGAAATGGAAATGGAAATGGAAATGGAAATGGAAATGGAAATGGAGATGGAGAGGAGATGGAGATGGAGGGTTGATGGAGATGGAGGGTAGATGGAAATGGAAATAAGACGGCAAAAGGGCGGGCCTACCCATGAAATTCCCAGTGCGTCTGTAGTAAAGTATAAGTCAGGTCACGTCACGTCAAGGAAAGTCAAGTCAAGTCAAGTAAAGTCAAGACAAGTCAAGTCAAGTAAGAAAAAGAAAAAGTAAGAAAAAGTAAGAAAAAGTAAGAAAAAGTAAGAAAAGGTAAGAAAAGGTAAGAAAAGGTAAGAAAAGGTAAGAAAAGGTAAGAAAAGGTAAGAAAAGGTAAGAAAAAGTAGTTTTCCAAACACCCGAACAACCCTCCCTAACTATATAAACGCCATCATAAATTTCTTTTAGATTTACACAGTAGGCGTCTCCTTTGGTAAGATCCTGTCAATGCAATGGTGAGAGATGGAAAGGAAATGTTATGCAGTGTTGGATTAAGTTGGATTGGATTGGTTGGATAAGGGGGTGGAGAGAGAGTGTGTGTGTGTGTATGTGGTGCTGGGATTGCACAAAACGGAACAAAACGGAACGGAACGGAACGAAATACCTAGTTGCGTTGAAATGTGATATCCAAAGGAAAACACTAAGTGTGCGTGAGGTTGTAGCAGTTTCCACTTCTAATTCTACTTCCGCTTCTAATTTCAATTTCCCAATCTAACTGCATACCGTATCCTATTCACAAGCACGGCGCAAACTTCCCCCCACGCAATCTAATCCGTATGTAAACACATCCCGCCTCATCCTCGTACTATTCTGAGCCTAAACGCTATCAACGTATTTATTTTGATATTTATCTTGAGACATTTCGTTGGTTGGTGTGTTTGTCGATTGCGTGTTTTAGCGTCCAACGCTGAGATGAGAGTGAGTCGAATCAGGTGAGTAAAAATTAATGAGTCGTTGCGATGTTGAATGAGGGTAGAGGGGAGATTAGAACTGGATGGTAGAATGGTTTTAGAAAGGTAGAGGGTGGGAGGGCGGTGAGCGTAACGGGGGAAGGAATAGTAAGGGTGGAGTTCAGTTGCTCAGAAGTAGGGGAGGGCGAGGGGGGGCTAATAGGAACGGTTTGGAGACGTGTTTGTGGCAGCAGGGTATATATTAGATAATTGGGCCCGAGAATAGAATATGCTTCGTAGTAACTATACTGTTGGGCATGGAAAGCCAACGCATGTATAACCGCGAGGATCTTGAAAACAAACATGTGCAACGAAAGATAATTATATGTGAATCAAGCCATACCTCCCACCCTGCCGTCCTAATCTATCCACTTTTGCATTCCGTGAATGAAGCAATGCCCGCTTCGCACCGCATCCATCTTCCATTTTCGTGCCTTCATATCATCCTCATTTACCCACAGGTTCGAATGTCGCGCCGCACATCCAATGTTATGCGTCTGCTTCACCTTCTCCGTTTCTGAATATGTACCGTTTTCTCGTACGCCATCATCCACATTCGCAATCTCGCTTGGTGCCTCGATATGGTGGAAAAGCTCAGGCGTGACAGTGTAGCACGACCAATTGTGGTCTCGGCATGCCTCCAAGAGGGCTACGTCGTAGGCAGATGCAACTCCGCTGCCGTACGTGGACAGAATGCGCTGGGCCGAGGCGCGGGTTACGGCGTAGGCAAATGTGCAGAGGGGCCAGAAGGAGCGATGTACGATCCGTGATTGTTCCGGAACATGAAGGGTGTGGAGAAAGGTGGAGGTCATGTCTTCTAGGTGTGAGTGAGGGGGAACTGTAGGGTCGTTGTAGATCAAGTGCGAGTGCGATGTTATATGTCCAGGAGATGCCTTGTCGCCACAGTGGCCGAGCCAAAGGAGTTCCCAGTTTCGCGAAGGGCTCCAGCAATCGGGGTCGCTGTTTTGGACCGGGGATGGCGAGGCAGGCGAAGAGACCACGGTGCGGAATGCGGCTTCCGCAAGGCGGATCTGAGAAGTTCGGAGGGCTATGTTCCAGTCCACGTCATCTTCAATGATGAGGGCTGTTTGGTGGGAGGTCGATAGGAACCTGTAGAATACCAAGTTTAGCATGAACCTGAACCAATGGCAGGTGCAGAGCGTCTATTGCCGCAGTTGGGCAGCTAAACAGCCACATCGTAGAGCACCGTGGTAGCCATTCCCGTGGAAGCTATGCACGAGCGATGGAATTCGCCGCCAGCTGCGAATGGGCCCGTCTGATGACATACCATTTCAATGCATTGAGATGGCCCATCCAAGCCATTGCACTCCCTTTCGTGATCTGGCTCCTATTCCCAGCTTTGAACTTCCTAACATCTGCTCCTGTCCACACAGGCTGCTCGGGAATGGTGATGTCAATACCTGTCAGGTTGGCTGCCCATAGTAGCCCCTTTACCCTTGGGGACTGGGCGCGGGAGACGGCTGCGATGGCACCAAACTGGTTGCCGGAAGTCAGCCGATATCTTCTTACGACCGAGGGTGGCGTCCATACACCAAGTGTGGCATTTGCAGCTTCAGACTCAGCAGGTGCCGAGGAAGGTGTCGAAGCCGCAGACTGTAGTTCTTTTATTGGAGCCGTAGGTGGCGACTTGAAGTGGGAGGCACTTTGGAGACCATTGCGGAACTTGTGGACATGGGAAAGGTAGAATAACGAGACTAAGAACAGGGCGATGAGCGGAAAGAGAGATCTTTGTCGGTCCAGCATCTGCGGCAGAGATTCGCGTTGCTTCGTGAGATGTGGCGATCTGTCCTAGAAGTTGAGTGACAGGTTGAGGAGTGGTGATGCGGATTGAATTGTGCACTTTCTCGTGTGACCGGGTGTGGCCTCCCTAAGAGGCATCTACGTATACAGCCGCAACGCAGGTGGCCGCTTCCAAACCTGTGTCCCCCTCCTTTTGGACTGCACATTCCAGCACTGGCTCCAAGCATCGTGACCAGCTGACTTCTTTGTGCTCGTTCTTTGTCCCCTTGTCTCCCGGGACGGAAGCGGTCGGCGTAGTACTCTCGATTCCGCAACAACCATTGGCTCTTCGGCACCATGGTGGTGATGTTTAAGCCCTCTCAGCTCACGGGCGAGGACCTTGGGGGATTTGGTCGAACGGAAATGCCGGAATAGCCACCGCGGAGGGCATGGCTCAACCGTAGTGACATCCTGAAAGGGAAACGCCAAAGCTAACGAGACGAAACAGCATGCGTGAAGCGGAACAGAGAGTTAGCCGCGCGACAGGATCAGGCGCAATATTGACAGAGCATGTAAGAAGCATGCCAGCACTGAGACGAGGAAACGATGCATGCATCGATGATCGTGTTGATCGGACGTTGGCCCGCACGGGGCAGCCAGCGTTATGGCGTTTTCCCTGCAGGCACGAGGGAAGTCGGCAGCGAGGCGTATTTTTAGAGGCACCAACCACCTGCGACAGCGCAGGGCATCGCGTCAATTAATCTCCAGCTAGATCCATACCAGGCGCTTGGGCGACACCGTCTTAATTCCAATCTACCCCAAGACAATCGCAGGAGCTTCCTTTGGTCCTGGGCCTCCTAGCCCCTTCTTCACTCAACAACCCCAATGGTGGTGCGACCAAGATCCCCCCCCTTACTTGAAGACGCGCCGGCACGCAGCGCACAGCATTGCTGCAGATGCAATCGCACAACATGGACGAGCCGCCGCCGTCGGAGCCGCTTCCACGATTCTCCAGGTACCGCAGTGTACGTCGAGCCCAGGCGCAACAGGCCCACGTAGAGTCGCAACCTCCAGCAGTGCCAGCACTCCCAGCGCTTCCTCCCATGCCTACCCTGCCGTCCCAGAAAGAACATGAGGCTCCGGTCAGCAGGAGCATGTCGCGCTACCATCGCCGGCCCACAACATCCCATGCGACCGCCACGAAAGCCCCGCCGCTGCGCTCAGCGACGGTCGACAATGGCCCTCCGCTCCCAAGCGCACAAGCTCTCACTGCCACGCGTAATCGCGCCCTGAGTTCGCCACAGGCACACGTCGCAAGCAATGTCCAGCCTCGAGTGCCGAACACCTCGCGCGCCCGAGAGGCAACGCCCCCCAGTGCAGCGGGAAGCCGACCGCGTCCTAGGACTGCGCGCAATGAAGCCAAGCAGCTGATGCAGGATGAAAATGAACGACAGCGATGTCTGCGAGAGAAGCTTGAGGCCGAAAAACGCGAGCAAATCAAGGCCGAGCAGGCTAGGCAGGCGGAACAAGAGCGCCAGGAGCTAGAGCGCCAGGAGCTACAGCGCATCCAGGCGGAGGCGGAGCGTCTGAGAGCACAGAAAGAGGCGGAAGAGGCAGAACAACTACGGCGACAGCAGCAACAGGAAGAGAAAGAGCGTGGAAAGAGGCTGCAAAAGCTAGAGTCCGTCAAGCGGTTGCAGGAAAGGGAAGAGGCGGAGCGTCGAGCCCGGGCCGAAGAAGCAATGCGCAGGGTACAAGCATCTCCACCCGTTTCCCCTCCAAGGCACGGAGGCTTCCATCTCTTCAAGCGGCGGAAAGATGGCGTGCACTCGCCACCGAATGGCTCGCCCAATTCCAAATCGCCCCAGACGAGCCAAGGTCCCCGTGAAATGGACACTATCAGGCCGGGCGGAGGCGGCGCGGTGCTCGGAATTGATGCTCCCGTGTCTGCGGTGAACGCTGGTGACCGTGTAAGTTGGACCAGGGACACTGTATTCACACTGCTCACATTTCTTATAGCGCGTAACTGTCGTCTGCAACAAGAAGGCATTCATGCTTCCCGTCACACCCGAAACGACAGCCCAAGATCTGCTCAAATCTGCAGCCCTCTGCATGACCGAGTCCATTGATGTGGAGTCCGATATCCTGGTGGAGAGCTTCCGGAAAGTGGGCTTGAGGCGCCCTCTGCGACTTTACGAACACGTGCGCGACGTTTTGAATTCATGGGACAACGACTCTCAGAACGATCTTGAGGTTTCTAGCGTCGAGGTGAAAAACTGGCAGCGCAACACCTTAATTGCGTCCAGAGTGCCCGATGCCAGGCCTGAAGGCATGAGTTGCTTCATCCAGTACTCCTCCAGGCCCGGAAAGTGGAGCAAGAGATACGTCACTCTGCGCCCCGACGGCCAACTTGTCATGGCACGGAACGAATCATCCAAAGACCAGGAGAATATTTGTCATCTTTCAGACTTTGATATTTACAGACCTACCGAGAGGAAGATGTTGAAAATAAAGCCTCCGAAGAAGTTCTGCTGGGCGGTAAAAAGCCAGCAAAAGTCCAACATCTTTTCCGACGAGTCCCGTTATGTGCACTTCTTCAACACAAACGATGTGTCCACTGCGGACAATTTTTACGAAGCTGTCCAAGTGTGGAGAAGTTGGCACCTTAAACACGTAATGGGTGAAGGTCAGAAGAAGAAGGCTCAAGAATCAAAAGCTGCGACCGGGTCTTTCACGAACGCCGATACATTAGGGAGCGTCGAGAAGGGTGGCTCTGCATCTCATACGCGCAACGCGTCCGAGAGCTCGTACTATCAACTTGGTTCGTTCAAACCGCTCTTCGACCTTGATTCGTTCAGCAAAGACCTAGACGCTGCAACGTCTCCTCGCGATGAGCCAATGCTGGCAAGAACAAATACACACGCGATGCATGCTAGGAAGATGTCCTTAAGAGCGAAAAATCCGCCGCCCGCGGCGTTCAGCAGGAGTGGCCTGGTGAATGAGGTCCCACTGCCGACTGCAGACAGGACAGATTCAATCACGCAAGGCACAGGTTTCGCGTCCACCAGTCTGCTTGGGGACGTGTACTCCCAACGGCAAAAGGCATTGCAGGAGCGCGACAAGCCGCCGTCTGGTCCCTTCACGGAAGGGCCTTCGCTCATAAACAACATAGACCACATGGCACAAGCTGCTGCCAACGATGGCGGTCTTACTCGCAGGTCCTCGGTGCGTAGTCACCATGGGCGGTCTTCGAGCGATATCCAGCGGAATGCTTCAATGAGGATGAAGCCGAGACCTTTGGTCGATCTGACGCCCCAGTATCGAGAGCCACCCCAACATAGAAACAAGGGCAAGGGGTTCGCACCTGAAGCAGGAGCAGGGCCCCTGATCGAGAACGCGACATCTATTGAGGAGGCGATCAAGATCCCGCCCTCCACTGACTGGCGTACGAGACCCACAGCGGGACGGACGCACGGCACCTACGGCACCGGTGGACACGAGCGCACGCGGTCGTTGAAGGGACGAGGCGAGGGTCTGGCGGCATACACGGTGAACAATCACGCTGGCGCTCCCAACGACGAGAGCAATGCCTTTACTGGTGGCGGTCTTCTCGCTCGCGCAGGCTTCAGCCGGGGACAGCAGCCCGTCGGTCGTGGAGTTATGGATGGGTCGAAGGCGCGGGGTCCGATGCTCGACATGAGGGACAACGCGCGGTTTGCCTCGGGCAGTTTGCTCGCGGGTGTTGAGCAGAGGCAGGATACCGCGAGACCCGTCATTGATCGAGATAAGCGCCAGAGTGTGGATCTTGGATGATTCTGACAACACGGCATGGTGCAGCTGGGCATTTGGGCAGTGTTTGTATCCACAGTGGTGGAGTTCAGCGTCTCAAGATTTTGTGTTTCTGGGTTTGGTGGGTTTCAACATTTTACGCTTTATATCCATGCTATTCCTGCATCAAGTTGGAGGTATGGGGGTCAGGGCATCGGGAAGGTTTCTCGGAGCATCCACAGTCTTGTTTTCGGGGTGGCTTTATTGCTGTGCATGGCTACCTCATCCAACATGCTGCAAGTGCCGCTCTAGTGTATTAACTCGATGCATCCTGGCGGTCGCCTCGCTCCTCACGTGCTCATGGTGTTCATCTGACCCCACAGCTCCAAGGCCCGTCTCCGCCAGGCCCACAAGTCTCGCGGAGAAGGGCAAGTCGCTGTCAATCACCACTGCAACCCCGCATCCACGCCCACATATGACGGAAGCCATGCAGCCCCGAGAGTGCGATGGCGCTGGTCGTGTGAACATGGCAGCGTTGCAATGCAGAGAAATGCCTGCAACGGCCAGGCCAGGCTTGATTGGGCAATTGCATTCGCAGGCGACCGAGGCCGCTATCGCTCTAGTGTGACGTAATTTGCAGGGTTTCGAGCTCTCAACGGCGCATTGAAGCGGCCTAGCTCTCCAGCCTCCATCATCTTTCTGCGCGCTCGTGCCTCGAACAAAAGGCACCCTGTGCTCATTTTCCTCGCCCTCGTCTCCTCTCTGCCTCCTGTCGCTCGAAAGGACATCCCGCTGCATCTCCACAGCTTGTCCGGAGCCAATTGCGGCGTCACGCTATTCGTTTGCCCACCCAACGCCGTCTGATCCCAACCGATACCAGCTCTTCTTAGCGGCCCTTGGACGCGGTAGCTGCTAAAGCTTCACGCTTGTTTTGCCCCGTCTCGCCCAGATTTTCCACCGGGACAGTTGTCTTGCTCTGCTTCATACTACGAACCCTTTGTTCCGCGGGAGCGTCGTGGCGCTGCACCATGACTGAGCAACGCGACGTGAACAACCACCTTCTCTTTGAGGTCGCAACGGAGGTTGCGAATCGAGGTATGACCGACCCCATCACGCTTCGGGAGCTTCATACTGACTGCTGCAGTTGGTGGTATCTACTCTGTCCTGAAGTCGAAAGCTCAGGTGACAACGGCCGAATATGGCTCGGCATACACACTGTTGGGACCGCTCAACAGAAACTCGGTATGCAGGCAGCGGCAATAGGCTCTAGCCCTTGCTAATAGAGGCAACAGGTCGCGGTCGAGGTCGAGGAGCTAGAACCCAAGGACCAGGCCATGACGGCCACCATCAAGTCTATGAATGACCGGGGCATCAAGACAGTGTACGGACGATGGCTGATTGATGGCGCTCCGCGGGTGCTTTTGTTCGACACAAGCACCGGCTACGGATACCTGGATGAGTGGAAGGGCGATTTGTGGTCGAGTGCTGGCATTCCTTCGCCGCCCGGCGACTCGGAGACCAACGAGGCCATTGTATTTGGCTACTTGATTGCGTGGTTCCTAGGCGAGGTATGCAGAGATTTTACTTCTTTTTGGATGTGCCGTAGTTGACCTTACCAGTACGTATACCACGAGAAGAAGCGCGCCGTCATTGTCCAGTTCCACGAGTGGCTCGCCGGAGTCGCTCTCCCGCTCTGCAAGAAGCGCCGGATAGACGTAACCACCATCTTTACCACGCATGCAACTCTCCTCGGCCGCTACCTGTGTGCAGGCTCCGTCGACTTCTACAACAACCTACAATACTTCGATGTGGATGCTGAAGCTGGAAAGCGTGGAATCTACCACCGCTACTGCATAGAACGCGCAGCTACACACGCCGCCGATGTATTCACCACCGTCTCACACATCACCGCGTACGAGAGCGAACATCTGCTGAAGCGAAAACCGGATGGCGTGCTGCCCAACGGGTTGAACGTGAAGAAGTTCTCCGCCACTCACGAGTTCCAGAATCTGCATCAGCAGGCAAAGGTCAAGATCAACGACTTCGTGCGGGGGCATTTCTACGGCCACAACGATTTCGATCCCGAAAACACCCTGTACTTCTTCACCGCCGGGCGCTATGAATACCGCAACAAAGGCGTGGATATGTTTATCGAGTCCTTGGCCCGGTTGAACCACAAGATGAAGAGTGCTGGGTCAAATATGACCGTGGTCGCGTTCCTTATCATGCCTGCTCAGACACAGTCCCTGACTGTGGAGGCGCTAAAAGGACAAGCCGTCATCAAGTCGCTACATGACACTGTCAAGATGATCGAGGAGAATGTTGGCCAGAAGCTCTTTGAGCGCTCAATCGCTTGGACGGAAGGCCAGCCACTACCCGACGATAAGGACCTACTATCGGCTTCCGACAAGATTATGCTCCGTCGCCGGTTGTTCGCTATGAAGAGGACTAATCTGCCACCTATCGTGACCCACAACATGGTCAATGATGCCGAAGATCCAGTATTGAACCAGATCCGCCGTTGCCAGCTTTTCAACCATCCCTCAGATCGTGTGAAGGTTGTCTTCCACCCCGAGTTCTTGAACTCGTCGAACCCTGTCCTGCCTCTGGATTACGATGACTTTGTTCGTGGCACTCATATGGGTGTTTTCGCCTCATACTACGAACCATGGGGCTACACCCCAGCCGAATGCACTGTCATGGGCGTGCCTAGCATCACGACTAACTTGTCTGGTTTTGGATGCTACATGGAGGAGCTTATCGAAAACGCCGCCGACTACGGAATCTATATTGTAGACCGACGGATGAAGGGCGTTGATGACTCTGTGAATCAGCTTGTCGACTACATGTTCGAGTTCACGAAGAAGAGCAAGCGGCAGCGGATCAACCAGCGAAACCGAACCGAGCGCTTGAGCGATTTGCTCGACTGGAAACGCATGGGTATGGAGTACGTCAAGGCGCGCCAGCTGGCTCTCCGAAGAGCCTATCCTGCGGCGTATGAGGAGGATGAGGAGCCTGATTTCTTTGGTTCCCATGACGTGAAGATTTCGCGACCGTTATCGGAACCTGGCTCACCGCGAGACAGGTCTGGCATGATGACGCCGGGTGACTTTGCATCGTTGCAGGAAGGACGCGAAGGCCTTAGCACGGAGGACTATATAGCGTGGAAGCTGCCGTAAGTACATTTTCATACCATGTAGTAATTTAGCTAACGACATGCAGAGAGGAGGAAGACCCCGACGACTATCCCTTCCCGCTTACGCTCAAGACGAAGAAGACGACTTCAGCAACAGGCTCAGGAGCCGTTTCGCCTGCGCTTAACGGTACAGGGTTGACATAAGATCACGAGTTAGGTAGAGGTGAAGGGAGACTAGAGGCCAAATTGCATATTTTTGCATTAGAGTAGGAGGGTGGCCCTTTCAGCTGTGAATATTTTGGTGCGTGCGAGTCGAAGACTGAGTGGGCATGATACGCGCTCCAGTTATCTATTATCTATACCTCCGTGATAGTTTCCCAATTGCCATCGGCTTAGATTCCCGACCAGCGTGTCCCCTGAAGTCGTGAAAGGTGTAAGATAGGTCGACGCCGGGAGAAAGTTGCTCCGTTCCATGAGTGGCATGCCACCAAACAACACCGTTGTTTTGACGAGGTTATGCAAATGATGCATAATGGTGTGGCTTTCTATCTCCTCGGTTGCGAGATTGTACCACGTGACGGGAAATCCACGCGTACCACCGGTTGTAATTGCGAAGAAGAACCGGGGGGACGCTTTAGTCTAGACCGTGGTACGTGCTGCAAAGGCTTGGCACCCTCACTTCGACTTTCTTTTACCGCAGCACACGCACCCGCTCGGCAAGCCCCCTTGACCAGCTGGATTACGCTCACTTCTCTCGCTCACTTCTCTCGCCCACCCGCACACCGCAAATTCTGCCTTTCACTCCGACTACCATGTACCTTGCCAATTACTCGGCGTGTCCTCCCGGGCCGGTCCGATTATAACCAGGCCACGAGCGCGGCGGTGCTGGCAGAAGTATCGGCATACGAGACATCGACCTAAGCACGGTGCGATTCCAGGGGGGCGAGCAGCACTCTGGCAACAAGATAAGGCGGCGAGGGTTCTACAGGACCAAAATCTAGCAAAATGTTCACGCCATGGCTTGTCGTCGGGCGATGGTTCAGGGCGCACATGCCTCGCATACCCAAGACATGGTCGCACCTCAAGCCGCACTTCAACTTCCTCACCATTCATTGTATGGACTGCCACGATAAGGGCTGCTGGGACAATGCTGACGGAGAACAGATAGCTACCTCATTCTTATGACGCTCATCGGTTCGGTTATCCTGTATCCGACCCATAATATGGCCTACATCGATGCTCTATTCTTCTCTAGCGGCGCGGCTACGCAGAGCGGGCTGAACACGTATGTTGACGTCGGCGGTGCGAAGCGGGCATGGCTAATTCTGTGGTAGCATCGACGTAAACAAGCTGGCACTGTACCAGCAGATCGTAATCATGCTCATGGCGTCCATGTGTAACCCCATCTTCATCAACACCTTTGTTGTCTTTATCCGCCTCTACTGGTTCGAGAAACGCTTTCAGAACGTGGTGCTTGAGGCGCGTAGTATGCGGCGCTCGCGAACAAGATCGCGCACAAAGAGCGAAGCGAAGGCTGACCAAGAACGCGATTTGGGGCACGAAGAGAACGGAGTCGGGACTCGAGAGATCAAGGTATTGCGGGCCAATGACGGGCAAACTGAAGGTCAGAAGATCGAGAATGAAAGCACCATCAAAGACGATCAAGACAATGAGAGTGGAAGAGGCTCAAGCACCACAAAGAACGACGAAGCTGCGCCCGAAGTTGCACCTCCGACGTCTTTGCATCGAGATATTACCTTCGCAGATGAGGTCACCTCCCCGTCGGAACGTCTTCCGGAGCCAAACAAGGAGCAGAGCATTGCCTTTGTCGAGAATCAGCGGAACCCGAAAGAGAAGACAGCATTTCGCATCCCCGGCCCACGAGACTACGATTTGGGCTTCGTTCCAGAACGGGTACAGGATGAGGATCTCGACAAGGAAGTCACCAATGAGGGTGACGAACTGCAAAGGAAGCGTCAACGATCTATGTCTACACCTCCCGTGGAGCTAAACGAAGACGATCACCCGCTGAAGCAACACATCACCATCAACGTTCCGGATGTTCGACGACGCCCCAACACTGGTCCCTCCGCCTATGATGTACGACCAAGAAGAGGATCTGATGCCGAAGCATCGGGTTCTAACATTCAATCTATAAGGGATAGAGCAAGGTCCAAGACATTTACCAGTTTTCTTTCTAGAGAGAAGGAAGAGGAAGATCCGATGCCGTACCTCAGCTGGACTCCGACTGTCGGACGCAATTCGGCTTTCGTAGACCTGACTGAAGATCAGAGAGAAGAACTTGGTGGTATAGAGTACCGCGCTCTGAAGCTGTTGGCCATTATCCTTGTCATATACTATGTCGGCTTCCACCTCCTCGGCATGATTTGTCTACTCCCTTGGGCTGTGTTGAGCCAGAAATACTCCGCTATCATTGAGGCGGCTAATGTCACTCCAGTGTGGTGGTAAGTTTGAATTTAGACCTTGCTCATGCCATCTACTCACAAACACAGGGGTTTCTTCACGTCGGCTTCGTTGTTTAATGACTTGGGCTTCACACTTACACCCGACTCTATGATTTCTTTCCAAAAGGCCGTTTTCCCGCTACTGCTGGGAACCTTTCTCATCGTCATCGGGAACACCGGCTTCCCCTGCATGCTCCGCTTCGTGATTTGGCTCTGCTCCAAATGTGTTCCGCTCCGCAGCGGCGTCTGGGAGGAACTTCGCTTCTTACTCGACCATCCCCGTCGCTGCTTCACTCTTCTTTTCCCCAGCGAAGCCAACTGGTGGCTGTTTTGGGTGCTTATCCTCCTCAATGGTGTCGATCTGGTGTTTTTCATTATTCTTGACGTAAGCACACCTGTCTAATACGACTCTCGTTCTCCGCTGACACGAATGCAAGCTCAATGATGATACCGTTACCCACCTCCCCGTAGGCTATCGGTTTTTAGACGGTCTCTTCCAAGCCGCGTCGACCCGAACCGCCGGTTTTGCCGTCGTCAATCTCGCCGACCTACACCCTGCAATTCAAGTCTCCTATCTTATCATGATGTACATCTCCGTTTTCCCCATTGCTATCAGCATGCGCAAAACAAACGTTTACGAAGAAAAATCTCTCGGCATTTATTCCCGCGACGACGACGAGGCGGGATCGAGCTACGTCGGCACTCATTTACGACGCCAGCTGTCCTTCGATCTATGGTTCGTGTTCTTGGGCTTCTTCCTCATTGCTATCATTGAAGGAGGACGCCTAGAGAATACGAAAGATGTCCAATTTACACTCTTCTCGGTGCTGTTTGAGATCGTGTCTGCATATGGCACCGTTGGTCTTAGTCTTGGCTACTCGGGCGTCAATACATCCTTCTCTGGCCAGTTCAAACCCTTGTCCAAGCTCATCATTATCGCCATGCAGATCCGTGGCAGGCACCGTGGTCTTCCCTACGCACTCGACCGCGCTATCCTGCTACCATCTGAAAGTCTACACAAAAAGGAGGACGAAGATGCTATTAGACGGGCTAGAAGAAATAGCACGACTACTATAGATGCCGGTCCCGATGGTCTTGTTAGACAGGGCACAGGACTTAGTCGTAGGAGCAGCATTGGCGCTGAGAACTCTCAGGGTTTCCGTGGACGCGTCACTGGGAGGGATGTGGGGAGGTTCTTTGCTGGCGCTTTGGGGGCTGGTCCTACTATTGCTAGAGAGAAGAAGGCGTAGGTGCCCGCTTTCTTTCTTGCAGTGCTGTTGCCTCGAGGCAGGCAAAAAGAAAATCTACTGTGTGCGTATTGCTTTGGGTATTTGTTTTTGGGATAAACGGTGTTTGAAGTTGGGGCGTTTAGACTTACCCTTCTTTTTTGTTGGCGGTTGTGAGGTTTTATAGCGCGGAAGTTCTTCTAGACTCGGGGGAGGCTTAATGTGGGATTTATATAGCATATAGGGTAGAGGATGGTATATCGTGCTTTCACAATATATACCCAGCTCGTATAGGGCTTTCCTTTCTATCTATATAAAGGCTTTTGGGAGGGTGACTTCGTTTGGTGATTGGTGGGTGGTGTCAAAGCGATTTTGGAACGGAGGATTTTGTTCAAGATGTGGTCGATATGGGATATGGGACTAATGTGTGGTGTGGTGAAGACAAGTAAGGGTTTTGTTGGCCGTGGTCATAATATAGGAGGCCGTATGAGAGATGGGAATAGGATGGAAATGGGATAGGGGTGTGTGGAGATTCGTTAGGCTAGCATCTGTTACTATGTCAGGTGGGTGGTGTGGTAGGTGGGTAGTAGACAGTAGACAGGAGACAGGAGACAGGTGGAGGGAGATAAAAGACAGAAAGTCAAAGACCCCTCATCCGACTCCATCTAATTACGAAGGATAAGAAGTAAACACAGCACCAGTTGACCTACTTTCTCTACGTCTCCCTGTTTACTTTTCCCCGTCTTGATCTCTCCCCTCTCCTCTCCTCGTATGCTTCATACTACGTAGTTGATACAAATACTCCGTTCTCCAAACCCCTATGAAAAGACTCATCTTTCTGACCCTTCACCCCTCCCTGTACCTACCTACCTACTAGCGCGTGATATGTATGATGTAATAACTTCCTTTCATATCCTATCTATTCGATACTGTATCCCAACCCAAGGTATATATCTTCTACTAGACATTAACATTACAATCGCAATTGTAGTACAGTATAGTATATATGTATACACCTCGTCTAGTATACATATATACACAGTGCAAGGCTAGAACACGACACCCTACATTAGGGCTCTTCGTATATTATGCGGATTCAGAAATATAAATTCAAATACAAATACAAATAGAAACATAAACCCAGGGCCTTGAAAAAGGAGAAAAGGGGGTAGGAGGACGGGGACGGTCAAATATTTAGATTCAGCCTACAGCACGAAGAAGCAATGGGGAGAACCTTGTCGCGAAGAAGGGACGCAAAATCAGGGCGAAAGGATGGTTTCTTGAAGTATAGCTCTCCACAACGATTGTAGGTTATTGCAATGGGACTCTGAGCGAGCACTTAGTACTTCTATAGAAAAGGTTCTTTGTGCAAAAGTAAACGCGAAAAGTCATGTACATTTCAATTCGTTCCCATCATTACTCTAAGCCGGCGTAGTCGCGCCGTTATTCCCTCTACCATCCTCATGCCGCCCAAGACCGGACAGACCCTTAACACCGAGAATACAAGCAAACTACCTTAGATCCCAACTCCCATAGAAACATCTAGACTTTACATTTCGCTCGCCAAGAGACTCTCCACGATATCACTCTCACTCACTGCTATCCTCTTCGAGCTCACCGTCACATCAATCTCGTCGTCCTCTTCCTCCTCAAGAGGCATCCTTGTGCCCTCGCCTTGCATATTTGCTATCATGGTATCCTCTTCTTCCTCGTCCACACCCTCCGCTTTTGGCTCAGAAAGCTCTGTTGCATCAGGCGTGCCTGTGTTGTCGTTATCCTCAGCCATCTGCGTAACATGTTCCACTTCGCCCAACCGCTTAGTGAGGCCGATCTCGAGTTTGGTTAGGTAGTTGCGCTGAGTGGCATCCATACCCAGCTTGGCTTCTACGGCCTCAGTGACAAGTTCGTGTAGTGAGCGAAGGGCTTCCTCGTCTGGAGCAGGACCGGAAGATGTGATGTGGAGCTTGCTGAGGAGGGAGAGAAGAGGCTTCCGCTCGTCTTTAGTGCACGTGTTTGTGAGTGCGCGTTCCAAAATCTCGGAAGCGAGGTAGATGTGAGGCTCCTCCGCTTCTTGACTGGTAGAGGCCTTGCCATCGAGACCAAGTTCAGTCGCGCCCACGACCTTGCGTCCGTCTGTCCACTCTGAGAGATGTGCTGTGATAACGGGCCAGCTAACCATCTCGTCTGCTTCATCGTCGATGTCTTCGCGCATAAGGAGAAGCTTGGACATGATGGATACTGAGATCTGGGCCATGAGTAGCGCATTCTTCAGCTTGGAGTGGCAGAACACCGGAAGGAAGTAGCTCAACGCTTGACGAAGCGCTGGGTTCGCTGCTGTCTCGGGATCGAAGTAGGTCAGAGTAAATGCTTTGAGAATGTCGGCTGTGGCTGCGGGAGGCAGAATGCCCAGTAAAAGCAGCTTGGAGGCTGCTGTGCAAGCCATAAGGCTGATACTCCTCTCATCTGAATGGAAGGCCTTAAGAAGGACTTTGGTGAGGGGCTTGATAAGCGCATTGGGCTTTGGTTCTGCACCCTCAGATGACGCTTCTGGGTCTGGTTCGGGTGGGGCGAGGAGTGACGGATGCGTAATAACCAAGTCGGCGAGGACTTGGACAACAATCTCCTTGAGCGCGTCGTGTCCTTTGAAAAAGCAATGGAAGAAGAGGTCTAGGTTCTTGATAGCGAGGTCCTGAAGGAAATGGTTAGCATTGCCATCACCATACCGTTACGTGAGACTTACCTTGCTAAGGAGCGCACCAAGGCCCAAACAGATGACTCCACGCTCGCGGATCATTGCCTCTTGTCCACGAACGGCGGGAATGATGAGCGTGTTCAGAATTGTGGTCAGCGAGTTGTCCGACTCGAGGTCACAGTGCACGTTCTGCAGCGTGCACTGTGCGATATGCAAGCATTTGGAGTAGACCATAACCTCTCGAATACGCTTTTCTTCTTCCTCCTCCGGTTCGAGTTGCCGGGCCGGCTTCGCTTTGGGTGCTACTTCGATGGTCGACCGCTCACTCTCGCTGACGTCGGACTGAGCAGAATGAAAGCTCTCTTCTGCGTCCTCGCCGCGCTCCGCGGCATCGTCGTCCATAAGTGTGTCGCGCACTTCGGCGATAGCTTCCAAAATAACGGCGCAGAACTCGGACTCCCCACGGATACCGCAGCACATGCGCAGTACCTCTACGGCGAGCTTTGTACACTCCTCCGGAAGCTGAGCTCGAGCGAGTGCACCTCGCATGATGTTGTACATTTGTCGTCGTCCGACCTCATCGCTGTAGTCAAGAGTCAGCGCGATGTGAAGCAGCTGCTGGACTATGAAGTCCTGTTCTTCCACATCCTCCTGCGCCTCTTCCGCCTCCGGATTGTCATCTTCCATCACGGCAACCTTGTCGACGAGTTCCATGAGTGAGTTGAGATGCTTCTGGACGACAAATGCGAACATGGTGACTTCTGGCATCTTGTCTTCTAGCATCTCGCGTAGTCTGTCGTCTGCAACCATGTTACAGTAGTCGTTCAGAGTACGTGCGACGAATGCTTGCTGCGAGTCCAGCTCGTTCCAGAACTCGTGGTCGAATGTGACAAACTCACGGTAGTCCGGGCGTAACTCCCAGAATTCCCGCATCGCCTCATGTGCGATACCTTCTTCGGCTCCTGAACGCGTTACATCGATTCGCTCAAGGAGCTCAGTGAGCGCTTCAAGATTGAGTGGAGCTGGCTCTCCAGGTTTCTTCTCTTCCTCAGGACGAGTGTCGTGCGAGGAGGCGCAGTCTTCAAGCCAGCGTTCGCAGAAGAGCCGCGCAGCAGCTTTCCGGACCAAGTCGTCTCGGTCGCGCAGGCCCCATCGAATGAGCTTTTCCCTCTCGACGAGAGACATGTGTCGGAAGTCTCCTAAAGTGGGAAGAATCCTTCCGTATACTATGCGCCTCATGCTCGGATCCATGTCTCGGGCGCGCTCAAGGATGTATCGTAGCGTTGACGGCCAGAATGGCAGGTTCTGCAGCACTGCCCGTCGGACTTCGGCACTGGAGTCGTTGATCATGATATCCATGAGCTTCTCCAAGATACCACCCGCGACATCTTCATCGCTATCATCGTCATCATTTTCTTCGTCGTCGTTGCCAGCGAGACGACCCAGGCCCAATACTGCTTGTACACGGACGGACGGCTCCTTATCCCGCAGGCGCTTCAAGAAGCCAAGTCTAATCAGATCGAATATCTCGTCGTCGATTGTTTCAAGATTGTTGACGATATGAGCTACCGTCTGAGTTGCGCGGAAACGGACAACTTTGTCCTTCGCCGTGAGGAAACCGAGGAGGGTGGTGAGGATATGCGAGGTAAGACGGCTGCTGGGCGTCTCTCGGAAAGCAGCTGCTTCAGCTTCATTCTCAGCTTGGAATATGGCTTGATCTATTGTAGGTCAGCGCCTACTCTCGATTCATACCAGGTGGGCATGCACACCCTTTTCTGAGGCATGCTTCAAGAACAGCCCAAGAAACCTTATAATCCGGTCTCCAACCGGCTCGCCCTTCTTCACCCCTAGAATCCTTAACACGCATCGTGTGACTTCATTATTGAACTCCTCTTCATCAAACTCTTCATGCTGCTGTCCCTTCTTCTTGGTCTCCTGGGGCTCGAAGCAACACCTCTCCTGCAGCTTCCTCAGATTGATCTGCAGTTTCCTCTGCGTCGCGATCGTGTTCTGGGCATCGCTAAAGATCTGGCTTATCTGGGTCCGCAGCGAATTCTCGGGTCCTTCGTCAGGAACCTCGACGGCGTATGCGGAAGTGCGGGTGGATTTGAGTGTTGTGGTCGATGATTTGCGGGTTGGGGCCGAGTTCGAGGAACGCGCTGAGCGCGTCGAGGTTCGGCCTGGCATCTCGAGCTGTTTGTGGTGAAAGGAATGTTTGGAGTGTTGGCGGCTGGTGCTGGTGCTGGTGCGGAGGGGCGCTGTTTGTTGTTACTTCCGTATGCGGAAAGCGCGCTAAGTAGCGAAAGCACGTGCGCTTTCCTGCAGGCGCGTGTGCGCTTCGGTATCGATTGCGACATCGGCAGAATTGTGATCTGATTCGCCGAGGTCACTATTACCAAGCTGCATCGTCTTTTCTCCAGAAGTTCCGCTCGCATTCTTGTACGCGCTCTTGGTGTCGCAAACATGTTCAGAACAGCTTCACGGAGCTTCGCGGCTTCGGTATGGCGGAACGTAGAATCCCTGTCGCATTTGGAAGCCGGATACCAGACTGGCATCAACATCTCGAAAGCACAAGGCATTGGACAGCGCGGCTTCATTGACGGTAGAGTTCTTTTCCTTCATTGCCCCAACCTAGTATACTCACACGTGATAGCAATTGGCAAAACACCGCTCATCCGCCTCAAGCGCCTCTCTGAAGAAACTGGCTGTAATGTCCTTGGAAAAGCCGAATTCCAAAACCCCGGCGGCAGCGTCAAGGACCGCGCAGCGCTCTACGTCGTCGAAAATGCAGAAAAGCTCGGTCTGCTAAAACCCGGCGGTACTGTCATCGAAGGTACAGCAGGGAATACCGGCATAGGGCTCGCACACGTCTGCCGCTCGAAGGGATACAAACTCGTCATCTACATGCCGAATACACAGTCGCAGGGCAAGATTGATCTACTGAGGCTGCTGGGCGCGGAAGTGTATCCTGTGCCTGCGGTGGCATTTGAGAACCCGGAGAATTATAACCATCAGGCGAAACGGCACGCGGAGAGGACGGAGAATGCAGTCTGGACGAATCAGTTTGACAATGTCGCGAATCGGCAGGCGCATATTGAGACTACAGGACCGGAGATTTGGTATCAGACAGAGGGCAAGATTGATGCTTTTACATGCGCGACTGGGACGGGGGGTTCGCTGGCTGGTGTGACGAGGTATCTGAAGGAAAAGAGCAATGGAAGGGTGAAGAGCTTCTTGGCGGACCCACCCGGGTCGGTTCTACACTCGTATATTCAGAGTGGCGGCAAACTCGCAGATAGGGCTGGAGGGTCGATAACAGAAGGTATCGGTCAAGGACGAGTAACAGAAAACTTGAAGCCCGACCTCGGCCTGGTGGACGACTCATTACATATCAGCGACGAGAAGACTATCGAAATGGTCTACCGGTGTCTGGATGAGGAGGGGCTCTACCTTGGCGCAAGCTCCTGCCTGAACGTCGTGGCAGCGAAGGAGGTAGCTGAGAAGCTAGGAAAGGGACACACGGTCGTTACGCTTTTATGCGATGGAGCATATCGATACGCGGATCGCCTCTTTTCGAGGAAATGGTTGGAAGAGAAGAAGCTGATCGGTTCGATACCACAGCACTTGACGAAGTATATCGTTCTTCCATAACCATACACTATATTCAGCCAATGTAAAAGATATGTACTCTTGATCTATAAGCATCTAGGGGCATCTATAGCCGTCTATGTCTATATCATCGGAGCACCGCTAGCAAATCCATTAACAACGGCCGCCATCAATTGATACGCAATAGCCGTCTTCGGGGGTAACCTTAGTCCCCCCTCCTTATACTCCGGACCAGCATCTTCACCCAATCCACTCGTACCCACACGCAGCGCTTCCCTCACTTCTTCAGAAGTGAACCACTTAGCGTCTTCCAGCTCAGCATCATGCCCTAGATGAATATCCTCGCCACCAGGAACCGCTTGCCCAATTGCACCAATCATAAGATTAGCAGGAAAGGGCCAGGGCTGCGTCGAGTGAATAACCACGCGGCCAAGATGAATGCCGCTCTCTTCCCACACCTCGCGCCGCACGGCTTCTTCTACGGACTCTGCGGGCTCGAGAAAGCCGGCGAGAGTGCTGTACCAATACTTTGGCCAGCGCTTTTGGCGACCTAGTAGGATGCGTTGACCGTCTGCAGAAACCACGGCCATGATGACTGTGGGATCTGTTCTGGGGAAGCTTAGGTTCGAAACTCCGGTTCTAGTGGCGCATGGTGGGCGGTCGGACTGTTGGACTGAGGGAGCGATGTCCTTGGGTGGACAAGTGCGCTTGAAGCCTGCATTTATGGAAAGGGTAGGATAGCCACAAGACGCGCAGTAGGGATTTCGGATATTCCAGTCCAAGAGGTGGCGCGCTTCAGCGTATATCGCAGCTTGAACAGGGTTAGTTTCTCAGTAATCCTCTAGATTAACAGAGAACATACCTTCCTGCGCCGGTAAACTCAAATTCATCCTTCCTTTCGAAAAATCTAAGCCCTTCGCTTTCAACCCCTCAATCAACTTCTCTGCTTCCTCCTTTACACTCTTTTGTGGGGTAACATCGACCGCAAACCAGGGCTGGCCCTTATAATGCTCTTTGTACACAAAGCCCTCCTTCCCGTCCCTCTCGTCTAATCCCAAAAAGACTATCTGCGGGACATAGGCTTCAGAATTGTAATCCCTGATGATATCCTCTTCGGTTTTACCAAATGGGTCTTCACCGATTATGGATTTGACATCGTCGTAGGTGGCTGTTGCGAGGGTGTATGGATTTGAGACGAGCGGTTCTAGATTGTTGAAGAGAAGGAGAGTGGTGCTGGGGTGGCGGAGCGCTTGGGATAAGAAAGTGTGGTCGGGACGGAGGAAGGAGACGCGATTTAGTGGGGAGCCTATAAATGCGTGTTAGTAGTGTGATTATTTGGGACCTCTTAGAAGAATTGGCGTGTACCTGAGAAGTAGTTCGCGACTTCTTTGCCAAATTTTCGGCTTAGCATCGAGTCGACTTCTGGATGCGCAGGCTCTGGTAGATCTGGCTGGGGAAGTGGCATGTCTACTCTATTTTATGAGGGGATAAAAGGTTGAAAAGCACAACACTCGAAAAATTGGGCGCAGAGTTGAAAACGTGAGGGTGCAAAAATAAGACGTAAACCGTACCTGACGTACATTATCGGCCCGCTACAAGGAGGGGACCTCGATTAATAACCATGACACTGACAAACCACAATGTCGCCATGTAGCGGATCCGATGTCGTTCCGCAGCCTCGGCTCGCTTTTCCGAGCCCGGAGTTAGGACGTATCGATAACGCACCTTAGCCAGACCTTTCGACGCACGTCAGAGAGCTTCCTACTCGTACCGACGATCACACATCTATACACCGCAAAGTACTGCCCACGTCTACCTCTACACCGCTATGATATAGCTCGTCGCAACAATGAGTCGCTTCTACGTGTGTACACCCCATTGCTCTCCGCACTCTCAACAATTCACATAGGATTTGTGCGTGTCTGACCGCAAGCGTGGAGACTAACCATTGGCCCACCTTAGATCGAAGACGACTCGCGCTCACACAGCTCGAACGATTCCTCGGACGACGAACTTCCCTACCCTGTCCCGCTCCCCCGCACGGCCTTCCTTTCTCCAGACTTCACGCCCTCTTCCTACCTCTCTACTCTCCACAACCGCCATCAAACGCTCGAAGACCTGCGCTCTGAACTGCGCGCTCGCTCGCAGCTTCTTTCTCGCGAACTCCTCGACCTCGTAAATGCAAATTATCAGGATTTTTTGGGCCTGGGGCGGAGTTTGAAGGGTGGGGATGAAAGAGTCGAAGAAGTGAGAGTGGGGCTGTTGGGCTTTCGGAAGGAAGTCGAGAATTTGAGGAGTGTGGTGGTAGAGAGAGAGGAAGAGGTGCAGAAACTTGTGGAGAGGAGAAGGAGGATTCGAGCACAGGTTGCGGTGGGAAGGAAGTTGGTGGAGTATGAAGCGAGACTGAAGGGGTTGGAGGAGTTGTTGGTCATTGAAACGACAGGGAAAGAACGACCAGCCAACGGAGGGGATGAGGTTGTTAGTGACAGCGAGGAAGAGTCGGATGAGGAAGACGATGAAGATGACGGTACTATGGGCATGTCTGTCGCGAAACTGAGAAGAAATGTCTTGCAGTATCAGGTGGTGCAGGAGCTGGAGAAAGGCTTGGACGAGCATCCGTTCGTTGCGGCGCAGACACCACGGATAATGAGGGTCCGGAATACCCTATTGCTGGATCTTAGTACTGCGTTGCAGCAGGCGAAAGCAGCGGGGCCAGTTGGCGCAGGCAAGGTCATGAAGGTTATGAAGATATATGCCGATATGGACGAATCTATGGAGGCGGTAAAAGTGCTCAAGTCGTTGAAGGCATGAAGGCCTTCGGTCATTTAGTACGACATCCAGCATAGCGACGGCGTTCCATGATTGAGACAATATGGTACATTGTTTGTACATTTATATGAACAAGTCTACAAAGGACCGGAAAGTTCCTTTGGTGCTATTGAATTGGCTCCTCTGAACTCTCCACTCAATGTGAAGCCAGGCGAATTCGTGGAGCTTATAACCTGTGACCGCATTAGTCCAAGTGTTGCACCCTGTTGGGGTGATGCAACCTACCACTTCGTGTATCTCCTTGCTTATCCGCTCACTCATTTGTCCGATGTCCTTCTTTACCGCATCCATAAACGCCTTAATGTTACTCTGCATCTCTTCGGGTGTAAATCCCAGCTGCCCAATCGCCATCCTAACCACCCCCACCCTCTCTCTATACTCGCTTCCACCCACCATGTTTTGCACTGTTGTGCCCACCTGGTTCACCACCGTCCCCGTCTTCGCACTCGGCATGAGTCCCTTCGGACCCAGGACCCGTCCCAACCCCGCCTTATTCAACTTTTGAAGCGAGTCAATGTGGCATATACACCTATCAAAGTCTACAATGCCCTCTTTTACTTGGTTGAAGATCTCGTCTTCGCCGACGAGTGTTGCGCCTGCAGCAGTCGCTTCGGCGGCAGCTTTCGAGCCAGGCGCTGCGATGACACAGATTCTTATATCTGTCTTCACGGGGTGTGGGAGGCGGAGACGGTTGCGGACTACGGGGCCGTTCTTCGGTGAGCGAAAGCGGACGTGCAATTCGTACTTCGAGGACTGTGGGTTGCGGCCGACTTCGAAGGCGCGGATGTAGCTGGTCTCTGTTAGCCGGGCCTGTGGCTCAGTGTCGCATCGGAAGCGTACTGCATCGCATCAACGAGCGAAAATTTGTCGGCGTGCTTGAGGTCATATTGCCTGAATGTAGTCCTCTGTTTCTTCTTCTTCTTGGGGTCCGTTTTGGTCGCAGCGCATCGTATCGTCTGGTATTGAAGGGAGGCGAGTCGGGCTATATTTGGCCGGGCGAAGGCAATTGAGGGCGCTGTTATCCTGCTCAAGGGAGCGATGAGAGTCCTGGAGTGTGCCATGGGCGTTGCTGATTGACGAGATGCTGATCGCGTTGATTCCAAAAGTTTGGACGGAGCTCGGAGGTGCCAAGGCGCTAAACTGTTCACGTCAATCTTTCCTTTCTTCCACCACGAGAACCTTTTACTATTGTCTTGGTCGTTATTAAACATCTTAGAGTTCGTCGCTCTCTAGACACTTTCTCTGTCTAGCCTATTCGATACTTCATGATGCATGCTCAGCATGGTTACCCGATTGCCCTGTTTAAACGTCATGCAGGTTGAAATGGCTCCGGCCGCGTCTCCTACAGTTGACTTAGACGAGGGTCGCTTGTTCACCGAGTAGCGAAGAGTAGTTCTTGATGCTCTTCTAAGCGAATTTCTACGAGGATGTGTTCTGAGTCCACTCTAATCGCCTCCCGACACGATGGTCTCCTCAATAAGACGGCTTTGACATTACAAAGGCTAGGATAATTATTTCATCTATGACTTCTTGTCCTATACCACATCCAGAGACCTGCTTCGATGGAGTGGGAGGCAAGGAAAGGCTGTGTTTCTCGAATTGCGCTTCATCTGGGTTGGTCCAATTAGACTCGCCGACGCCCGCAAGACGCCTGTAGGGACACGTCCTTTCCCAGCCTCACTAATTAGACATCTTTCAGTTTCCAACAGCACGTTTGTCGCTCAAGTTCTTTCGGTCCAGGAGAATTTTGGACTGGCTATCACTGACTAGCATTATATCCGCAGCAAATGTACGTCCGATGTTTGGAGAAAGCATAGACGCCTTGGGAGAGTCGTGAGGAGATAGGCTGATATGTTTAGATTCCAATTCTCTATCGCACTTTTTCTTAGAATATAGCTAGGCCTAACATAATGCGGAAGGCGAAGGATTTCGGACCATAACACTGGGACCACTGTTGACTATGGTGATTCACTCACATATCTTTAGCGATGGAACTTGTCACGAACTCTAATAGGCACAAGTGGATCATTTCAAACATGTATATGGCTACTATGATGGAGTTCAAAACGATCATCTCGAATACGTATCTAGCCACGATGGACACAGACAGTACGACGCTTCCAACAATCGCAAAGACACACCCCAGACCCTCACCGTTTCCATCACCGCGTCAGTCCAGGCAGACCTTCAACGCTTACAACATCGCAGTTAATGAAGGCGATGATCCACAATCGGACACGGAATACCGTATGTACTCGTTAAAAACCTCGGACATGGAGCAAGTGCGATCATCGAGATGGTTCGAGATATCAACAATGCTCGAATATACGCTCGTGAGATTTTCAAAATGTCTACGCTCGAAAGTTAGACGAAGTAAAGAGGACTTTCCAAAACGAGCTCTGAGTGATACGCCAGCTGAAGTCTCATCATCACATGAATCAGGTTTTCGGGTCATATATCACTTAACGTGAGCTTGCCCTAATTCTAGCTTCAGTGGCAGATACTGGTGATTTAGCCCCATTTTTGCAGCTTTATCGGGACACGGGTTCCTCAGACCCCGAGCGAGATAGAAACGAAGCGATTCTATGGAAAGCGTATAGCTGCTTAGCATCTGGGGTAGCTTTCATTCATCGGAAGACTGTTCGACACAAGGATATTAGGCCGCAAAAATATGCTCATTCATCGAGGCAAGGTCATTTTTAACGATTTCGGAATCATTTTCGACTTCAGCGAGCACGGACGGAACACAACTACTGGACAACCCAACTCGTTCACCAGGAAATACTGTGCTCCGGAAGTGGTAAATTGGGATAAGCGCAATCCCAAATCGGATGTCTTTTCGCTTGGATGCGTCCACGTCGAATTTTTAGATGCTCTTCAGCCTGATCTGCTACCAGACGCTTTCTTAGAAGGGCCATTCCACAAGACCTTAGATCAATTCTCTCCGAGGAAGCTGCTGTCGGATACTCCAAGAAAAAAAAGCGTATCACCGTATCCTGAGATTAATACAGGACATGTTGGCGTTCGAAACCGAGAAGCGCATGTCAGCACTGGATGCCATAACCTTCCTTTCAGTTCATTTGGATGGCCTGGAGCTGTTTTGCGAGTTATGCATTCATGATATCGAACTTTATGGCTATAACGAGCTCATGAACGGCGTGCAAGGCTACGTAGAACTTGGACCATTCATGACAGGGAGATCGCTCGAACACGGCAGTCGTCCCCAACCATTCGGACACCGTCGACTAATGACTCACAACGAAGCTAGTCCTTCACCCTCTTCAGCAACGGAAGCGCCACGCGAACATGAACTTGACGAGGATATGCTGGCTTTACTACCAGCGAATGGGCCGGATGAGGAGACAAGCGAGGATGATGGCGGCTATAGAGAGGCCACTGTTGGGTGGAATTTGGTCATGATTTTAAATGACAGGCCGAATGAACGATTTGCTTGGACCTACTGCAGATCGACGCCGTTTTGACGCCCCCGTCCGCCTGCGTTCCCGCTGGCTTGGAAGGAAAGACAATGACAGGACTGATCCGGTAATCAGTCGGATGTTTGCAGTCTATGAATGTCCACTGAAAGAGCTGCAAGAGTACGTGAAAGAGTTGCGGAGGGCTCAATTTCATATCTAGAGACTCCTGGCGCTGGCCGCTAGCGGATTGCACGGTCCCCGTCGATGAGCAATTCTTCCAATTCAGCTGCGGCCGGCAAACTCAGGCTATCTTCAACAAATCCCTTTCGACAGCAGAATGAACTACCTAATCAGGCAAAAAACTATAACGCCCTGAGGAACAAAATTCATTCAGACATTGAGGGCGATTGCGACAAGATACCGCATCAACTGAGGCTCTGGTTACGTAGTAATCGGTAGACGAGATTTACTACAACTACACTCATTTTGGACAAAGCTAAAAGAGCTAGGAATCGGACTTCGAGATTTGCTATTATTGGTGCAGGTGATTGGAGGCAAAGCCCAAGTCAGAACACAGAAGTGCAACCCTAAGCATCGAGCCAGATTCAACATGCACACTGGCCTGTTGGTACCGGCCATCTTCTTCGACTCTAACATCGCTATTAGAGTACTTTTGGGCATTGGCACACAAATGAATAGCTTGACCTTTGGTACAGGAAAGGGTATGTCGAGTCGCCACTCAGCTTCGTGTTGGGCCCGGCGGAGATACCGATCGGGCCGCCGGAGGTAATAACCCGGGAGTGGCTGGAGTGGCGCGAGAAAAGGGGAGAAGACGCCATTGCACTAGTAGCTGAGAGGGGAGCCGGGGACTTTACAAAGTATCAAGGTGTGGTCGATGGCTCTCGAGATCTTGGAAGTGGAAGAAGAAACTCAGGCACACATCGAATTGGCCATTTCATCAATCGCTTTAAGACATATTGGACAGAATGCATACACTTACGTGGGCTGAGATTCCGAATTTGGTTTTGCATCCAAAGTCGAGTCGTGCTCGCTAAGCATATTGATAGGTAGTGACATATTTTTATTAATTTTTGCCGGTCTTTGAATATTCGCCTCTAGACATTCGTTTGGTTAGCATTTGTTCATCCATCTCCGTCCCTGTTGATAGGGAAGCAACTTTGAAACATGACTTTTTTGCATCTCATCTAGTGTTACTTAAAAGAAACCAATTCCTATATATTAGGAAAATAGAGACACATCTTTCACATGCGACCATAGGACGTTGAATACAAGGCTTCCTTCCCGACCCGCCATCTACCACGGGACCGTATACGGTTATATTGTGTATTTTGCCCGTTTCCAATCATCGTACTGCTATAGAAGGAAATAACCGCGATACTATATTTAACACGCTAAGGATGCTCCGCACCCTTTAGTGTCGCTACTTTAGTAGTAATAGTATATAGAGGGTGAATCTGCTATCGCCGTCCGCTACCGTGGTACTTTAATAAAGGCCGGGAACCCGTCTTAGTTTTTAGTCTTCAGTCTACCTTTTTGTACAAATGAGACATATAAGGGCGATGTTAGATAGCTATAACCGCTATTTAGAAAATCTCTTATTCCTATTTAAAGTTCGCCTTATCTTTATAATGGGCTCGAATTCGAACCAATCGTCGGTTATAGGCGCGCCGGCTGACGTGGCGTCGGCCCTCGCCAAGATACCATCTAATCCTGATGGCATGGCCTATGCCCCGCTAGCGCACACCTTCGCCAGAACAACTCAGGACGGCACGGAGCAGCCATGGGTCTTCCAATTGGTGCGTCTGCGGAAGACGCTCGGAAAGCAGCTGGGCACAATAAGAACCAGTGGGCGAGATTCAACGTAGGCAATACACATCTAGGCCGTCAGTTTTTACTGATACCTACTATACAGACATTTACTCGAGATAAAGCAAAGGAGCTTGTACAATCCAATCCAAAAAGGACATGGGCAAACGTACCGGCGAATCAAAAGCGAGAGATCAAAGACCAGATTAACGCCCGGTTAGCGGAAGAGGAGATTGCAGAGATTGAGGACGATGTACTAAACTGGCGCATGTCGGCCTGTATAAAGGGGGAAATTTGGCAAGGTAGGCTAGGCGAGTACTCCGGATGCATTTACTGATTAGTAGCAGCCAAGCCCACTCCCTCCTGGTGGGCGTCCACAGCTTCAAGCAGTGCTACCGCCACGCAAGATACCCGTGCCTTCGATCCAATCAGAGATATATAAGTGGAGGACGTGGGTGAGATAATGCATGTAGCTTACAGGGAAGATGCGATAGAAGCTTAGCCATATGCATGATAATCATAATTCGGGTTGAATTTGCGTAGTAGGAGTCTCTTTTGTAAGGTCCGCACGAAACACAGTAGAAGTTTGTACACAGGAGAGGTGCTATACCCACACCTTATACACGATAATAGAGCTGTAGAGCTGTACACAGTACTGTCGATCGTGAGATACCAACGAGGTGATGTTTCGAACATCGAACATTGAAGCATAATAATCATAATATATACCTTCTAAAGGAATCCGCTGAACTCGAATGGTGCAATCGGTTTCTCGTAGGGCTTCATCGAGTGGCCTTTGGTTACTAGAAGTACCTTCTCTATATAATAGGCTAATATTTTACACTATTAATTTATAAAACAATAACCGGTGCGAAGGTTGATTTCACGCTTTAAGGTTGATAAGTGATTCTAGAGGGTAATATCGTTAATTTCTCGTCTAAGATTCTTGTAGATGTCCGTATAAGCCATGTTAGGATAATATTACGTTATCGAGGGCCGGTGGTTATTAGAGAGGAGAGAGGCGGTCGTCATCGCCTTTATCTAGGTATTGTTCGGCGAATCTGTAGGTCGGCGAGCACCTGCTTCTTGATGTATCGTACATACTTACTCCACCTGACCTTTTACGTTAGCCTTGTACGCTTTAAAGCAAGCGGGTATTAAAAAGCGCTCTATATCTTCGAAAGTTTTCGAGTTCCGGTTACTCTCCTTCACCTTTTGGGTAGGAGCCCTGAGGTCAGAGACGTCGATAACCTTGCGTGGCGGCATAACAATTACTACCAGAGCAGCAACGGCGGGAGCCTACCTTATATGCTATACTATGAAGCTAAAAGTAGCAACATTTGCAGAGGCTACTGTAGACAGGGAAATTAAGGGTCGCTCCGTCGACAGGATAAAGTGAGAGGAAGGCTTCTCGTTCGCTCAGCCATATCTAAGCAGCGTGACCACTAGAGAATACCTGCTGTTGTATGTATAAATTGTGTATGATCCACGTCTTCTCTACATTACGTGCGCACTATCTAACATAGACCGATCCTACACAAGTGTAAACGTATGCTGGAGACAATGATTTTTATATCCTAGAGAACTCACTTTCGCTGACCTGGAACTTTGAAAAAGAGGATTCTTTTACCTATGAACATCGGAGCACGACCTCAACTGATTTTCCGCCGAAAATTGAGCGATATGCGGCACCAGAGGTGACATCCTCCCTAGGAGAGCGAAATAAGATGGCAAATATTCTCCAGATGCAATTCCGTTTGAGATTGTGTTTGCTATATTTGGCCGTAAGGAACTTGCGGAGAGCTTCAAAGATGGTGACTACCGGTATGAGGCTTGGATAGATGAAGTCCGAAATATGTACGACCCCAGCCTTACTGCTACGGAGATTCTCTGGTACACAGGGCCAATGTTACAAAGCAATTAGTCGGATCGCCTTTCGGCGAAGCTGTGGCCTTAGGGTTTCTGAATACTCCGGGACCAAATAAATGTCGGTTGATGTGTCCTGACTGCCAAGGCTGGCTTAGGCGAAGTAGGGAGCCACAGAGTATACGTGATGAAGTTCAGGGAAAAAAGAGATATATGCAGAAAACAAGTAGAACTTCAGGAAGGAAGAGAATAGCGTCTTGACCCCAAGAAGCCTTCTGTAAAAAGGACTCAGTCTTTCGGAAATTGATTTTGTGCATTCCCTCCTATGCGATTTCCTGAGGTGATTCTAGCAAGGTCGAGTTTTGCTATGAGCTGGGCGAGGCCGTAGAACTGAAACAGTTGCTTCCCCGATACCATAGTTAACTCAGGAGTAATGCTACGTTCAATAAATCAAAAAATTTCCCACGTCATTTCTGCATCTAAGCCGGGTTTAGTGGAGTAGAGCGTAACTACATCTTATAAGTCAATCTCTAGCAGTACATCTACGAACGATTCAGGTATCCCCTTTGAAGCGAGCAGAGAAAGAGTGCAGAGAGTATAGTGTCCATCCCCTACAATTCACACCGAAGATTACCACCAAAGATTCGCACCGAAAAGGGTGGTAGAAAATTTAAAATCACATTCATTGCCCAATTCTCATAGACACTGCTCCCGGCTTAGTGAGGCAGTTTCCTGACCCTCGTTGCCCGTAGCGCCTTGACCACGTTCCTCAAGCTCACTGGTATCGAATCCCTGGAAGACTTTCCCATCGTATCTAACCAATCTTTGCCCACACAATTTCAGGACGCCATCTACATCTCGACGTACGCAATCCTCCCCAAGCAATGGCGCTTCAAACGCCGCTGCTGTTTCTAACGGACTGAGTGAAATAGCCCGATCCAGCTCCCACCATCCCCACAGAAGGACGACAGCGGAGATGAGACCAGTAGTCATAACGGCGAGTGCAGCGCTGAGATATCTTGTATCGAGGCGATGAATTATGGTTGGTCGATATTCGCTTGCTATCACAGTTTGATAAGTATCGTTCCAGGCTGCAGCGTAATGTGATGCGAGGAATAAGAGTCGCCATGTCGACTTAAGGATAGCTTCAATAGGTTCTTGGAAAGTATTCGAGCACAGAGTCACGTTTTCTGCTTTCGTTGGGTCCCAGAATAGGTTGGTCATTCGGTCCGAACTGATTCCTAGCGGAGACTGCATTATTGCGAAAGTAGTGTAGTATTCTCTGAGAATTTGGTAGAGAGTAACGAGCGGGCCTGACCCGGTACGTCCGAGTTCATCAGGGGTGCCAAGTTGTCGGGGACTATCACCTGGAGAAGTGAGGTTGCTTATGAACACTGGCTCATCATTGGGTTGGATGGAGTTCCGAAGAGTTAGGTCCGACCACTTGAGAGTCACGTCATATTCGGAAATCGCTGCCCGGATATCGCAGCTCGCGAAGACCATTTGGCCGGTGCAATTAGCGTACGTATGATTGTTGTACAGCGCGTCAACTCTAAGAATTGGATCTTCTTCAGTTCCTGCCATGGTGAAGTTGATGGAGAACACAGTCCGATTTATGTTGCTCGAATCCCGTAGGTCGGTGTGTCTGACTTCTTTGCTGCAGTCATATGTAACCCCTGGCCCTTTGACTTTCGTAAAACATGTGCTGTTGCTCGGGCAAGCGAAACCGTTGCAGGTGTTCGTGGAGTCGTACGGGCACATCTTCCGCCATTCAGATCTGGTGCCGACGCCGTTGTACATCAGTTCGATGCCATCTTCCTGCCAGATTCGGAATAATCGAGCTCCCGGAGAAAGTAACTCGATTGAACCCGGAGTCTGTAGATTGCTGCTTCGACTAGAAAAGAACCCAAGAGGAAGGGTATTAACGGCTTGAAGCTTTATTGGGATCAGGTGTACAACTTCTTGGCCAGCCTGCTGCGAGGCACGTTGCAGTATGGGCCCGTTTGAGAATCGTGAGATGGCAATGATTGTAGCGGCTACAGCAGCTCGCCGCGAATGAGGACCACCAACCAAAGAAGAAAAGAAGGTAAGTCCCTGTCCACGGTTCCAGATAAGATGGAGTCCTTTAAGGGATGAACCTCGAGCAGCCGCTCTCCACCACAGAGTCGCTACTCCAAGCGAAGCTAGGGATCCTAGACACACATTGAAAACCGAGGAAATGACAGCAAGAATTACTCCTGGTGATGAATACCAATGGGACGACGGGCGACCATCCACGGCCTTGAGCGTAACTCCCGCTGCTATCAAGCATGCGATAGAAGCTACCACGAGAGAGATCGAAAGCCACTGCGTCGTGTAAACGATTTTGCTTTTCTCCGATGCGGCTATGTTGAAGTACCGAATCCGTGACATGTTGAGCGCATCCTCGGAGGACACTGAGCAGTGCCTTTGAGTTTTAACTACATTTTGCAGTACTACCAGGTGTACAAAAATAGCATATTGGAGAGTACTGTCGCATGATACCTGCTGCCCACTCAATCATCGCCAACAGAGTTCAGCTGCCAGCCAAGAAGCGCCAAGTTCGTGTGGAGTGGCGCAGGGATTCCGCAGCTCACGAGGCTTGTCTCGCAGCCACTGTATTTTTGGTCACATACATTCATTTCTAGGAAGAGAGTGTGCAGCCCGGTCATAGTGATGGAAAGTCGAAACTTTGAGGCATGCCACTGGCTAGTGATGGGGAGTTAAGGTTGAAGTTTAGAGCAGACCATTGGTGCCAGTCCGAGTTCCAGTTCTCCTTGGCCTTACCGAGCTGAACACAAGACTTTTTGTGCTCATCGACTCCGGAGGCCAAAAACAGCTGCATAATTGTGAGTTAGTTTGGATTTTTGGGTATAACACGATATTTCATAATTATAACAATAAGGATTATCAACTTTAAAGTAGATGCCGCTGCATTAAGATCCCTGGGAGGCTTCGCATTGCTGGCGGAAGCAGCTATCAGAGCATTGTTTGGTTACGTAATAGCTTCTACTCTAGGCCTTTTGGCCAGCATCCTCGATCAATAATACACTACCCTTTCGACACGTGTGTGCTTGCCTTCTTTTGAGATGCACCCTTGCAACCCTGCCCTTCTCTGTATCCTACTGATTTCTTCGCATAATCGCGTCGCGTGCATCTTTCACGGTTATATCCTTCCAACTTGTACAGCTCCTCGATCCACGGTTTAGCGCTTTTAGCCTTAACAGCTGTATACCCCTGTTGAAGATCACAGTTGGCATGTTTTGGTGCGAATGACCTATATGCATCCCAGTCGCGTTTCAACATTAGCCTACCCTCAATAGCAGCTAAACCCATCTTCATGGCTAGGCAAACAGTTAATTAAGACGTTTTAGGGCAAGGGCCCTACTACCTACTAACTAGGCGGTTTAGTAGGACAAGAAGGAGAAGAAAGTTTTTAAATACAATCAGCGAATTATAGAGATGGAGGCCTACCTTTTAAGCCACAACGAAATTGTGCCTTGTTTAAAAGTTCCGGCATAATTTTCCGTAAAACCTCGTACGAAATCTCCACTTTATTACAGACTATACAGGTGCGAAGGCTGGAGGATGTACAAAGAAGGAGTGGGGTCCTACTGCATAAGGTGACCCTATCTCATGCACTCTTCCGCTCATTTCGGCTCTAAGATTGAGCTAACACTCTCTGTTCATGGATGGCTTCTCGGCAATTAATTTTTAAATATCCGCTTTACCTCCATTTCCTCGCTTACGCACGTTCTCATCATCAAGCGGCATCCGGATCTGTCCTCGTCACTCGCAGTCAAAGCATCAGGGGCGGGTCCACCATGCATGGTCGCTATGACCACGTCAAGCGCCATGAAAGCAGTGTAGTGGATGTTTCTCCATTTCAGTCGCTCAGCTTATTCTTCTCACAAAGTGCCATTGTTTTTAACCAGCGAAACTTTCAGCACTCAGAATGAGAAACGTAAAGGGTTCCCTTCGGAGCACGTGGCATTGAGGGTCCGATAATTGAAAGCGCATGCATATTGACGGTTGGGATAGCCTTCGCCCAGCAAACGCATGTGGCGGTCAACATATGGCAACGTATTTTGCGAACTTTGGACGAGATTGTGCAAGAAGAACTTGCCATTCAACGTTGAATCGACCTGTCGGCTCATCAATTCAGCGACAATCTTAGTGTTGCGCATTCAGTCACCACTGGAGCAGGACAACGGGCCTGAGATGCGAAGCAGTATTTGGAACGGCGCGTTGCCCACCTTTTCTGTTACCAATCTTCTGGGCCCGGGCATGACTGAGTATTTGATGCGTAGCGGAGAGAAGCTTATTATGCAAGTGCGAAGTTCTCCATCCTTAGTTTTCCCTCTATCCAATCTACAATGGCCTGTCCATCCATATATTTCCGAACGTAACACTCTCCCACGAGGCCATAGCGGACTTCTCGAGTCATATCCTTATGGATTGCAGGAAGCCTCCGTAGCAAATACGGGACATTCCCTCCGATCAAGACTGTAATGATATCACCAGGTCTGGCCGTATACGGGCAAAGTCCTAAGAAGTCTTCACCTAATTGTGTTCTGCTAGCGAACAAGCAGGGGCTTACACACGGCAGTGCGCCATTGTGCCTTCGCATAAAATCTATATGAGAGATTACGTGATCTTCCTGCTGTGCATCGTGATCAGGGTCATTGGTACTTGAAGTGTTTCCCCCAGGGGTCCATGTTCCATTAACGCTTCTTGGGTCGAAAATTTCCTCGAACACATTGACAAGGTCGCGAATATCCGGTGTCTTGGTCCCCAGCCACGGGAAACGACGAATGTTATGAATAGAGCCAATGCGCACTCCCTCGAGGTTGAGAATGTCAGGGTCATACGGCGATACCAGCAGGCGACGATGGGTGACAACAGATCCTGAAGCTGTGTAAGGGCAGTTTCTAGCGTATGCGAGGGTGCCTTCAGCCCAGGAGCTGCTCCCGTTGTGCCATAAGGACCAAGATGGTCGGTCACTTGGTAAATCGGGAAGAGGCTCCACTGACATTCTTTGCCAGGTTCTCCGTAGCGCAACGTGGATGGCCGATAATATCCGGAGAGATTGGTGCTGTTTTATCCACCATCGCGTGAAGTCGGCGAAGACTTGACGAGTACACTTCTTGTAGTCCGGCCGGACTTCATCGGGTAGTGCCTGGAGGTTGGCGCCTTTCCAAAACTGCATCAAGGCAAAAATCTTATCTCGAGGATCCGTCGCATCAAGGTCCAGACTCGCGACTATCACACCTAGCAGATCGTCAGTGTGCCGCTGGGTGGCGAAGATCTTATTCGACTCCAATCCAACGGAGAATATGGAGGAAAATATTCGGGGCATGGTGAAGAGTCCCATCGTCCGTGCTCTTTCGTGAGCTCTTCGCAGACAAATTCCGATGCGGATGACAAGAGGCCAGGGCAACGACACACTACCGATCTGCACCATCGCGGCTCTTGCATTGAATACTTCTTGTATCACCCATACGCGAGTGAACCAGTTAAATAAAAACAAGGTGCTTGTGTGAATATACGTCACGTTCGGTGTATTAATCTTTCCATGCGGCTCCGTTAAGTCAGTGCATGGACTCCCCAGAAAGCGCCCCCGGTCCTGCTCGAAGGCGTGTACAAAGGTGTCGATAGATTTTAGCATGTCTGCTGTTCCATCATTTTCCTCACCAAGCCAAATGCACACATCCTTTGCGTTGGCGTATATGTCGCGCATCATGGACACTTGTCGATTTCGTTCTTCAATGTTATCTTGGTTGATACACAGGAAATCGGCCCAAAGCATGCGCGAAGGGCCATCCTGTCGACGTAGCTGCTTCATCGCATCGTAGAGGTTCTCTTGTACAAGAACCTCAAAGGAACGTAGTTGCGTGCTAGAATGGTCTATTTCCAAGGGAACCTGCACAGTGATGACTTTCTTTTTTTTAGGAGAACCCCAACAATACGACAGTGCCGTGTATGGGATGGGATTTTCGGTATTAGCGATCAACGTGTACACCATGGAACAAACCAGATGTGCGTTTGAATCTCCACTTTGAATCTCCAACAGTCGAATCTCTGGTTGATCGACGCTGAGTGGCGAGTACATCGGTATGGAAGAGGGTGTATCTGGCATAGATGGTGTCGTGTCAGGCGCCAGTGAAGTCTGGACGTTCAAGGACCAGGACACCTCCAGTTCCACTTCGCGGATGTTGTTTACCCATCTGAGAAATCTCGCCCGGGGTAAAACCTGGATCCTCTCGCCGGGACGTATTGAACTCAGCCAGCCCCTGTAGGTTTCGCGCTCTGACTGTGGTGAAATCGTTGTTCTTATTTCCTGAAAATCTGGGTTCGTTGCTTCGTTATGATTGATTTGCAATTTCCTAGACAGTGGCCATATATGTCCGGCGTTCCGGTCCAGTGGGCGAGACTCTGTGACGATCATGATCTCGAACCAGGTCCAAGAACTGAATTTATCGTCACCCCAACCTCCAGCATAACGTATGTTAGCGGGTCTGGAGAATTTTTGGGGGTTGATCCTCCTAGGATATGGCATACCTTGGTCATGCGAAACGGTTCGAAGCATGACAGAGTGGATTTTTTCCGCGTATATCGGTATCGTTATCTCGACGAGTGGAAACTCTGGGCAGTATTGCGACCTTTGAATGTCGTCGCACCATTTCTCTCGCGCGATTTCGATGTGAGATTCCATATCGGGAATTCTGATATGCAAAAACCACAGGAGAGCGAGATGTGAAGAACCGTTAAAATGTCTGCGAGGTCTAAGAAATCCAGGGCTTATGTCCCTTTTATAAAACGCGGCTTAATCAACACAACAGCCCTGAACCGTAAGCTTCGCTTAGGCCTTGCGCTCGGGCTAACTCCTACCTTAGACCGGATTAGCAGTTTGTTCTCCCAAATATATGCACAATGCTCGACTTACTATTCGCTAATTGGCCTTGCTAATTGCATGGGGCGCTTTCTGACGTTATATTCCGGTGAAACAATGTATGCGAGGTCGTAATGCGGCCTGTGTGAAATGAATTGGCCAATTGGCGGAAATGTTGTTCCGCCCAACACGAAAAACAATGACCTGCTAGAATTCTTAAACCCTAGCATACATCTATCTTACGCGCTAAATCATTTTCTTCGAACCTTGTTCTATCACTTTCAACAGCCTCTCAACTCATGTCTTCATCCACTTGGTCGGCTAGACCGCTCACATCCTTACGCATCCAAGCCGCTCCGTGAAGTATCTCCAACATCACTTCGGAGCATGGTAGTATCGCTACATCGCGACGCAATACAAGATGCATCAACTAGACCTTTTGAAAAGTCGTAGCATACGCGCGACGGTTGCGATTCGGCCCTCAACATGCATCGCATCGAGGAAATCACGACTGTGGTATGAGTTCAATCCGCTGCATCACCTCGGTGGCAATAGTCCAGGTATTCCAGCGCCCGTTCGCGAACTTCAAACGATGCATCACTAACCGCGAACAGGCCCCGAAATGAATGGCATTTCCTCCGAAACACCGTCTGAAAGCACCGTCGGCTAGACAGCCTTCTTTTTCGCTATAATAGAGTATGGCTTGTAGGAAGAATTGCTGTAGCCCGACGCTGGCTATATCGCACCTCGCCTTTGGGTCACGTATTGCCCTTAACTGCTAAAACCTCGCTTAGCCAAAGCTCAGCGCACCACACGAAACCTCAAATCACTAATAGATATCTTAGACCACCAAGGTACTTTAACTAAGAATATATTCTTAATATAATAAGAAAAATATCATTAATTATATAACTTATTTTTCGAATAAGTAGTGTGGTGTATGGGTATATCGAAGATAAGATGGCGGAGCTCACGACCCGCAGTCGGAGTAGTAGAAGAGAGAGATAATAGAATAGACGGCCAGAATACTCAATTAATTGAACTATCTCTCTTGTCTGCCGTGTGATGGGGTGGGGTAGAATCTAGCTGAAGACACTCCCGGACGACCTCCTCTCGGACCCCAGCCTAACGTTTCTCCGCTTACCTAAGTCTTCGATACTCGATCGGGCCCCCCTTCCAACTACTATACCACAGTAGTAGCTATCGCGTCGTTAAACTCGTGGAATAACCTAAAAAAGGTAACATAAAACGAGTATTGCTAGATTGGCGCCTGCGCCTGTCAACGGCGGCGGTGTATACGCCGCATCGCCTATGCAGACGACGCGTGATGTGGATCATGTAGACATTCTGATCTGCTGTATAGCTTGAAAGTAGAAGTCGGTTGCATTGTCCATGGAGTCAAGTAGTCGCTGAGCTTGCCACCCAGCGTCCGCAAAGTAACGCCTCAAGAGTGCATATTGGGCTTTCCTGTCACTGCGAGATGCGACCGCCCATTCCTTTTTCTTCGCTTCGTTGCAAGGCATGTAGGTAAACGTGGCTCGCATTGTGCCGTGCGGGTCGGGCCTGATGGTCAGGACCCTGGAGCCGCGAGCGTGGTAGATTGTCCAATAGACTGCGTACATTCCTTTATCGACCGCGGTAACGTCTTCCTCAGGAAAGCATAGCCTCCGCGTTTTCGACCACTGGCCGTCTGCAGCAACTAGGAGGTCGTACTCGTGCACCTCGCCATTGCTCAGTTCGACCTTGACCGTAGTGTCATCGTTGGAGAGGACTTTGGAAGCGGTGGTGCCGAACTTGTACTCGACGTTTGGGGATTTCATCCATGCTTGGGCGAGCATCACGGCCAGATCGCCCCGCAGAATCTCGTACTGCGAAGTCGCACTGAGAACGCCTTCAGCAGGAAACTCGCTATGATGCGCCCCTTGGTGTCGACCAAATTCGTTCCCTTCTCTGTAGTATTCATGCGTCGCAATTCATCCATGAGGCCCATCTTCTTCACAACTGAAAGTGCGGTTCCGTTCACGTTGATGTTTGTCCAATGGCTTTGAGTGAGTGGCTTTTCTCCAGTATGGTGATGCGCACGCCGCTTCTTGAAAGCCACCATGCTAATATTGGTTCGGCGACGCCTGCTCCACTGATGAGAATGCGCATGGTGATGGTTGCGGGTGTGACTGTAGGTGCAACTGTGGGCTGATGGGCAATGTTTGTTTCTGCCTGATGTGAACACCCGCCGCTGATATACATATGTCGTCCCCCATGCAATTCGGTGCCATACTTACCACGGCAATGTAAGAAAGACTAGCCCTGGAGATCGCCGTGTGTACTGTGGTCCAGGGTCGGTGTTTATTGGGGCTCGATACTCCGACTCCGACTAGCATCGCGGCTCCGACCTCAGTTCGGGCTAAGCATACGCCACTGACGAGGACGGCGGCTTGTTAAAGCTTTATCTTGAAGGTGCTTAGTGGCGCACCCAGTTTCTCGCATGCCCTAATGCTGCCTGGTGTCATATATTCGTCTGCTAACGAGGTCGTATTTCATGAGTCAACCGCACCAAAAGTTTATATACGACAACCATACAACGCACTGATTCTAACCCTTGACTTCCAACACCAAACTTTTGTACTGCCTGCTGCGAAAGAGTAATGTGCGAAATGTGTAAAAGAAGAATATTCGCTCATTTTTAGTTATGGGGGCTGCGGAGAATAAGTTGGATGACGCTAGCTGCCGCCTGATGGAATACGAGCTCCTCCGTATTTTAGAATCCTGGCGCAGTGGATGGCCCCATGTGGCACTGGACCAGTAACCGACGTTAACATGCGAGGGCCAGCCTTCTAGCACGGAACTACGTTGCTACATGTGGTTAGAATCCTATCTGTTGCGATTATCATACCACTTCATGGCTCTTGCAAGGCTGTTAGCTCGGCCTTTTCGCTCAATAGTCACAAGCGGTGGCGACAGTGCAACCGTTGTTTCCGCGAGCATGGGGCTCATGCTCCGAACCTCTTTACCTCATTCTGAAGGTACGAAATTCTTTAGCCAGCCACAAGTTTAAACGAACGATAGGCTGCAGAGTCTGGATCCAGCTGCCTTAGAGGTGCCTCTGACCAAAAATACGGCTTCGGTGAATTAAACACGACGATCTTGCTCGTCATGATTTTATTTTTCCAACACGTCTTGGGGAGCTGACTGCTATCCCTGTTGACACATTCGCATCACCGCTCCAGCTACGGCTTCCAACTGTTGCCATGCGTATTCACATGCAGTACTCGCTTTTCTTCGGGGTAGGAGTGAACCATGAGTTCGGTTGATATCCGTGGATGCCGCCGGACCAGCGATTTCAGATCGCTTCGACCCCTCCCCATCAATTCCCTCGTCATCCATGGCTTCGTCTAGGAAACCACCCTCGTTACCCTTGTCCTATGGCCCATAATTGGTTTAGGGTCAGTCTGGCTTCCTGTGGTCTTCCGCTTCGTCGAATCCACTTTCTTCCCATCTTCTCAATCCTCTGACACTCTTCTTCGTCCAAACTAACCAACCCGCCAGGACAAGCGCAGTCAAAGGAATAGTTACAGCCCAGTACATCCAGAACTGTTGTGATACTTGGGGCTTACTGCCACCCCGATCCGAATCCCACTGAAACATGTCCATGCTAAACACTGTAGCTACGAAAGTACCGGGGAGAAAAATGATAGTCAGCACAGCAATGGTTTTCATAGCGGCACTGTCCCGACGCGTTTCGAACGCTATCGCGGCAGAGTAATTGGACTGGTTCTGAGTAGCCGTGTTGAGGAGCTAGGAGTGTGTTACCGGCTGACCGGATAGGTGTCAACGAAGAGGAGCTTACAAAAGTAGTCTGGCTTTGCACACGGTCATGTAGTGCTTGAAGTTGCGAGACAACAGTGTCGGCGCGCCTTCTCACGTATTCAATCTCATCAAAAGTCCTCCATCTATCGTCCACTGCTCTCTCCTGGGGACGATCGCCGCTTTCCCGCCCAGCCCACCTTTGTACCGCGCTTGTAGTCCCCTCTTCATTCAGATCCTTTTCAGCCAATTGAATGAGCCATTCACCACACCTCAAACTTGATCGAGCCACATGCCCCGCAACCGCCAACTCAGACTGCACATAGCTCAGCCTGGTCGTCAATCCACCCCGAGGAAGCCCCACGTTTAGCACCATCGGCTCACGACCAAACAGCCGCCCAGGTCCACCGAATTTACTCTCGCCTTCAGTTGACGCGATTGCGCGATCGATGGCTTTTCGGAACCATTCAACGCGCTGCTGGTGGCATCGATACAGTACGGTGGCGAAGAAGGCCGGCTGAAGACATCGTTCGGGATCCGCGAGCAGACCGTTGAAGATATTGTCTTCGTCCCCAAGGCTGTAGTAAACGACATTCGTCACGTTTTCCCGCCGCATATGCGTGAGCGAGAGAGTATCGAAGCCGACGGAGCGGGAGGCAGCTACTTTCATCAGAATGCACTGCCGGTCGCCCGAATCGAAAGTAGCAAGCACTCCGTTGTTGTTCAAAAAAGCGTCCAGCGTGTATTCATGCAGGTTCCAGAAGCGCTTCATGTGGTTCCATGCTGCTTCGGAGAAGCCGACTTTGGTCCGGTTGTGCTCGATGCGCAGGAATGAAATGACGCGAAAGCGGCGAGAGGTCGGCTGGGCCTCGCTGTGGGACCCGATGGCTCCGCCTTCGAGAAAGTCCTGTAATTGGTTGGCGATTATCTTGCCCTGGCGCGCACGCAGCGTGTTCGATGCATCGACGCATCCTTCAATGTATCTCAGCCGAACGTAGGCGAAGAGCTTGTCGCTTGCGAAGGGGGCTAATTCTTCTTCTCTTGCCGTTAGCTGGTCCTGTACGGAGTTTCTGAATGTTATCATCTTGTTGATGAACATTTGGATTCATTCGAGATGGGATACAGCTTGGTCTTATCCGGAATGGTTGCATTAAGGCGTCGGTATCGTGCATAGGGTGGTGTGGCTGTGCTGCGGGGCTGGAACTGGAATGGTTAACCTCGCATGCACGCATCCCTTTCGGCCAAGGGCTTGCCTTACTGGGAGGTTCTGCGCCTCTGCAGCTCTACGTAAGTATGCATGTTGAACGGAACCAGGGAAGCTGAACTCGTTTCTCAGCGAGATCCCATGCGCCAAGCCTTCGAATGCGGATCGCCATACTTGTAAATTCGTCCAAGTATCCCAACTGTATTTTAGAGCAGACATAACCCTTCTACTCTACATGTACCGCAATCGACGGATGTAATGGTCATTGTTGCTTGACTGCGCATATATGATTCTCCCGAGGTGAACTCCAACCAACAATGCAATCAAGTGTGTTGCCACTTGATTGCGCTCCATCCTGGCCCCATAACTTCCTCCTCCAAGCGCATTGCAAGCTCTTCGTGAACAGAGAGCTTAAGATGGTATCCCCTCAATCCGGACAGTAAGTTCTTGACAACTTTGGTTAACCCAATGTATGCTTCACGCATCGGGTTCATCATCTCTTTCCACATCGCAATCTCGGCTTCTTGAATCGGATCTATAGTGATTATCAACTTTGAGACAGACAAGTTGTCCCGAATGAAAGAGATTAATTCAGTCCAGTCTTCCTCGTAATCGCTCCAGGAACTCGTTTCGTCCGAATCCAAGATGAAGGTGATGCGTCGAAACAGTTTTAATGTACTAGGTCGTAGAGATTTAAAGAAATGAAGAATACCACCGAAAGAGTCGCGGAGGATAAAAGCATTGGTAGTATAGAGTATCTCAGAGGCGTCTGCGTCCATTTGCCGGCTGACCAGCATTAGCTCGAGAGGAAGGACTCTACACTCGCATGACGGGGAGAATGCGGCGTAGCGCGAGGGACAACAACAGTCCTTCTTGGTAAAGTTGCAGTCATTGCAGCACGTTTGCTTAACACCCAACCGCGGCTCCACTTGCTGAACCAGACGTCCCTGTCCGAGGAGCAGGTTGGTGTAGTCTCTAGCCCGTGGGTACTGCTTTTTGGAGAATGTACCATATTTTCCAAGGTGTGTGAGCTCGAGTATCCGAAGACGAATTTCCCGAGGCAAATTCTCGAATGGGTTTGGAGAAGAGCCTTGTTCAGCTACTTCAATTGCGGCGGTCAGCTTACATGCGGTTGTGCGCGCCAGTGAACGTAGTTCGTCGTCTCGGGTCCGGCCGAGGCGTATAGTACACGATTTGAGACTCGGGAGCTCTTCGAGAGGTCGAAGAATTCGCGCCGCTATTTCGATATCTGCGACATCGCAAATAAACGCAAGACTAAGCCGACCGTCGGTGACGCTGGACCCTAGGATCCTGCATACTTCTAGCCACGATTGAACCATTTCTTCAGACTCGCTATTGCCTGAACGAAGTACAGGATCGCGCATACAGTTAAGCGTGGAGCAACCAATACATTCACCGTGCCTGTTTATCCTTTCATGTCCATAACGGCAAGGCCAGCAGTTCAGCCTTACCATTAAATATATCATCTCGTGTATCGAATCGCTTGAGAGCGCCTTTAGCACAGCAAGGTCCTTTGCTTTGTGAGCTCTTATAATAAAACTATTCTCCCGGTAAAGAATGCGATGAGCTTCATGGTAAATCGTCTTGCTGACTAATAGTAACTGGTTCGGAATCTTGGGGCAAAAGCAGTCCGGTTCGCTTTTAAAATTCGCACCCCAATAGCCGAGCAGCAGATTTTTGTACCTGCACTCTCTCCCGTCTCTCCCAATGATGGGAGGGATAGGAGGATACTGTGTGCGTACGCGCTGCTCTGGGTTAATGGGAATTGGACAGAGCCGTGAGAGGCCAGCGAGGATGTATATCTCTCGTCGGATAGAGTAGGGAAGTGAGAGGAACGAAGCCGGTGAAGCCGCCATAATGTCGCAGATGGTGAGCAATGAAGGAAGCTGGTCAATCGGCACTGTGTAGAGGCATGGAGGCAGGCCTAAGTATATAAACTAATGGGGCGGCAAGGCAGCTGCTTATCTCACTAGTCAGACGCTCGGGCTGGGCGCGTTGTGTGGCCTGCTCCGAACAAAACTGCGCCAATTCAGCCCGAGCGTCTGAGGAAAAATGGTTCCAGGAACGTATCTCTCCTCGTCGCCTCAACAGGCAAAAGCCGTGCAACGATACCCAGCAACGCCGCAAGTCCGCACATCTCGGCAAGCTGCTAGCTCTCGTGGGAGAAGCTGTCGCCCAAAAGCGGCGCATTTCTCTCGTCTCGCTGGGGAAATCGCGGAATAGGGACGCAGTCGCGAATTCCAGGGTCAGAGCATTCGGCCTTCTGTCAAAGGTAAAAGTTGGGGATACCTACTTCAGTGACCCTGTTTGCAGTGCCAGGATGTCCGCATCACTCGATGTATATACATACCTGCAGGGAAAATCGCAGACGATATTTCCGAGGCCTTGTTTTGGGATTTATAGGGCCCAGTTAACCAACACACCAAGGACTTATTAAGCAGCAATTTTGGATTCGAGCATCACTAAATTCGACTCCAACTTAAACACGCCAACAATGCTTTAGCAATCGCTTGAACGAAACATGCATCCATTTTACAATTTTATAACGCTAAAGCACTCCAAAAATTCTATACATAAATTTCGCTACCCCATCACGCCCAATCTTCGCCATCATACCTTGGCCCACGAGCGCCCTGCCCACTCCCATTCTCATAATAACCCCCATGCTGTTGAGACTGAGCCTGCACATTCGGCCAACTTCCCTGCTGATTCTGATCCATTCGACCATACGCCGGACGACCATCCGCATGTGCCGCGCCACGATAACCTCGTTGCTGATACTGCGGCTGATTACCATAGGCATCCGCTCCATGGACAGAGGCATTCGGCGGTGGTCCCTGATTCTGGCCCTGGAAACGTTGCGGTGTGAGAGGCTGGCCGGGGGTGCGTTGATACGGCGACGTTTGTCGAGGTGGAGTGGAGTTGTATGGAGTTGTGCTTTCGGCCGCAGGCCACTGTGGCGAGCTGATGAATTGGGTCCTGTCGTGGCCCGGTGAATTTTGGGTCGTGGGTATGCCCTGGCGCTGGAAGGGCTGCGGTTGTCCTGGCTGGCTCTGGAAGTAGGAGGGCGGTCCTTGCTGATATTTCTGATCTATGTATGGAGCGTTGGCTTGCCCTGCTGCTTGCGCGTGGCTACTGGGGACGGCAACACTGTCTGGAGTGGGGACGAGAGGGTACATGCTTGGTGTTGGCTTTCTCCGAATTGCCAACGGAGTGCCCGGTCCAGTGGACTGTGTGTTGGGGTCGAGTGGAGAGCTTCGTCGGCTCCATTGCTGTTTGGTAGGGGTGACAGTTCCAATCCCATTTCCACCCGGTGGCGTGGGTTGGTACGGGCGGATGACTTCTGGTGTTTGGTCCCAGCTTGGACGGCGCAGGTAGCCGGCCGCAGTCTGACCATAGCTGGGGATAGCTGATTGATTCTGTCCATCATTATACGGGCTGTATGCTGGTGCTGTGTCTTTGGAGGATGCTTCGAGCGAATGCGTTTGTTGTCCGTAGCCGACAAGTGGAATGGATCGCTCTTGAACAGGGGCTGTCTGAGTAATGCCGTAAGTGGACGGTACTATGTTGAAGTTGTTGCTCTCTGAATTCATAGACCCTTGCTGGAAACCGGGGTGACTGCGTGATAAATCAATCTGGGTTTCCTCAATCGTATTTTGAGAAGAAGTTCCCTGGTCATCAAGGCTGCTAAGTGCCTCGTCTGTCTGCTCTTTTTCGCGGGGCTCCTCATCTTCCGTTTCGCCACCAGGGTCAACATTGCTGTTGATGTCGTCTGTGTGCTGCGATTCGGCGGTTTCGTCATTCTCATCCTCATCCGGGTCGTTGATATGATCCATGGCCCGGAAGCCATCCCTCATACCCTGCACAACTGAAGCAATGGACCTGTCGCCAGAGCCCATCGCCTTTTTCATTTCTTCAAAGAGGACCGATAGACAGTCAGCCAGAAGTTTAGCACACTCTGTCTGTTCATACATTAATGCGGTTTGAAGTGCGTTCTCGTTGTCTTTGTTAGCGTGCAGGATGTCAGCTCCGTGATCCAAAAGGTAGGCGACGGATTCGCGATCGCCGTTCGAAGCGACAAAGATTAGCGGCGTATTCCCTTCGTCATCAGGCAAATTGACATCGGCTTTCGCATCGACAAGGAGCCGAACTGATTCGAAGGGTAAATAAGCAGCTGCCGTGATAAGTGGAGAAGAGTTGTCCATGCCTCCAACCACATTCACGTCAGCCTTTGCCGCGACGAGCTCCTCCAAGATCTTCGCGTCACTCTGCGCGGCTTTCCAGATGGGTGGAGACGAGATTCCCCTGCCGAGGTTGGGGTTTGCGCCATTCTGGAGGAGCAGTTTGACGATTTCCAACTGCCCTGCCTCGCAAGCAGCTTGGAGTGCAGTCCCTGCCTCACAATTCTCATTGGTACTCATGGCGTTGACATCGGCGTGTCGTCGAATGAGTTCCTCCACCACTGTGTAATGACCTTCACCCGCAGCTGCCTGGAGTGCGTAACCATTTGGAGCATTGGGATCCGCTCCGGCATCGAGGAGCAGGCGAACAATGGCTCCTTCGTTGGCGCCATCATAAGCCGCAGCTGTCAGCGCGTCCCCGTACTCCTCGCCTGTCGCGTTTGGGTCCGCCTTGAACTTTTCTTGTAGGAGCAGTTTCACTGTTTCCTCTTTCTCCATGTCAGTCGCGTCATAGAGACAGTTGTTGAGCGTGTCTCGTGATATCGACCCTTTGGTGTACTTCCAGATCGCATCCATCACGTCCTCAAGGTCCTCAGAGTTCGTAGCTGCTCGGTGAAATACTCCTTCACAGTTTAGAGAAGTGCTTTTGTCCAGAAGAATGCGTACAAGGTCCCAGTTATCCTCCTCTGCAGCGACATCGATGGCCTTTTGGAGAAACTCTTGCTGGTGCCGAAATTCCAAGAGCTTGTTGAAAACCTCTACACGGCCTGCTTCGGCGGACTTGACCAAGGCTTTGCTGTATTCCTTCTCTGGAAGCCTTTCGGCGTATTTTTCGATCAGATATATGAACATGGAGACGTCCGAGAGTAGCGCCGCCGTTTCCAGGGGAGACTCAATGTCGTCTCTTTCCATCGACAGGGATACTCGCCCGTCCTCGATGAGTAATTCAACAGCGTCCCTGTTGCCCGATTGGATGGCTCCATTGATGACAGAGCCGAAGTCATCATCGACGGTAGTCGGATCGGCCCCTCGTTCCATTAGCTGTTTCATGACTACGACCTTGCCTTCGTGGGCTGCCATCGATAGAGGCGTCTGTTTTTCTTCCTCGGCTCCATCGTCCATCACAGATTCATCGTGAAGGAGGATCTCTTCGACAATCTTCGCACGTCCAAACGAGGCTGCGAAGTGGAGCTAGTTGGATTTAGTTGTCAGCCGCTCATTGAAACCCTAGAGGAAATGAAGCGCTCTACTCACTGGAGTATTGTACCATGCGTCCCGAATCTTAATCTCTTCCTCGTGGCCATTTCCAATGAGGGCGCTAACAAGTTCCCTATAACCGAAAGCCGCAGCCGCATGGAGCGCAGTGAAAGTGTCAAACTCCCAGTATCCGGCATTCGTCAGGTGAGCATATACAACGAGCCAGCGACGTCTGAGGGGTGATTTACGGCTCCAAAAGTCTTTCTCCTGGCTCAAGTCCTCGGCGATCTCAACTGTTGCTTTGCTAGCGTGACGAAGCCAGTGCTTGGCCATATAAGGGCAAGCCTTTCCGGACAGTGTCTTATATTCGAGGTCATATTTTTTCTCCGTCTCATCAACATCATCATCCCAAGTAGAATCGTCCTCGTCCTCGTCCTCGTCCTCTTCCTCGTCCTCTTCCTCGTCCTCTTCCTCGTCCTCTTCCTCTTCCTCGTCCTCGTCCTCATTCTGAGAATCTGCTTTGCTTACACCATCGTCTTGGATGTCGGGTGCTGCCGGCTCGGACCTTTGTGGCTCGTCTTGGAAATTGTATACCTCTCTCACGTGCGCGAAGGCTCGTAGTGCAAGAACACCATGCTGCCATTTGATACCGTCTTCGGGCAAGCCAAGGAGTATCTTCGCATCCTTCAGCAGATAGGTCTTCACAACCACATGCATGAAGCAAACAAAGCTGTCCTTGCCATTCTTTCTGACCGTTAGCAAGGGCTTGCATTTCTGCACCAGCTTCGGGAGCTCAAATTCTTCTTCAGTAGGGCTTAGTCCTGTGAGTATTGCAAGTTCTTGTTCGGTAGGATCATCGTATGTCAAGACGAGAGCCCGTAGCATCTCTTTGAGCTTATCGGCGTCATCGTTATTCGACGTCAGGATTTCGGTCCAGGAATTGTGGAGGAGCGTCCCAAGATCTCGAGGCATTGTTTCCAGGACTCGCCGAACTTTCAAATCAGTGGCGCCCTGGAGCTCTTGTAGTTGCATGCAAGTAATATCCTACGGGAAGTAATAGACGAGGTTAGCATTTCCCTCACATGAGGCACAAGATTGTACTTACAATCCACTGCGTGTTCTCTGCTCGGTTTCCAATCAGACTGCTGGCGAAGTAGGCAATAGCTTTATTGTATTTCTTCGCAGTACTGAGATCGGCGATCTTCTTCTTCGCATGCTTGCGCAGTTCCAACTGGACCTGACCCCCATATTTCTCATGGGCCAGATCAATCAACGCCGTATTGTCGGTTGCCAGGGCTTTTCTGACGATATGACCATCTCTGCTGGTCAACAGCCACCTCGTTGAGACTCGGCGCCGCTCGCGGGTGTTCTCATACCCAAGCTCGGCACTAATGTATTTCATTAGTGTCTTCGTCGAGTCCGCACCTTCTGGAAGGACGTGGAGGTTGTTGATAATGAAATAGACTCGGCTGCCAAGAGCTTCATCGGAGAGCATGTCCTGGAGAGCTTGCCACAAGTTCTCTACAGTCAATTGTACTTGAGCCTTGCTGCTCCCGCTCGATCCGTTCTCTTCTTTTCCTCTGTCTTTGGTTTTGCGCAGGAACACCTTCGCGTATGGTGCCAGTTTCTGTTCTTCAATGATTAGCTGCCTGATGAGTGATTTAAGCAAATCTTCGGCGGTAGCGTAGTGTTCGGTAGCGTCGCAGAAGAAGTAGGCCAAGAGCATAGGGTTCTGACTGCTATTCGTTGTTTCGGCGAGCTCTTTCTGGGCCTCTTTCTGTGCCTCAATCTCTTGCAGGGCAGCCATAGTCGCGCCAGTCTTTCCCCTGCCCTCTGGGCCTCGAATCCACAGACATCGACGTTCTTCACCGTCTTCGGCACTCGCAAGCCATTGGGCCCAGAGTGCGTCTTTGGTGACCCATTCCGATGGTGCGAAGTTGCGGGCAAGAGCGTTCCGCTTCAGTTCTGGTTGAGCTCCGTCCAAGACTTTCAGCACGTCACTGACCAGCTTCCCGTCAATTCCGCGCGTCGCCCTGATCCGTTTCCCTGCATTCAACCCAGCTCTTTGTATGATTGGCTTCAATTTTTCTCGGACAAGCTGCGTCCATCGCTTGTCTTTGTCGTTTTCAAACTTGACGAGATCGCGGTGGTTGCAGGCCAGACCTATGTTCTCACCAACATCGAGTGTTGCAGACTTCCGACTGACGAATTCAGCCATACTGGTAGGAACAACCAGTCGTACCAGGCCGCCAAAGAGACTCGGCAGTCCAGTCAATTCCGCAAAGTCGGTTTCTTGCTCTTCCCAGAAGCAGAACACGTCGATGGCGGGGTTCAGTTTCGTAGCAAGACGCACAAAATCTTCTCTTAGAGTATGAAGTTCTTCGTTGTCTGGTTTCAGATGGTCCAGCAGCTTCGTTGCTTTAGCTGCCTTGAGCTTTTCCGCAACGTTTGCGTACATAGCTGCCACTGCGGCAGCTTCTGCGCCGCCAAATGGTGTGCCTAAATACAATCAGCATGTCTCCTGCATTGAGCTCGTGCTTCTGTCAAACTAATGGCATACCGAAGAAGATGCAGGCTGCCGTTGCCTCGAACATGAATGGGAAGTCGTCTTTTTCCATGTTTGCCATCAAGGTCACGGCTCTTGCAATGACGATACCGCCCATGCTATGTCCTATAAAGGCGATGGGTCGTTTATCATCCTAGTGTTCCGTATGAGCCCAAGGCTTCTCTGTTCTACACAACATACACGCACCTTTCGCACGCTTTTCAGATTAGTGAGAAGCTGCTTTGCAATGTTGTTCATGAATTGATGAACTTGGAGTGGACCCGTCCACCTTGACTGATACATGAACAGGAGCACGCGTGCTTTCGGAAAATCTCGCTTGAGACATTCCTTCGTCCAGTTGAATCCGTCCTTGTCGCCCTTCCATTGCCAGCTGAAGATGATGAGCCCCCATGTGGAGTTTTTTGGTCAAGACAGACTCACCTATTCTCCGGATGCGCGCCAAGGCCTGGAACTAGTACGATGCTAAAGTGGTATCAGAATCTTTTGGAATTTTCCTGGCTGTTCTTGCGACAAAAACTTACTCCAGATCTGCGCTGGTGGACAAGCCGACCTTCTCCGGCGAATATAGCTCTTTCAGTCCCTGCTCCACGTCACTAAGAGCAGGAGGTTTCTTCTCCTGGACGGCATCCCTGCGACTCGCAGATCGTTGTATTGTTGCAGAAGTATTCCCTTTTCGAGTCGTGCCCCAGCGCTGTAGGCCCGAAGACGCCTGCATGTTGACGAGGATAGAAATTCGCCAGACCTTTCATCTACAAGGGCGATAAACAGGCGGTTATACGCACGACACGCCCCCTTTCCCGAAAACCCGGCTTCCCGGAAGGCTGGCGGTTAGCTAGTGGGGGCCAGGGCTAATGCGAGGACTAGCCCCTGCCATCAGCAAATTCTACTTGCAGCATTTTACGCCCTGCTCATTCCCAGGATCCCCCTCCTGTGTAACGATGATTGCGGGCATCCCGGAAGCGAGTGGCGGTATCGACTCGTCGCCGCAACGCAGTCCAATATTGGTGGAAGAGAGGTGCCAAGTTTTCGAGATGAAGGCCCAGGTGTCTCATAGCTCACGCCACAACACGCTAAAAAGCAGTGTCTTGGCGCTATGTAACACTCCAACCTCCAGCGCTCTAACAGGCACCCGGCGGGTCATCGTACGAGTACATACCTCTTCAAGGACATAATCCCAAGGGCGACTTGCGGCTTACATAGGGCACAGCCTCACGGATCTCGCGCGAGTGTTGCGTGATTACCCGTCGGGCGCCAACAGGCTTACCAACAATTTGGGGGCCAAAAGTTAGTCCATGATTCAGCCGTTCCCTATTGCCTCCACACCTTACACACCTAACATAGAGTGTTGTCTCACGCGCGATAGTACAAGGCAACATTTGCGGCTGAGACTGCGAGCGTCGCATATTGGTTTATGTACGATTTGTCGCCCAGATGAGCCTGCCCAGCGCCCTCGTTATTTGAAATAGCAAACAATGTGGCACGCCATCAACTCGGGCTCTCAGCCTCCCTCTCAGAGGATGTGCAGCCACTTGCGGCGTCAAGCTCGATACTTATACAGGGTAGGCGAGCCCTGACGCGCAAGTTACATATATGTTGAGCTCGTCGGTCATGTTCGGTACATAACATCTTTGCGGCTTGCTGGGTTACGACTACGACTACGACCACGAATACCACGGTACGAGATACCAAACACCTATGGTTGTCTCTTCAGCTCGCTGAGCCACACTACCACTACCACTACTACGGAGCGTACTACAAGGGGATTCCCACCTCTTAATTACTGCTTCTCTCTGCGATGGACGAGAACGTCATTAGTCACGCCCGTTCTATGCTATCCGGTACAATGGCAACAACCCCTTTCACCAACACCCTCCCATTTACCATCCGCCTCCTCGATCCTAAAATCAGCAATCCGAGCTTTACTCTCGACTAAGGCTATTAGGTTTACGTACTCCACAAGCATGCGCCGCACCTTTGCCAAGACATATTGAAAGCTTAATAAATCCATCAATACTCTTCCGATTTAATTCTTACCTCGAGATTAGTTTTTATCTTAGGTACTATATTATCGCGAGTACTACGGGGTAAGTACTAGAATCCCTCGGGTGCGAAGAAGGTAACTACGTCGATAAGTCGTACGATACCGCTATTTAAACCCTTCTGTATACGCGACTCCTTCTCAAGTCTATCTAAAGATGTACCGCCTGTCATGCCACTAAAAATGTACATGACCACGACGACATCACGCTCCTTCTCCACAGGGTCTGAGACGGTTCGACGAATGACTTTAACGTCCGCAGACTAGTCGGGAGTCGGAGGAGTGGACCCACTGGATGGAAGCGCGGATGCAATAGACTCGTAGCCAGCATTTGTAAGCTCTCTGACGAGCCGGTCCCAGCAGCTTGGAGTGTGCCAGGCACCGTGAAGAAGTACAAAGACTGGCTTAGACATAACAACTTGAACTTGGTAAACTAGGAGCTAGCAAAGAAAATTTGGAGTTGAAGTCTGAGAACTGCACTCAACAGCCACTTCCATCCTATATATACTTTGAGTAAGCGCTTTCAAATGCAGCCACGCATCAATCAAGACATTTCCCAGTACCGTCAGAGCTTCTTGGGAATTTGCCACATTGAAGCGCGCTTGCCGATGGCGGAGAACACGGGAAGTGCGTAGAGAAACATCCATGCATTCCAAACGCGAAATGTGACCTTGTCTGACTCACAGCTACGCCGCAGTAGTGTGCGTCATGCGACTACAAGGCTCAAGACCCTAGTCATAATTCGCGCGCCGTTATTCACATTCCAATAAAGTGCGTAGAGACCGGACCACCATACCATAAGCACTGCGGTTATCCAGCGCGTCGGGCCGTCGCCTATTGTCAACGGCATGGATAGCCTGTACCGCAAACGATCGCCTACCTGGTCAGCCATGTCCTGTGCTTGAACTGTCGAAGTTACCAATGCAGCGATAATTCCGAACCATTCTAGAATGAAACGGTGCTCCCATGTCAATGGGGTGTCCAGGGCTACCTCAAGTGCTCTGGAGGCGAAGCAGCAGAAGCCCAGCCCATTAATCAAATTTCGGGTTACCCAGCTCCAATCAGCGAGGTTGAGGTCGTTCTACGCATACCCAATACCATCAGAGCCAGGTATTGTCTGATGCCTCCAACTCCGAAGCTAACGCAGGCTGCAGCGGGATAGAGGCAAAGCATGAGTCGTTTGGCTTACGTCTCAGTCATCCGCCCAGAGGGCAATGTTCGCCAAGGCTTGTTGTTGTCTGTCCTCAAGGATTGCTGCCGGTTGTCTTTGATTGCCGATGGCGAAAGGAAGTAGGTTGAACCAGATCCAAATGAAGATGAGAGGTACTCATAGAAGGATCGTGGTGCTCTTCCAGCCCTGAGTATCGAGTGATTGAGGAGTCGTGAGTACGCAAACTGCTAGGGTGTTCAAGACGCCAAAAGTTGTCTTGAGAACAACGATCGTCTTCAAGTCGCTTAATGTGAAGAGCCAGATCAAGTACGTGTGAAACAGTAGTGATGATTTCGGGCGCGTTGGGCTGGCTAGTCCAAACTCAGCGTGATTATTCAAGTTCATGAGAACGTATCTAGAACTTACGACAAGATTTGGTCTGACGAACATATTCGTTGCTGGCTTTTTCGTGAGCATGAAGACTGTACCAGTGTAGCGCTCCTTCTTTACTTCTCACAGACGGCTGTTCTTGTTTCCTTTCAATTGCAAGGTAGCAGGTTTGTTCTTCGCCGTGGACTGCGCTGAAGCGGGGATAATGGTTCCGCTTTGCCCCGGGATCAACTGAAGTGGGGTTATGTGCTTTCTCGTCATCGTAGTTCTCCGTACATGCATCCCTGGTGCTTACCAAGTCAGACTCGGCGCTCGGCCCAAGTCTCGAACCTTGGACTCGGAGAGCGAACGATTGTGCTCATCTTCCGTGTTGGAAACGATTCTCTGAGGCATTGTTTCTGGCTATTGGATTTGTGGCTAAAAAGCGACTAAAAACTCGGCCTTTTCTCTTTCTCTGGCGATTTGACAGTATACTCGCCTACCTTTTTGCTCCCCTTTTCGTCACGGCTCGCCCGCTGCACAGACGAGGGTGGATACTGTGTCCTCGTCGCTCCCATCTTGTTCTCTCGTACTTCCTCCGTGATGTACTTGAGCGCCCGATCCGCAACATCCACATACTCCGGGTAATCCTCCGCCGCCGCCTCCGTATAAGCCGCAGCTTCTCCCAACCCTTGCATACCACGAGGCTCAAGAGGTCGGGATGCTACGCCATAGCCTTGATATCCGTGCGCATGCCGCGATCAACCTGCTCCTTGACGACCATAAGCGCAATCAACCCGTCAATTTCGACGCGCACCGTGCGCACGAAGGACTGGAAGCGCGCCACGTCCTTGACAGTCCAGTGGTTCAGCGTCATACTCCTGGCGCGCGTAGCGGGCGCGCGGATGCCGCTCTGGCGAACGAGGTCCTACAGCAGCGCGTACTTCTCGCGGAACGCTTCGAGGCGGTTAGTATCGATGGCGGGGTATTCGATCGCACTGAATCTCCTAGGCTGCTTCAATCCATACTTCTCCATTAGCTGCTCGCGCGTCAAATCTTTAGGCCGTCCCGCAATTTCCTCCAGCGCGGCATAAACCTTCTGCCTTACCCCATTCTTATCTAAGCGCGCATCTCGGAGTCTAAAATTGACGAGCAGCGCGTGGGGTCGGGGTTCGTCAGGCGAGGGTGCGAAGGCACCATGTGGTGCGCGATGGTGCGCGGCGGACTAGATATACCGACTACATCGCCGAAGATGAGGAGGCGGCCCTGCTGGATGCCGAGCTTGATGAGGGCGATTTCCTACGCGTGGTCCGAGCCTTTGTGCGGATGGATGAGGTTGAAGGCCTCTACGCAGGCGGCGAAGGCGGTGGCGAGGGAGAAAACGTTGGTGAGGATTTGGGCTTTGCTGAAGGATGCTGTTGCTGAGGGCGGGGCGGTGGTGTTGTGCCGGCCGACGCGTCATGATTCGCCGAGGCCATTGCGGGGCCCGTGTGCTCCACTGACTTGAACGCTACCATGTCAATACTTTGAGCCCTCGATTGAGATGGTAGGATGCGCATGCACCATGAGATGCCATGGCTGCAAGTCTGTATTGTTCGTTGACCCAGCCCCGCTCCTCCACTTCAAACCTCCTGCTTCTTGGTAGGATGCTGCAGCTTGCGATCAACCCGGTTCGTGAAATGGCTGTTGAACTCCGCACAACAGAAGGCACAAATAACGGCAATACTGCCAAACGCCAGACTGGAGTAAAACACCATGTGGTACGACTTGACGTTCCCATCGCGAATCGCAACGATATATGCTGGCAGCCTCTCTGCCGTGATACCAGGAATCTTAGCAATCGTCGCACTAGCACCCGCGAGCCCTGCCTTGATCAAAGCCACTATAGATGCTGGTTCCAGACCGTCTTGTTGTGCCAGAGGGGTAAGTCGAAGTGGTATGTCTTTGGTCTTCGTTGTAGTGAGGATACTGGAGAAGATAGCGGTAGCGACTGAACCAAGCGTTGCACGCACTGAGCCGAGAAGACCGCTCGCGAGACCTAGATTCTCAGGTGGCACAGTGAAAGGAACGGCGACGATACCAACGACTTCGACGATTCCGACAGCGAATGCACCGAGAGTGCACATAGTAATCGCTAAGGTGCGAGTTGAAGCGTCAGTTGCGGCCATAGCGCAGATGAAGCCGCACATGGCGAGCGACGAGGCACGGAGTTGCCAGTGGCCCCAGCCGAGCTTGATGGAGCCCCCTCCTACGACTTGTCCGAAAGCGACCGCTATGAGGATTAGCGTTGGAGGAGCGAGGTGAGTTGGGGAGCTTACGTCCACCGAGAGTAGCGGACACGAGACCGATCATGATTGAATTTGATTCGTACAGTGCTGTCACCATTTGTGGCCAGATGACTGCCAAGCTGTAGTAGAACATCTGGGCAAGGTTAGCATGAGGTTTCGAGGGGGTACTTGTTGAAGGAACGTACGCTTCCCACGGATGCTACTCCAACAAGAGCCATGAAACGACCGTTCAGGAACAGGGACATTGGAATCAATGGGTACTTCAGCGACATATATACCTCTATTTCCTGTCAGTCAAAACTCCACTTGAAATCAGAGAATAAACCTACCATAGAAGGCAAAAGCGACAAGGATAAAAAATCCAAGGATCAGCGGTACCAAGACATGATACGAAGCCCAAGGGTACAGTCCACCACCCCACGAGAGTGCCAAAACAAAACTCGTAAGACCACCAGAGTATAAAACAATACCTCCCCAGTCAAGGTCTTTCAAGTCCTGTCGCATGCTCCGTCCTTCGTGGAGTTGTCTATGGCTCGGTGGATGGTAGCAAACGTAAAAGAGCGCAACCGAGATAACGTTCGTGATGAGGTTGAGGTAGTAGTTCCATCGCCATCCGAGGGCAGTGTATGCAGCAAGGGCACGGGCGATAAGCGGGCCGAATGTGGCGAGCGGACAGGTAGTCAAGAAGAGGAAACCGGTGAGTACGGCGCGGTGTTTGTTGGCGACTAATTCCATGAGGATGAAACTAGGAATTGTTAGACGCAGAAGAGGTTTGCGAGGACAGAACGAACGTGAAAGATGTTTGGATTGCACCAGCAAGGCCGATGAAGACGGAGCCCCCGAGGATGGTGTTGATGTCTTTTGCCGTGGCGTTGATGAGCGAACCGGTGATTCCCAAAACTCCTCCGGCGATCATGAACCATCGTCGTCTGCCTCAGCGGTTAGGAAAGCCATATTTGCCGTTATGGTAGTTAAATAGGCATCTCACCCGAAGATATCACTAAGACGTCCGACCATGGTAAGTCCCACGCCACCACAGAGCGTTTGAACAACAGGGATAAGCGCATAGTTAGGGTCCGGTCCCAGGTCGGCGTTGATAATGGTAATTGTGTTTACGGGCAGTACATATCCTACACCAACAGTTAACGCCGACAGGCATTGCTAGAATGCGTAGATACATACCCAAGTACAGCCCTTGAGCCATAAATACGACCGCACCTAAAGATCCCAAGAACCGCCAATTCCAGTAGTAATTTGACGGCAGCTCACTTAGATCGCCGCCCTTTGCCTCCTCAGCAACCTCATCATGGGAAGAGCCATCCGACACATTCTCGATAGGCCTGTTTTGTGTCTCGATGATGTCTTTCTCACTAGGAGCCATGATGTCCCAATTGTAAAGGGAGTAGGACGGAAGAAGGTGAGGTGCAGTGTCGGATCAAACGAAAGCGTGTAGTAGAATCGCGGCCATGCCGGCACACGTTCCTAGTACCGCAGTGTCTTCCCCGCACGGAACCCCCGAGCCTAGTGGCATGTCTTGTTTGACCCTCATATCTCCCGGCACTCTACCATTGGTCGAGTATATGTCGCTAAGGTAAATCAGGAAGCCCTTCCACAGGAGCCGAAGACAGGGATGTGGGCCACGGTAAAGTAACACCGAAAGTCGTAGGAAAGGGGAGAACCAACAGATCTCGTTAATTCTACACAGCTGTTGGAAAATCCGGGATGTTGAGAAGAACAGCAAGCACACACTCACTCATACTCACTCATACTCACTCACACTCACATACACTCACACGGGGCAATTGTACCCTAGTATTAGATTCTGTGGGACCATGTTTCATTCAGATTCCGCTAGACGATGCTTACGCACCTTCCGGCTAAGCATAACGCTATTTTAAGTTCCGACTAAGCATAGCGCTATTTTGAGCTACAAGAGAGTGAAATGATTCATTGATGAAGCCATGAGCATCCCAAGTCCCGCCACGCCAGGAGCGCAACTTAGGCCTCGTTCTATGTTTCATTCGGACCAGCGCTCTACATTTTGGAACCATTTGAGAGTACGAACCCCTCATATCCAGTCTCCTTCACTATGTTCAGCCTCTCATAGTATTTCGGAACCCCTCCTAAATAAACCAGCGGCTCGCGCACCTTCCCAGGGATGTTATCACCCATGTACCAAGACTTAGTAGAAGGTAGAAGAGTGGTATTCGCAAGAGTAATGACATCACTCTTCCACTTCTTCTCTGCGGCCTCCGTTGCCTCTATCGTGAAGTAATGGCGATCGCGCATATATTTGATCGTGTCGGCGATCCAACCCCCCTGTAGTTCGGCACAGGTGGGACCGTTGCATAATGGGGTGGGAGCCTGTGGCCCGTAGGCGAAGAACATGTTGGGAAACCCATGCATCGTCATGCCCAGGTATGTCTTCACGCCGTCTTCCCAGCGATCTTTGAACAACTGTTCGTCTCTGCCTCTGATTTCGATCCGAGTGAGGGTGCCAGTCAGGGCATCGTAACCCGTTGCAGGAATGATTGCATCGAATTCCATCTCCTCTGCGCATGTTTTAATCCCCTTCTCCGTGATTTCCTCAATAGGCGTTGTTTTCATATCGACGAGCTTGACGTGAGGCTCGTTGAAAGCCTCGAAATAGCAAGTCTCAACCGGAATGCGCTTGCATCCAAAGGCATACTGTTGCTTCATTGGCGCGAGCAGTTCGGCAATCTTAGGATCTACTCATTAACAGACGTGATCAGTCTATGTCTTTATTGCACATTGGACACACATGCTCACCGTTGATCCTGGCTCGCGTTTTGTCCCGCCAAAAGTTGTACGCCTCGGTGTTAGCTTCCTTAGAGAAGAGTGTATCGCTGTAAGACGCAAGCCAGTACCTGAAGCCGCCTTCCTGCCAGAGTTTCTCGTACGTTTGGATTCGCTGCTCAGGTGTATCTTCGAAAGTTTTGCGCGGCAGGAAATTGTAGTCGAAACCAGGAAAGGACTTGAGGCGTGCTGCCAGCGAGGCTTCGACCTCTTCATGGGTATGTGGTTTGTTGACATCATCGTAATCGACCTGGCACAGTGGCAGCGCCGTGTTAGGTGTGCGCTGGAACACAGTGAGTTGGCTTGCAACTTTACTCAATTCTTCCACCAGCTGTACAGCGGTAGAACCAGTACCGATGATAGCAACCTTCTTGCCTTTGAGGTTTAGCCCTTGATGGGGCCAAGATGACGGGTGCAAGAAAAGACCTTTATGCCATCAGTAATCCATATATGACGTCAAGCAGCGTCACACTACGTACCTTTGTACTTGTTGACACCCTTCCAATTCGGAATGTGCTGCTTTGTAAGGGCGCCCGTGCAAAGTAAGAAGTACTTTGCACTATACTTCGTGCCGTTTTCCGCGGTAATGGTCCACTTCGACGATTTGTCATCCCACGAAGCAGACCCAATGTACGTATCGAACCTAGTATCTTTGCGCAGGTCCCACTTCTCTGCAACGTGCTCGAAGTACGCTCGGATTTCTGGGCTGCCAGGAAAGCGCTGGGTGAAGTTCCAATCCTTCCATAGGTTTGGATCGGAAAATTGATACTGTGGAGCGGCGGTATCGACGCGAGCGCCAGGATATCTGCAGGAAAGAATGCAAGTCAGTGGAATGAGCCAGTTGCATCTCAACCTTACATACCGGTTCCAGAACCAGGTCCCACCGTAGTCGGAGCCGGCTTCGACCAGGAGGACTTTGTAACCCAGATCACGGAGCCTCTTGAGCTGATAGATCCCACTGAACCCAGCGCCTACTATGAGGACGTCTAGGTCATGGGAGCCCGAACTAAGGGACACCTCCTTGACTTCAGTGTTGTTTCCTTTGGTAAAGCTATCCTTCGCCGAATTAGCGTGAGACTTGATTGGGTGATCCATGTGAGGAAATAGGAAGTGACATGAAATGCTATTAGTTCTGCGGGTGCGGTTATCTGAGTCGCCGAAGCAGCGGCCAGTTTGAGCTGAAGCGTGTTGACGTGATAGAGGCTGCATTAAATGGGTCGGAGCGGATAATATATGATTGAGCGGACAAACACCTCGTCAGACACAGGGCTCACGTCATTTCGCTGATTACTTGCATGGTTGCGACGCCCATGTAGTAAAGAACGGCGATGATCGTAGTACTGAGTACTGCTAATCGGTGTGCTGCTCGGACCATATTTGTGTGGATAAACAGTCCCATGTAAATTCATGCGCGAAGGCACTTACTTCGCGGCGAGTGACAGGTCCCAGCATACGAATGCGCATAGAATGCGTTGTCAAGCGCGTCGTGAGAAGCTATAGCTTGAGCCTATACCCAAGCTTGTGGGAATCTCGTGCAGCACAACTGATCACATCAGACCTACCGCTAGCGATTGGTTGGCGATGTGAAAGTGGATTCTCCTAACCGTGGTTAAGCATTACGATGCAGTGAAAATAGGTTCGCGGTGGTCAAGCAAAGATGATGGTGGTGGACGTAGAAGGCGTATCGTGTTTAGCGCAGGCGGGAGTGGGGGGAACAGCCGGAGCAGCTCGGCCCACCAACCTCGCTAACGTACACCCCTGTCCGTTTGGTCGGATAAAATAAAGACTAGTCGTTTTAGCTTAACGCTACTCGTCTGAAAAGCTTTATCCTTTATTTATTACGAATCTTTAGCGAATAGTACCATGGTGTAGTAGCTGTAAGGGGGGCCCGATCGAGTATCGAAGGCTTAGGTAAGCGGAGAAACGGTAGGCCGGAGTCCGAGAGGAGGTTGTCCGGGAGCATCCTCAGTCTGATTCCATCCATCCCATCACAGAGCAGACAGAAGCAATAGTTCAATTGATTGAGTATTTTGGCCGCCTATTCTATCAGCTCTCCTATCCCTCCGACTGCGGGTCGTGAGCTCCGCCACCCTATCTCCGATATACCCATACACCACAGTACTAGTATATTATTTACTTTATTTAGTACTTATCTATAGCTAACGTGTTTCATAAGCGAGCGGGCCATATAAGCGAGCGGGCCACCTCACCAACTTTTTCAGCCTTTGTAGCCCTATAGATCAACAACGCATCAGAATTCTATTGAA